>CM060181.1:23234752-23752252 GCA_030549775.1 Tamarix chinensis
TGGCCAGCCTCATACTCACCACAAGGCTAAAAGATCAATACCAATATATTACCATAAAGTAAATAGATTAAAACTTAAAAGAGTCTAACATTGAAATACAAAAATTTCTAGAACAAGCGAGAGTCAAATGTTAGTATATAAGAGAAATGAAAATACAAGATAGGGTCCCACCACTGGGAAAAAACATAAGATACTAAAGAGAAATAGTCTAGGATACACTCTCTCCGACCCCGACCCAGAATACTAAGGCATCACTCTACCCTGACCAGGTCATCATATGCAGCATAGTTCTCTGAGGCCTCATCACCTACCTGCACAGACTCAGGAGGGGTCACTACTCGTGGGAATAAACAGCACCCATAATAAGGGTGATCAGTACGCTACATACTGAGTAAGGTAACAATATAGTTAAATTAGAGCATAACAACACAACATACAGATACAATGCACACAACATATTGTGTTAGATCACTTACCCCTATTGGAGTTGAAAGGCATTAGTATAGTACTTACACATCTATCAAATTATATCCACGTGGGTTTAGGGACCCCACTATTATGATCAATGGACCAGGAATATATATTCCAAGGAAGAACACACTTGAGCGCTATTATAACTAATGGACCGATAAATATATACTAAACATCAGGGTAGAATGCACTTAACTACTATTATAACCGGTAGACTGGTAAATATACTACACATGATCCCGACCCACGTGGTGTTCCACTGTAAGTGATTAGAGTCTTTTCTATAGGTTATTATCATCCAAGGATTTTATTTTTTGAGCTTGGGACCCCCATTATTATAACCAGTTGATCGGGAATGTACTACTACCAAGGACAAAACGCACCTAACCACAATTATAACCGGTGGATTGGTAAATATCCAACATTTGGGTCAGGCTCAATGATCTTCCACTTTAAGTTATTAGTGTTTTATTCATCTCTTATTTGTCAGGTATCATATACCCATCCATGCACAACCCTAGTAGCACTCCTGACACCTATTATCTCCCGACCAACCCATACTTCATAAAAACCTTAATCCCTTGACCTAAGACATCCACACCCTCCAATGACTCTTGAGACCCCCAAGATTTTTCCACCAACCTAAGAGTGACCTTAAAAGCCTAATATTTATGGGTTATGGCTCGCTCTCCTTTTGTCCCACCTATGATCTCCATCACCCACTAAGGTTTTCCCTCGAAACCCTAATCTAGCCTATGTAGCCCTTACCTCTCCTCTTCTTACTTAGCCTCAAGCTTCCCTGATTTAAGTAACATCACCATCCTCTCCCTCAACTCCAAACCTTACAGCCTAAATTCCTAAACTCACACATGTGATAATGACCTCCTAACTGGTCACCCCTAAAAACCCTAGTATACACTTTTATTTTCGTACCCCCCTCTCTTACACAACTTTACCTTCCATTTAACTCGACCCATGTCCTCCATGTGGTATACCCCTCATCACCACTCTGATGTACAACCAACTTCCTCAACTTTTCCCCCATGACACATCCTATCTTTAGGGTTGATCCCCAAAACCCTACTTTTTGCCTCCATGCATTTTCCCATCTTCCCATATGCCAAAACTCTCTCAAGTACACTAACCATCCAAAACACACTTTTCACCCAATGTTCGACCTTCAAACAAGGCTCCACCATGATAATCTTGCCCCCATACAAAATTCACCCTCCCCATGCATAATTTTTACCCTAACCCCTCTCATTATCATTACTCCTTTTTATTACTCCACATTATTTCATGAGATAGTTAGGACACTTCCCACATAACACTTTACTCATTAGCTACCCTTTTTCCTTTTTCCTTATTTTCTTAACTAAAATAATAATAATATAATAATAGCATTAATAATAATGGATTATTAAAATAAAATGCTCAAAACAAGTAAAGGAGTGGGAAGATGTAATTGGAATAGACCAAGCAAGTGGCAGTGGAGGTGACGTAAAGAAGGGGTGTTTAGGGTTGGAAGGAGGAGGAAAGGTAAGGTTTCTGGGAGTGGTGAAGGTGCTGACACAGGTGCCTAGTGGTGGAGATGGTGGTCTCATGGCGACGGTGACCGTGGTGCTCACGATGCCTCTCGAGAGGGAAAGAGGAAGATAGGTAAGAAAGGAAGGGGAATAAGGGGTGGTAGAGGTGTTATTGTGGTAGAGGAGGTCCTCTTATGCAGGAAGGGAGGCAAGGAGGGACGTATAGATGGCGGTGGTGGCAGCACTGGTTATGTGCAGTAGTGTAAAAGGGTAGCTCGATCTGCCTACTTTGCATAGGTGGGGAGAGAAAAGGAAGGGAAGGGAAGGGAAGAGACTCAGTAGGTGTAAGGAGGTGTAAGGAAGAGATTGGGAGGGAGCTGGGATGGCGGTGCAGCCTAGCGGCAACGACAGCTACGTCGAAAGGTGCAAGGTAGAGAGGAGAGTAGGGGAGATTAGGCAAGAGAAAGGAGAGAAAATGAGGGCAAGGAGGGCTTATATAGGTGTAGGAGGATAGGGTGAAGACAAAGGAAGGAAGAGGACAAGGAGGGGAGAGGTAGGTGGTTGTCAATCAGCGATGGTAGGTTAGTACAGCTTGTGCAGGGATAGAAATTGTAGGGGGTAGGGGCAGGTGGGGAGAGGGACGTGCAAAGGAGGGGTTTGTGTAGGGGACATCCCAACTGCACCCTTTACATGGTCAAAAGAGGAAAGGGATAGGGGGAGCGGGTGAGGCATGTTGCAAAAATGGCAGCAAGGGAGGAGTTTTGTAGGTGTGTGAGGGCAAGAGGTTGGGTGTGAGGATAGAAAAGGAAAGGGAGGAACAAGAGAGGGAGAGAAAGAGAAAAATAACCGGGGGGAGGCATGTTTGCGCCACCGCCTGGGGAAGAAGAAAAAAAATAAGAAGATTTGTCGGATGGAAGAAAAGAAGAGAAGGAAAGGAGGGGGAACAGGCCAAACACTAGTATGCCGAGTAGGTCGAAAGAAAAGAAAGGAAGAAAGAAAGAAAAGAGAAAGAAAAAGGAAAGAAAAATAGGAAAGGAAAAATAAAAAAGAAAAGAAAATAGGGATGGTAGGGTGTTTTGGGTTTTTGGGGGTTTATGGTTAATGAGTATTAATAATAAAAATAATTAAAATAATATATATTTTTTATAAATTTATAATGGCTAAAATTTATTGGAGGTTAATTTCTTAAAATAGCTTCCAAATAACAATTTTATTGTGTCATGTTTATTGTCATAACTATTGTCATTATTATTTTATTAAAAGGGTACATATATTTAAATTTTATTTAATAATTCATTACTTTATCCTTTATTCCTAAAAAACATTTGGGGTATTACAATCTTTGCCAAAAGCATCTCCGGTCTCTACGCATGTAAAATATAAGACTCCTCTTCCAATATCACAAGAAAATCAATAATAATAAATCTTAATTGAAGCAACAAAACTTAAAAAATATCTAAGTAAAAGCTAAGGTAAAGGAGGATGGAAAAGGATCAAAATTGAAGCATTGAAACTTCGCACAAAGAGGCGTAACCAGGGGTGTTGTGTGAGACACTCATGAAACTAAGGGGTATTGCGTGATCTACTCACATTGATGGAAAGGGGGGAACTTGAGGGCCTCACATTGGTGTAGGCAGTGCATCATCAAGGCCTCATGTTGGTGGAGGGGTTGTGGCATGCATTACTCACATTGGTAAGGTGTGTGTGGCATGAGGTTGTGGTGTATTTTGGGAGGTTGTTATGTGAGTTACGTATGCAAATATAGCTCAAAAAAAATGGTTGGCATACGTTGATGCTACTTCATAATGTGAGGAGATGGATAATTGTAGAGCTTCATTAAAGAAAAATTGGTGAACAAAGATGCAAAAAAAAAAGGTTGAGGGAATCAAGAGGGAGGTCTAGGGCTTGTGTGGGCAGTAAAGAAAGTGAAGTAGGATGAGAAGGGGTATTTATAGGAGGAATGGGATGAGGGCATGACGAATGGTTGAAGCTTGGGGGATTTGGCGTGGATTTGGTTTCTATGACATGGATTAGGGGAGAAAGGCATGGAGTTTGGCTAGGCTGGTGGTCTAGGTTGTGCTACAGGGAATAGTGTAGGTGGGTTGGTGCAGTAGTAGTGCATGGTTGGGAAGGGAAAAAAGAAAACGAAGGAAACCATTGTAACACCCCAAAATCACGACTTGAAAATTTCATTTAAATTTTGTTTTACGATAGCGGAAATTAAAGAACGGTGGGTGTTACCACCACACTTAACATAAGTCCGATCTCCTCACTATCCTTACGTCAAGTGCTACGGCTTAAAACAAGTCAAACCAACAAAATGCGAGGGAAGTATAATACATAATTGAGGGTTTTACAAAAGAAAGATTACCCATAACAAATGACCGTTTAGATAATTAAGTAGTTAACCATTTTTAGAAAATAACAAAAGAGTACACAAAAGTCAATAATGGTTTTCCTTACACTCATCCGGTCCATCATAGTTATAAGGAAAAAGGGCAAAAGGGGACGGGTCCACTCACTCCCTTAATCTAACTATTCGCCGGGGTGATGCTCCTCAAAATTCTTCAACCATTGCATGCCATGGACGTACTCCTCTGAAAAGTGATAGTATCAGTACGACTTCCTCGTACTAAGTAAACCACAATGCCTCCGGAGAGGTAGCATACCCACGTAGCAATAATCATACAAATACGAGATTCAAAGAAAACATATGATCACATGCAAAGCCACGATTTTATAACACGAATCCACATCACAATTGACAATACTAATTAGATCAAAATCCCTAGCAAAGGCATTTAAAACATGCTTATAATTTCACAACCATTTAACTTACCCACGACCATACTTCATAGCATAATAGGAAGAATTATCGATATTCCAAACAATCTAACCAAGGTTAAGTCACTCCTAATCCAATTATTACAGAAGTATTATGGTGGGTATCTAATACGGTTATATAATTTATATAACAATTCTCAAGTGGAATACAATCCCATATCCATGACAATGATCGTCAAGGAGGGTGGTACCAAAATAATTCACTCGATTCCAGGGAAAAGTTCGCCAAGGAAGCCACACGACATATCAATCGTCCATACTAAATCTCAGAACTCAAGTCCTTAACTACGCGTACTCCCTATAGGGTGTATGGAATATCTATAGAGAATAAGTTAGCCCCTTGACCCGAAGGCCCAAACTATGCACTCGGCGGCCAAGTCTGAGGCACGAGATTCCTTTCCAACTCAAGTCTTCCTCTTTAAGTGATTAGTGTCTTATGGAATTTCAGGTTATTAATTTGAGAACAACAAGGTTCACAATATTACAACTTAGCCATAAATCAATCAACCATGAGGGTCACAACAATTCCAAGTCAACACGACCTAGGGTAGGCATTATGCCATAGCCCGAATAATTATCCGATTCAGTTGTTCAACCCAATTGTCCAATTATTTCCAAATTTTTTTAAGGCCAACACTTAATTCAACTAGTCCAATTATTCACTTTGGAACACCTTTTTGCCTTAATGACCAAAATACCCTTCAACCTATAACTACCACATTTTCCTTCACTTTATTATCAAGTTTACTTATATAGGATGCTTGTCATGAGAATGCTAGCATAAAATAGCTAATGATACTTTAACATACAATAATTTCTTTAGTACGAAAAAAGACCATATTACCCTTAAACATTAACCATACATAGTACACGTATACACTCCTAGCATGCATTTCTAGTATCTCATAATTCATGCAATTTCTACGAATAACTTTCAAATATGAATCATGGTATACAAAATTTACATTTTACCCCTAGAACATGCAACATATACTAATCACCATTTAAACACATTTATACTCTAAGTTAACATGCTATACGTCCAAAATTATCTAAATTATCCAAGGGACACATTTAATCCATTTACGAGTCTTACCATGAAACATGACAAATTTTTGGTTGGACTCTAACCCTAAACATGCACACTTATTTTTAGAATGAATCCATATATGTTTTCATAAGCATACACTCTTCAATTTATAGAATATTACCTAGGCATACAAAAATTAGAATGGTAACATATATTAGTACCCTAAACATGCACATTTCTTTTTAGCATAAATCCATATACGTTGTCATAAGCATGCACTCTTCAATTTTTAGAATACTACCTAGGAATATAAATATTAGCATGGTAACATATATTAGTACCCTAAACATGCACATTTATTTTTAGCATAAATCCATATACGTTGTCATAAGCATACACTCTTCATTTTTTTAGAATACTACCTAGGCATATAAATATTTGCATGGTAACATATATTAACTTGCACATCATAATATTCACATAGAAACGATCTACAACATGCTTCCATTTCCCACAAAATACAAGTCATTTGATATCCTCAATGTAGCATGATTTTTATCCTAGAAAACTAACCTATCATTTTCACACAAAATTCTACCGTCTACGGATTAGTTGGATTTACCTTTGAGCTAAGAAAATAATAACACCACAAAGAGCTTCTTCCAAAAATACCTTAAGCGGGGTTGATATTACCTAAACATAAATAACACCATCCACAACTACAAGCATTAGTATCTATGCTAATTAAAATAATAAAAAGATGACCTATGTGAGCTAATACCCGAAATACGATTAGGGAGAATAACCAAGGCAGCCGATGCATGAAATTTCTACGCACCAAGCCCACCGAAAGATAGAATACTTACGTTGGAAAAATAGTTGCTGCTTGGAGAGGTGAAACACAAGGGAAGATTTGGGTAATTTTTGGGCAAGGTTTCGGTGAAGGGAAGGGAGAGTTTGGGGCTGCAAACAAAGATTTCAATGCTGGAATTAAGGGGAAGAAAGAGAGGATTTGCAAGGAGAAAAATAGAGGACATAAAGGGAGAGGGAAGGAGGGCCTTTGCTGAAATTTTAGACTTAAGAAAAGAAGGGAAAAATAGAGAGAAAAAGGGTTGCTGCAAGGGTGAGTGAGGAAGGGTGATGCAGGTTGGTTTTTGGGGATGAGGATGTCGAAGCTTGGGAGAAGGGAAAGGGGCTGGCTGGATGCTTGGGAAAGGGAGAAAATGGAGGGGTAGATAGCTAGAAAAGTTGGGTAGGTGTGCAGGTTGAGAGGAGGGAAAGATAAGAGCTGCAACTTGGTGGATGGGCTGGGGTTAAGTGAGGTTTGGGGCTGCATGTGGCTGGGTGACGTGATGGTTGTGGTTGCATGTGGCTAGGCTGTTTTGCTGGGATTTTTTAGGGTGGAATGGCATGGGAAAGGAGGAATAATCTTGGGGTATATGGCTAGAAAAGTTGGGTAGGTGTGCAGGTTGAGAGGAGGAGAGTTTGAGAGCTGCTACTTGATGGGAGGGCTTATTTACGTGAGTTTTATGGCTACATGTGGAGGGGTGACGTGAGGCTTGGTGGTTGCATGTGGCTAGGCTAGTTTGCTAGTATTTTGTAGGGTGGAATGGTGTGGGAAAGGAGGAGATTAGGGAGGGTGATGGGCTGCTACTAGGGGAGGGGAATGGCTGCAAAGCTAGAGGATAAGATAGGAGGAGTGCAGGGTATGGGAAAAAGGTGGCAACTTGCTGCATGGGAGGGGTAAGGTGCGACAGGTTGTGGGATTTTAGGCTGCAATTTAGAGTGGGAAAAAGGTGGGGATTGGTTAGAATTTAATTAGCAAAAACCTCCCACGGTATTAGGCTTTTAAGAGTATGGTTACTAAGGGAAAAAAATCCTACTTATTCAAGGTTTTATTTTCACCATTATTCTCACTAATTATTATCATGATCAATATTATAATTACTAGTGTTACCACCACCACTTTTTACTATCATAATTATTTCTAACATTATTATTCTCACAATTATTGTTATCGGCATTATTTTTGAGAATATTACTTATCATAAGGTGGTTGTTATTACCATCCTTTCTATTTTGATTATTATCTACTCTCTCCTTATTCTCGTTATTATTACCGTCATCAACTTTTATCTTCCTCTACTTATATATACATTAATCCGGGTTATTTTATTATTTAATAATTATAGACTCACTCGAAACGACGAGATGATCAATTAAAAAGAATCCTATGATTTAATTCGCCTACTAATCAAACTTTATGTCTTGCATATCTAAATCAAGGATTTATTAATACGGGGTATTACAACCATGTGGAGAAGTTTTTGCATGGCCAAAAGGGGGGAAAAGGAAAGGATCCAACTAGGACATGAAATAATGAGAGAAATAAAAATAAAAAGAAAAAAGAAAAAGATTTTAGGGTAAGGATTAGGTTTAATCTAGATTAGGGAATTAGTGGTGAAAATTAATTTATCAAAATTTTGGGTTTAGGATTATGTTAACATATAAATAACCCAAAATTAGGATTAATATTAGATTTAGGGTTAAGTAATTAAGGTAAAGTAAAATTAATTATCTAATATTAGGATTATATTACTCAAAGTTAGGGTTAGATAAAATATTGGGGTATTAGACTTTCTCCAACTACTAAATAGTAGAAAGACCTCTTATCTTGGATATCATATATTCTTATTTATGAATCATCATTAGTGTAGGGGAAAAAAGGGTATTTAATTAAAAAGTTGAAAAAATCAAGAGTCCTAAATAAATTCATGGGACAAAAGTACTTAGGAAAGTGATAGCCTTAAATGTTCTATTGGAAAAAATAAGAAGAAGAAATCAGTCCCTTCAAGTTAGTGGAAGAAGAGGCCAATCTCCTTTGACCTTCCATATTTGAAGGACTTGTATGCACAAAATTATCTTAACGTGATACATATCAAGAAGAATATATCCAATTGTTTATTTGGTACACTTCTAAATGTGCTAAAAAATAGAGGACAAAGGATGACATCAATGCTTGGTTGGACTTGGTTGAAATGAGTATACTAAAAGAATTACATCTAAAGAAGGTGGGAAATAAAAAAATTCAGCTCTTTCATGTTATTCTCTTTCCAAATAAGAGAAGATCTATTTCTATAAGTATTTACACAAAGTGAAGGTTTTTGAAGCATATTCATCAAATGTTAAGAACCTTGTTTCAATAAAATATTTGAAGTTAGTGTTTATGAAATATCATGATCATTATATTCTTATTCAAGACTTAATATCAATTGCTATACATTCTATCTTGCCAAACTAGGTTTAAAGTGTCATCACTATATTTTATTTATTTTTTAAGAAACTATGTCGTAATGTTATTAACCCTGCAAAGTTGGACAAATTATAGGATGAGGCTATGACTATATTATGTTAGTTTGAGATGTATTTTCCTCCAACGTTCTTTATAATTATGAGTTTTTTTTGGTAACTAATGAATTTTTATTTACTAACAAATGGAATAATTACAACCACCAATTAATCTTAACCTAGGGATTACGAAACAAACCTAAAGCATCACTAGTTGTATCACACAAACATGGCATCAATGCATTCTCTCCACTATGCATAATAATGTTCTTGATAAGGAGAAAGGCACCTAATAGCTATAATAAAGCTTTATCTTTCAACACTAAAACATTTGATCTATAATAATTCTTGAAAATTTGGAAATTCATTTCATACCAAAAAAAGGAGAAAAAGGTGGCATAACATGCACATAAAAACTTCTTTTTTTGCTTTAAGCTATTGAGTCCTCTTTGCTAAGATCATCATTTCTATAGACTAAGATCATATTTTTGCATTCCTTCTTTTCCCCCATATTTCCAAGTTTTACGGAAAATCAAAAAAGAGGTGGGAAGGGAGGGTCTCTAAACCATTTGAACACATCATACATTTCAAATTAGTAGGTAAGCCCATGTGGTGCATTATATACTTGGTGAACAATCTCCCCGAGATTGCTAGCCATATAATAAACTGATGTTTAGGTGTTGTAGGGTTACACTAGACCAAAGAGTACCACCGTAATCTATAATTTTTATGTCTCAAGTCTTCATAAGCATTATGGATATTTTAGTGATTTCATGTATTGGCAAGATACTAAGAATAAGAGTTTTAGTACATACTTAAAAATAATGGTCCCAATTTTTAGAATACAAAAATAATTATTTTACATAGGAAGCATATAAGTATAATAATGGGTGTTACCATCGTAATTAACATCGTATGCACAACAAATTTAACAAATAAATCCTAATCCCCAAATACGTAGTATATGGCAAGAAGGAGTCGAACCCACAAAGAATGACGTTTTAATCACTAATTTTGCTATTGATGTTATAAACCCGTTTGTACAATTTCATTGATTCCTAACTAAATTCAATTATACTAAAGCTTTAACCACGACTTTACAATTAGGGGAGGATTGAATTGATGATGGAATTAAAATGTCATAGATTCACATAAAAGAATGATTCTAAATAGTTTAATGTTGACTTAAGAAATTCAGAATAATAATTTCTATACTTCCTCTCAACCTTAATAAATTGAATATGCTCTCAATTTATTTTTGCATCTAATTAATAACCTAGGTTACGAACACTAGATTCAATTAATGGTAGCATTATGAACGGGAAGTAGCCAACTACAATCCTAATCACAAAAGCTCGGATCATGCAATTGCACGAATTAATGGTCTTTTTGCTACTACAGACAAATTAATTAACAATTACGGATTAATTTCATTGTCTTAGCAAAGACTAAATTCTAAACCAAATAGGTGATCAATCTAATCAGTTCAAGAATCTTAATCTATGATATGGAATCATTCAATTCAGACCATTAATTCAATTAAACATCATGTAGAATCAAACATTTACATTATAAGATGATAATTACGTTATGATTCCATCTTCAATTCATCCTACCCTGTTTTACTTATTCAAATTTCTGCATACTCATAATTCATGCAACTATACAGAAATACTAAAAGTTAATGACAATAACACATTCACAAATTCTATTATTTCAACAATTAGATAACAATGAAATGATCACAAGTAAAATTGCATAAAAACTACTTAAATTCTGCAAAATGAAAATACAGAAATTAACAAAGGAATAGAGGAAACTTATCAATTGAAGTGCAGAATGTCAAATCATCAATAGAATTCAAGAAGATCAAAGATTGGAATTGTGCATTACATGTATATTCTAAAGGAATAAAGGGAGAAAAATACATTCGATCCCCTCTCTCTCGATATCCCGAACTCTGTTTTATATCCCATTTTTATCAGAAACAAGTCGCGTGGCAGTTATACATTTTTAATCGAAAACACGGTCCGTGTTTATGAAACACGGGACCCCCGTGTTTTCTTCCAACCGTTCTGCTGACAAAGCTTTACCGACCGCCATTCGGGACTAATAACACGGTCCGTGTTATGGAAACACGGGACCCCCGTGTTTTCTTCTCTTCCACTCAATTCCTTTGAAAGTTTGAGCTTCACTTCTCTTGATATATTTGTTCCTTTTCCAACTTTTCTCTCCTTGATTCGGCATTTCTTGATGTGTTTTCTACTTGATTTCTTCTTCTCATTGATTTCTCCTTGAATTTCTTCAATTCTTTTCTTTCCTGTAAAACTTATTCAAAGGAGGAAAACTCGACGAAAAGATTAAATCTAGTAGAAATTATGAGGGATAAATGATATTTTTAGACATGAAAATAATCAATAAATCTCATCTATCAGGCCCCACTATTCTTAATCCGGTGGAACAGACTAAAACACCTTATTGGGGTAAAAAGCTCTAGAGCCACTATTATCTTCTAGTGGAATGGATATAAAACATTAACTTCCAGGGGAAAAACACTGGTGAGCCACTATTATCATCTGATGAAATGGATATAAAAATATCACCTTGGCCCTACTCACCTAATCTTTCACTTTAAAAACATCATGTAGGTAATAAGGCCGATTTCCAGAGTTAAGATCCTTAATTTCCACAAACCTAAATTTTACACTCCTAGCATAACTTATCTTATATTGATCATTCAACCACTAAATATAGTATACCATTCTCAAATATTATATTTGTTAACATACCCAAAATTCATAGTCTAACGCCCACCTCTCAAACACATAATAATAGTCTTATGCCAAACATTACTATTTATAAAGCTCCTAAAACTCTAATTTCAAGATTATTCATAACTCTTCCTATAAGGCTCGTATAATTACCCAAATTCAATAAACCTCCTTAAATTACCAACATTCACAACATGTCCAAAATTTGTAATCTAATTCAAGGGTTTTACACATGGGATAATAATACTACCATTTTAAGGTTTCTATACCCTAATTAAGCAGTTATCTCATTTTGAGGAAACTACAACATTCAATAATTACTCCAAAAACTTCTCATGATATCTTCATCAAAATTAATAAAACCAACAAATTAAAATACCTAGATCTTTAGATTAACCCATATTACTATTTCATAAGTTATATTTTCCCACAAGTATGACTTAACGTAAGAAGATTATATCAACTCATATTTCCCATTCTCACTTCCTTTATATTATATAAATCCCCATCATCATAACATATCATTAAGAACATACATTTCATCATATAACAACAATATCATGATAACACACATACACGCATTTTAACACAAGAACCCTAAAATATTGATTAGTATCCTTACCAAAAAGGAAATCATGATCTAAGAACGTAAGTCCTAGACTTCCTCCTTTGAGATCACCAGAATATCACCTACAAAAACAAAAATAATATATAGGTAGGATTGGAGATTAAAATTAAGGGAAAGTTAAGGTAAGGGAGGGTAAAAATGAAAATAACTAGAGTCAAAGGAAATCTTGAGTTGTGTGGAAGTGTGATGGAATGTATGGTGGTGCTATGGTAAAAATTTAGTGGTGTATGGGTAAGGTTTGGAGATGAAAAAGAAGGTGCATGATCGAAATGGGGAGGCTGCAGGGGCATGCGACAGATGTTGCACTCCTAGGTCGAGAACCGGGATCTTTCACAGGTAAGTTGTGTGAAGAGGTACGGTCATGTTCGTGCAACGAATTTCTCATAAAAATAACAAACAGGTGTGCAAGGGTGTGTGGAGGCTGTGCACATGTCATGTAAGGGTGCCGGTGCAAACTGTACTAGTTTGCACGGGCATGTGATAAGGAAAATTTGTATGCACGACTATGTGTGAGGCCATATGCGAGCCATGTGTCTCACAAAAATGCAAGGGACACAAGGAAATAAGAGGAAAAAATGGTGATGGTTAATGACGAAGGCCAAAAATGCCGAAGGGGGGTGATGGGTAGCCTTGGTGGTCGGTCCACTAGGCTTTGTGATTGGTGGTTATGGTGGTGCCCAGTGGTGATGGAGGTAGTGTGCGCACAAAATAGAGTAGGGAAGAAAAATAAGTAGGAGGAATAGGAGGGAAGGAAGAAGGGTGGCTTGGGGCAGTGGGTTACTCAACACAATTTGGGCAATAAATGGAAAAAAATGAGGGAGAAAGAGAGAGATGAGAGTAGTATATATATGTATATATATGTGTGGCATGGTGGTGTGTGAATGGAAGGGATGCCAAGGTGACAATGGCATCTGCATTATCATGAGGGTGTGGTAGGGGGAAATTTTCAACGAAAGTGGATGGAGGTGATAATAGAGTGTTGGTTGAAAATGGTAGGGGTATGCAACATGAGATGGTGATGGTTGTGTGAGAAAAAATGGCAAGGGGAGAGGATGTGCAGTTGGTGGCAATAGCAACAAAAGATATGGTGATGATGAGGGATGATAATGATGATGATGGTTGTAGTAGAGGGTGAGGGTGATGGTTGCAAGTTGCAAGTCCTAAGAATATAGAATGGTCAAGCCTTACGGTGGGAAGGAGGCAAGAGAAAGGAAAAGAGAAAAAGGAGAAAGAAAAGGAAAAAGAGAAAAAGGTTTAAGGTTCATTTTAGATCAACTTTGGATTTTCCAAAATAGGTAGGATTAGTGATAAAATTTACCGGATTTAAGATCGAGTTATGAAATATAATTTATCTGGGTTAAAGGTTTAAATTAGGTTAAGATTTTGGGATTAAAAATTTTGGTTAAGGCTAAAATAAGATTTTCTTGAGTTTAGAATTGGATTAAGGTATTAATGATATGAGATTAAGTTAAGCAAAATTTTGGAGTATTACATAAAGAGGTTAGATTATGTAGTCCAGTTCACTTATATTGGATATATCCATTTGAAAGGTATATAAAATTTCTAAAAGGATACCTATGGAATCTACAAAAATATGAAGGATGCATTGTTGAGAGTTATATAGTATAAAAGGAAACATAATTTTATTGTGAGTTCTTACTTGATGCTAATATGATAACCCTTCCTAAACCATAAAATTTAGGTATAAAGGATTTTTCATGGCCATTGTTGATGATGATCAAATATTTTTTTCAAGCTCACCTCTAGGTCCTTCATAAAAGAGATGATGTACAACCATATATAGATCAACACATTGATATTTTGAGGGCTTCAAACTCATCTAAGAACGTTAAATAGATGTTGGATAGACAAATTATATTCTTTTTGGAGTGGTGTCATGAAAATAGTCTAAATTGTTTACTGATTTATATTGGTTGTTACACCCTCCTCATAGAGAAGTGATGTCCTATAGCTCATATATGATCAATGATTGTACTTTCTATGTAAAAGAGTAGGATGCCAAGAATAACATGCAAAATAGTTGAGTGAGTATAGTATCAAAAGCTTTTGATATATCTAGTGTTAGAGACAAAAACTTTATTTATGCATCAAGGAGATACTAGGGGGAGATATAGTGCATATAACTATTGGATGACACTACTTTTAGAGTTCCTTTTATTTCGATGCAAATGGGATAACAATCAAAATGAGGTTTGTTCTATGAAAATTGGAACTGTAAGGGCAGATCTTTCTAAGCTTAGCCATAAGCAGAACATATTTATATTTTCCTCACAAGTGAAATAGTTAATCTATGTATTGATTCAGTTGATAAATGATGGATAATGATCTTGTATGCAAAAAATGAGACAATGGCATATAAATGGATTATGTTATAACTACCAACTTACTTTTATCATCCAACCATGATGACATTAATGATGGCCACTATGTATGATATAATCATGGATAAGGGTTCTATATACTTAAATAATATTTTTTTTGCATAGAGAGAGCTAACATTGCAGATTAAAGCATCGTAGATGAAAGGTTTATTTACTTCATATGTTTTTTATATATATATATATATATTTTCATAATGTATTGCATATTTTAATTTATTCCTAATATATAGTTTTTATTTTCTATTTTAGGTCTAGATTCTCATGAAGATGGTATATATTCCGAGGAAGTAAACACACAAAAGAGAGTAAGAATTATGATAATACATGTTTCTATAAATATAGAAAGAGGCATTAGGCTTAATGTTCACCTTGATGCTTCTAGATATTCAGTGGGTGAGAAAGAGGGATGCATTCATTGACAATTGTAGCTCTAGGGCTTGTGTGCACATCCCCATCACTTATCATTATTAGAGAGATGCCCTAAAAAATAAGAATAATAGGGTGTAGGATGACCCAATGGTATGATATTAACATTTGAAATAGCTATGAATATTTTTTTTTACCATATGAATTTTTGTATATGCATAATAAATATTTGATTTTTTTAATTTTGTAGCAAGGATTTAATGTGGAATAACAATATAAGAAAATTTCTATGAGTCAAGCTTCAAAGTCTTAGCCAGACTAGAAATTATAGGTAGCTAGGAATTGTATGTAGGCTATTGATGATTGTATCATACCCATGTCCCTAAAGCTCTATAGTGATGTGATCACTTTCAAATAAATATAAGGAGTTTTGTACATGGAGGAGTTCAGAGGAATTTGAATTATGTAAGAGCATATTATTATTATTATTATTATTATTGTTGTTGTTGTTGTTGTTGTTGTTGTTTTTGTTGTTGTTGTTGTTGTTGTTGTTGTTGTTATTGTTATAAATATCATGTACTTACCTTAAAATTTAAAATAACATCATCCATATATTTAATGTGGTGGCATGAGAAGAGCACCAAGAACAAAGCCAAGGTCTATAAAATATTTGTGCTCATGAGGCAAGGCGTAGAGGCAACAAGCCGAATAGAGAAGCCATATTATGATGTGTGTGTGTAAATCTTTTATAATCTAATATTGTTACTAAGTATTTTTTTTTTACATGATTCAATAAGATAACAATAGATGAAGAAAGCAAAGAAAACTCAAACCCATATGCACCCTCAGAGTGAGCTTATATCAGGATACACACTAGGGTAGATGAGAACGGGGTAATTGTCAATGAACCAACTCAACAAATAGTTGATAAAAGTATAGTGCCCAAACTATTTCTCTTTAATTATTTAAATATGGTTACTTATTCCTAAGTATTTTTCTTACTTATAATAGCAGGGTTTGAGAAATGACTCTTATGTCAGAACTTTTGACGAAGAAGGCCCAAAATACCTTTTGACACACACATTGGACACTCAAGAACATGGTAGATGATGTAAGAAATATAATTATGGAGTCAACCTATCTAATATTTTAGATGTCACCCAAATTCTCACCCTTCAAAGGAAAATTTTAAAAGCCTAATAGAAGGAATGGTGGTGTTAAGGGATTCCCACAAGACAATCCTCAGGAGGTTAAATGATGTGTCATCCTCTTCAAATGTCCACTTGCACCCTTGACATCTAGTGTCCCTACACCATTTTTAGAAATTCACGAGATGATTTACTATATAAAATTTTATTTGAATATACATATAATAATAAGAAGAATAATCATAACAATAAATATAATCTATATTTGACTTTGTGCCCATAACTTGAAATTTTGACTATTACAATGTAAGTATTTTTGTGACTTGATAGATATAAAATGAGGGCTTGTTGTGGTCAATACTATTACCTTTATAGAGTCTAATACAATACTTCATACTCAACAACTGAGGTTTGATGAGTTTTAGGTCTCAATTCACAATATCTTGCTGGAGTATTCCATGGAGCGATGTTTTAAGGGTTTAGCGTATAGTCTCAATTCCATGGATATGGATGTGCCCTCACTTTCTAGTACGAAAATTTTTAATTATCAAGGATGAGGTAATTCAAACTTTTTAAAATTTAGATTACATTCTTTTTAGTGGTAGTGTATAATGTTCTTGTAATTATATTTTCTATTCATTTTTTACTTAGGGTAGTAATATTATCGCAATAATCCCTAGTAAGAGGGGGAAAGGAGATAAAGTCTCAAAAGGCCCAAAAAGCCTTAGTGAAAAATGAAATCAAGTAAGACCTAAAACCTAAATTTAGGATATATCTAGATGTGGCACTACCTTTTGGTCAAGGTTGTATTATGGTTCCTCTTCCATGAAATTTTTACATGAAATTAGTTGATGTGGATCTCTAGATTAGTAAAGAGGATATCCTACACTTGTTACAATGTCAACATATAATATCATATACAGGGTAATTTAAATCCTTTCACAATCAAATTAGTTGATGTATTATTTTTTTTTTAATTTCATGGTCATAGGTTCTTGAAAGAAATTTTTTTTAATGTTGTGGATGGGGCCAATGTAAATATATTTTTATGTTCAAACACGATATCCAATGAAGACAATAATATAGGTTGGGTTCTATATTTTCTTAAAATGATGATGATGACTCTACGGTGCCTCATTTTTGCTCCATTTTCTTTTAACACATATTGGATATTAATTATATTGTAGTCATCTTTAGGGAGCAATTATTAGTTTGATTCGATTAATGTAGATCCTCATTTAGATTGAAGATAATTTATCGAGATGTAAATATTTATATATGCAATGATATTAGAATCATATATATATATATATATATATATATATATATATATGATAAAGTTTCCATCATTTAGCTTTAATATTGTATTAACATAGTTCCCTAAGATCCTACAGCATCACAGATATCAGTGCAAGGAGGGAAGTTAGTGAAGGTTTGTTCCTTCATCGCTTGTTTTTTCCCTATATTTAGTTGTAATTTCAAGTCTTTTAGAGTTTGATGTTTGATCATAATTCCTATATTATGTAGTAATCACATCCCTCATAATTCTATAGAAATTACACTTAGTCTTTTTAAAACAAACATGAATCTATTTTTCAGATTCACCTCTCTTTTTTCCTCTTATAAAAATTCTATAGAATATAGAGAAAATATTGTTAATATTAAGAAATAAGTTCTTGAATATTTACAAGGATTTTTCATTAATTGGAAACTCCTAAAAATTCATTCTAAATTAATTTACACAACTTCAAAATAGTATAATTCTCAAATAAATTATGTAATCAAAATTAAAGAATGAGATATACAAATTGTCAATCCTTTCGAAATTATTCAACTTCTCGCAATATATATATCATCAAAAATGGATTCAATATATTCATTTAGGACTTGTTTAGGTAGGATTCAAACCTCTAACTAGGAAAGGATTGAATACTTAAATCCTAACCGCCCTATGCGATGGAAGGATTAAAAACTTTGAGGAATCAATTATTGGCACCATTGAATCTAGTCTTTATAATGGTCTTATCTTTTTCAATTTTTGTCCAAGCTTTTATTCTACTTTAAAGGATCTAAACCTCCTCCAATCTCTTATTTTACAAATAAAAAATTATGGTTATGACATGTTCAACGGATTTATACCAGTTGATATGATCTACCAAGTTCACTAAAAAGTTATGAAAATTACTTTCAAAACAAAAGCTAAAATCCAAAGTATAAAGGGAGAGACTCTCATTCTTCAAATAGATCCAACTAGGGCCAAAATGGTTATTCCTCACCTAATTAGATGGAAGGATGTCACCTTTTCAGAGGATTGTGTACTTAAAAAAGCTGCACCACAAAAAATTGAAAAGCCCAAGCCTCCTACTAAACCAAAATTAGCTTCTAAAGATCTCTTAGCCATCATTTATCTAACATAACATCAACCTCCTCTACCCTCTACATAGGAAGGGTACAAAAGATTCCCTTGGTGGTAAATCTTTCCTATGATTAGCGTAGATATTCTATCTCAGATTTACTAAATATGACTCCTTAGAATATGGAATCACCTCATATTTCCTTATAAATTTCCAAACCACCACATGATACAACTTCTCCCCTGATTCCCTGAGTTTCTTAGAAATCACAAAAATTTTAATTAATGTTATTGAAAAATAATTTCAAATAAAAAATTTCTTTCAAGATGATTTATATGGTCATCATAACTCTAAGA
The DNA here is from genome assembly GCA_030549775.1 of Tamarix chinensis. Taxonomy (NCBI): domain Eukaryota; kingdom Viridiplantae; phylum Streptophyta; class Magnoliopsida; order Caryophyllales; family Tamaricaceae; genus Tamarix; species Tamarix chinensis. The sequence goes on from CM060181.1 coordinate 23,253,997, forward strand.
AAAGAACATGGTTTTTCATACATTTCCTTCACCAACATTAAGGTATTCAAACATAATTCTATGAATTCTTTCAAAATGAAAAGGTCCAATTTTAGTTCTTTGATTGGTTTGAAATTTATGCAAAACAAAATAATATTGATTTTCCCTTTTAAAAAATCAATCCAATAACCACTTGACACAAAACTAAAACCTAGCTGGTTGATAAAGGTATTATTGAATTTGGCATCCCCCTCTATAAAATATTAAGATGACCTTAGGTAGGGCTATTAACAAACTAAGCTGGCTCGCGAGCTTTTTAGGTTCAACTCGTTAAAGGCTCAACTCACTTAATTAGGTAAACAAGCTTAAAAATTAGGCTCGAACTCGGCTCGATTATCGAATGAGCCAAGCTTTAGCATAATAAATTTGGGCTCCAAGTCATTTACAGTGCAAAAGCTCGTGAGCTTGGCTAGTTTACCACAAAAGCTCACGAGTCGGCTCGTTAAAAGCTTGACTCATTTATATACAAACCAAGCTTAAGTTTCATTTTTAGGCTTGTTTATTAAGCAAGCCAAGGTTGAGCCTACCCCGGCTCGGCTCGCTAACAACTCTAACCTTAGGTGAGTACTCACTTAAGTTAAAACCTTTATACATGCTAAAAGAAGAAGATAAAGATAGTGTTAAAAATATTCTTCTTCATAATGACTTTACTAATATTCATCTGAATACAATTGATTCACAACTTTCAAAACTTGATAAACAAATGTAGAAAATCATTCTCCCAGCCCCCAAGCTACTTTTTCACCCCTAAACCTTGAAAATAAGAAATTACCTATCTTCAAACCATTCTAGATTTCAAATTCTAGCCAACAAAATATCCAAAATGGAAGGACTGAATTCCTCCAGTCTATTAAATCTCAACTTAGTCAAATAAATCACGCCTCCTCTTTAAACCAAGTTCAGATTCCTAACACTTCTGAACAAGGTTCCCCAATAACTACCCTTGGGTTCTCGTCTTCACCACAATAACTAGAAGATTAGATCCGCAAGGAGCCAACCATCTCTCGCCTTTATGGAAGAAATGCACGACCCTTCTCATATACGACCATTTAGAGGTGGTAATTGGGTCGGGTGGGTCGGGTTCGGGTCGGATAATAAAGGGTTAGGTCGTTCTTGGGTCGGGTCCTTCGGGTCCAGATCATTTTGGATCATTACCTTATTTAGGTCGAGTCGGTTCTGGGTCAAAATGTTACAATTTCGGGTCATTTTAGGTTAATTTGTCGGGTCAAGTCGGGTTCGGGTTAAGCAAACTCAAGTTCAGGTCATTTCGGGTTAACTTGAGTGGTAGGGTCAGGTTAGCTTCGGGTCATTTATTGGTTAACATGACCAATGCATGGATTGGTCTCCTTGGGTCCGAGCTATTTCGGGTTAACTAAATGGGTTGGATCATTTCATATAATTTGACGGGTTGGGTTTCAATAGTTACAAGTTAACTTGATGTGTTAGGTTAGGTTGGGTCGAGTTTCGATCAGTTGAGTAAAATTCGGGTCCACGTAATTATCATTTAATATCTTACAAATATTAGAGACAACTGTAAGATTACTACTACAGATAAATGAAATAAGAATATTACATATAATTTATTTTCACAAGTAAATAATAAAGATATTTTTAAATTTTAACAATAAAAAATATTACATGATTTAATCTAACAAATATATTTATGATTTATTATCATTTATTTAATTACTTAAAATATAATTTTATAAAATAAAGGTGATCATAATATGACTATAAAATGTATAATTATCATTTATTATATTGTAAGTATTATAGATAATTATAAGATTACAAGTACAGATAAATAAAATAAAAATATTAGATGTGTTTTATTTTGACAAGTAAATAATAAAGATATTTATAAATTTTCATAATAAAAAATATTATATTATTCAACCTAAAAAAATATTTATCATATTTGATTACTCAAAATAATATAATTTTATAAAATAAAGGTGATCATAATATGAAAATACAATGTACAATTGTCATTTATTACATTATAAATATTAGATAAAATCACAAGAATACTAGTACAGATAAATGAAACAAAAATATTAGATGTACTTTATTTTCACAAGTAAATAATAAATATATTTATAAATTTTAATGATAAAAATCATTATATGATTCAATCTAACAAATATACTTATTATTTATTTGAGTACTTAAAAATTATAATTTTATAAAATAAAGGTGGTGATAATATGACTATACACTGTATAATTAGAATTTATTATATTACAAATATTAGAGACAATCTTAAGATTACTAGAACAAATAAATTAATTAAGAATATTCGATGGTTTTATTTTCACAAGTAAATAATAAAGATATTTATAAATTTTAACAAGAAAAAATATTGCATGATTCAATCTAACAAAGTTATTTATCAATTATTATCATTTATTTGATTAATTAAACAAAGATATTTTTATAAAAATACATGTGATCATAATATGACTATACAATATATAATTATCATTTATTACATTGTAAATATTAGAGACAATTATAATATTACTAGTATAGATAAATAAAATAAGAATATTAGATCTACTTTATTTTTACAAGTAATTAATAAAGATATTTATAAATTTTGAACAATAAAAAACATTGCATGATTCAATCTAACAAAGATATTTAACATTTATTATCATTTAATTGATTACTTAAGAAAACATAATTTCATAAAATAAATGTGATTATAACATGACTATACAATGTATAATAATCATTTATTATATTATAAATATTAGAGACAGTCATAAGATTACTAGTATAGATAAATTAAATAAGAATATTAGATGGACATTATTTTCACAAGTAAATAATAAATATATTTATAAATTTTAACTATAAAAATCATTGCATGATTTAATATCACACTAATATTTTTTATTTTTTTATCATTTATTTAATTACTTAAAATATTTGATTACTTAAAAAATATAATTTTATAAAAGAAATGTGATCATAACCTAACTATACAATATATAATTATCATTTATTACATTGTAAATATTATAGACAATTATAAGATTTCTAGTACAGATAAATAAAATAAGAATATTAAATGTGCATTATTTTCACAAGTATATATCAAAGATATTTATAAATTTTAATAATAAAAAGCATTGCATGATTCAATCAAAAAAAGATATTTATCATTTATTTCATCATCAAAAATATTTTATTACTTAAAAAATATAATTTTATAAAATAATGATGATCATAACATGACTATACAATGTATAATTATCATTTATTACATTATAAATATTAAAGACAATCATAATATTACTAGTACAAATAAATGAAATAAGAATATTAGATACGCTTTATTTTTACAATTAAATAATAAAGATATATATAAATTTTAATGAAAAAAAACATTGTATAATTCAATCTAGCGAGGATATTTATCACTTATTATCATTTATTTGATTACTTAAAATATTTGATTACTTAAAAAATATTATTTTATAAAATAAACGTGATCATAACATGACTATGCAATGTATAATTATCGTTTTTTATATTATAAATATTAGAAATAATCATAAGATTATTAGTATAGGTAAATAAAATAAGAAGATTAGTAGCACTTTATTTTCACAAATAAAGAATAAATATATTTATCAATTTTAACAATAAAAAATATTGCATGATTTAATCTATCAAAGTTATTTATCATTTACTTGATTACTTAAAAAAAAGTATAAAATAAAGGTGATCATAACATGACTATATAATGTGTAATTATTATTTATTACATTATAAATATTAGAGACAATTATAAGATTACTAGTATAGGTAAATGAAATAAGAATGTTATATGCTCTTTATTTGTACAAGTAAATAATGAAGATATTTATAAATTTTAACAATAAAAAACATTGCATGATTCAATCTAACAAAGACATTTATCACTTATTATCATTTATTTGATTACTCAAAAAAAGATAATTTTATAAAATAAGGGTAATCACAATATAACTATACAATGTATAATTATCATTTATTACATTGTCAATATTAGATACAATCTTAAGATTACTTGTATAGATAAATAAAATAAGAATATTAGATGTACTTTATTTTCACAAGTAAATAATAAAGGTATTTATAAATTTTAATGACAAAAAATATTGTATGATTCAATCTAACAAGGATATTTATTACTTATTATCATTTGTTTGATTACTTAAAATATTTGATTACTTAAAAAAACATTTATAATTTTATAAAAAAAAAGGTGATCATAAAATGACTATACAATGTGTAATTATTATTTATTACATTGTAAATATTAGAGACAATCATAACACTACTAGTAGATGAAATAAGAATATTAGGTGCTCTTTATTTTCACAAGAAAATAATAAATATATTTTTAAATTTTAACAATAAAATATATTGTATGATTCAATCTATCAAAGTTATTTATCATTTATTTGATTACTTAAAAAAAATTATAAAATAAAGGTGATCATAACATGACTATATAATGTGTAATTATTATTTATTTCATTATAAATATTAGAGACAGTTATAAGATTACTAATATAGGTAAATGAAATAAGAATATTATATGCGCTTTATTTTTACAAGTAAATAATGAAGATATTTATAAATTTTAACAATAAAAAATATTGCATGATTCAGTCTATCAAAGTTATTTATTATTTATTATCATTTATTTGATTACTTTTAAAAAAGATAATTTTATAAAATAAAGGTGATCGTAATATGACTATACAATGTATAATTATCATCTATTTCATTATAAATATTATAGGTACTTATAAAATTACTAATATATATAAATGAAATAAGAATATTAGATGGGATTTATTTTCACAAGTAAATAATAAAGATATTTATAAATTTTAATAATAAAAATATTGTATGATTCAATCTAACAAAGATATTTATTATTTATTATCATTTATTTGATTACTTAAAAAAAGATAATTTTCTAAAATAAGGATGATCATAACATGATTATACAATGTATAATTATCATTTATTACATTGTAAATATTAGAGACAATTATAAGATTACTAGTATAGATTAATAAAATAAGAATATTAGATTTGCTTTATTTTTACAAGTAGATAATAAAGATATTTATAAATTTTAGCAATAAAAAAGATTGCATGATACAATCTAACAAATATATTTATCATTTATTTGATTACATAAAAAATGATAATTTTTTTAAATAAAGGTGATCATAACATGACTATACAATGTATAATTAATATATATTACATTGTATAGATTATAAACGATCATAAGATTACTAGTATATCTAAGTGAAATAAGAATATTAAATATACTTTATTTTTACAATTAGATATTAAATATATTTATTAATTTTAACAATAAAAAAATTATAGGATTCAATCTAACAATGATATTTATTATTTATTATCATTTATTTGATTACTTAAAAAATATAATTTTTATAAAATAAAGGTGATCATATTATGACTATACAATGTATAATTATCATTTATTACATTGTAAATGTTATAGAAAATTATAATATTATTAGTACAGGTAAATAAAATAAGAATATTAGATGCGCTTTAATTTTACAAGTAAATAATAAAGATATTTATAAATTTTAATAATAAAAACATTGTATGATTCGGTTTAATAAAGATATTTATCATTTATTATCATTTTATTTGATTACTTAAAAAAATATAATTTTATAAAATAAAGGTGATCATAACATGACTATACAATGTATAATTATCATTTATTACATTGTAAACCTTATAGAGAATCATAAGATTTCTAATACAGATAAATAAAATAAAAATATTAGATGTGCTTTATTTTCACAAGAAAATAATAAAGATATTTTTAAATTTTGATAATATAAAACATTGCATGATTCAACCTAACAAATATATTTATCATTTATTTCATTATGGAAAATATTTTATTACTTAAAAAAATATTATTTTATAAAATAATGATGATCATAATATGACTGCATAATGTATAATTATCATTTATTACATTGTAAATATTAGAGACAATCATAATATTAATAGTAAATATAAATGAAATAAAAATATTCGATACGCCTTATTTTCACAAGTAAATAATAAAGATATTTATAAATTTTAATGAAAAAAATCATTGTGTGATTCAATCTAACAAGGATATTTACCACTTATTATCATTTATTTGATAACTTAAAATATTTGATTACTTAAAAAATATATAAGTTTATAAAATAAAGGTAATCATAACATGACCATACAATGTGTAATTATTGTTTATTACATTGTAAATATGAGAGATAGTCATAAGATCACTGGCATAGGTAAATGAAATAAGAATGTTAGTTGCAATTTATTTTTCACAAGTAAATAATAAAGGTATTTATAAATTTTTACAATAAAAAATATTGCATGATTCAATCTATGAAATTTATTTATCATTTATTTGATTGCTTAGAAAAAAGATAATTTTATAAAATAAAGGTGATCATAATATGACTATACAATGTATACTTATCATCTATTTCATTGTAAATATTATAGACACTCATAAGATTACTACTAAAGATAAATAAAATAAGAATATTAGATGCGTTTTATTTTTACAAGTATATAATAAAGATATTTATAAATTTTAATATTAAAAAATATTACATGATTCAATCTAACAAAGATATTTATCATTTATTTGATTACTTAAAAAAGATAATTTTTTAAAATAAGGTGATCATAACATGACTACACAATGTATAATTATCATTTATTACATTTTAAATATTAGAGACAATCTTAAGATTCCTTGTATAGATTAATAAAATAATAATATTAAATGCGCTTTATTTTCACAAGTAAATAACAAAGATATTTATAAATTTTAATGGCAAAACACATTATATGATTCAATCTAACAAAGATATTTATCACTTATTATCATTTATTTGATTACTTAAAATATTTGATTGCTTAAAAATTGATTTTATGAATTAAAGGTGATCATAACATGACTATATAATGTGTAATTATTATTTATTACATTGTAAATATTAGAGACAATCATAAGATTACTAGTATAAGTAAATGAAATAAGAATATTAGATGCGCTTTATTTTCACAAGTAAATAATAAAGATATTTATACATTTTAATAATAAAAAAATATTGTATGATTTAGTCTATCAAAGTTATTTATCATTTTTTATCATTTATTTGATTACTTTAAAAAAAGATAATTTTATAAAATAAATGTAATCGTAATATGACTATACAATGTATAATTATCATCTATTTCATTATAAATATTATAGACACGCATAAGATTACTAGTATATATAAATGAAATAAGAATATTAGATGGGCTTTATTTTCATAAATAAATAATAAAGATATTTATAATTTTTTTTAAAAAAAAAAATATTGTATGATTCAATCTAACAAAGATATTTATTATTTATTATCATTTATTTGATTACTTAAAAAAAGATAATTTTATAAAATAAGGATGATCATAACATGACTATACAATGTATAATTATCATTTATTATATTATAAATACTAGAGACAATCTTAAGATTACTAGTACAAATAAATAAAATAATAATATTATATGCACTTTATTTTCATGAGTAAATAATAGAGATATTTTTAAATTTTAACAAGAAAAAATATTGCATGATTTAATCTAACAAAGTTATTTATCAATTATTATCATTTTTTTGATAACTTAACAAATATATTTTTATAAAATAAAGGTGTTCATAATATGACTATACAATGTATAATTATCATTTATTATATTATAAATATTAGAGACAATTATAAGATTACTAGTACAGATTAATAAAATAAGAATATTAGATCCACTTTATTTTCAAAATAAATAATAAAGATATTTATAAATTTTAAGAATAAAAAATATTGCATGATTTAGTCTAACAAAGATATTTATCATTTATGTGATTACACAAAAAAGATAATTTTATAAAATAAAGGTGATCATAACATGACTATATAATGTACAATTATTATATATTACATTGTATATATTATAGAGAATCATAAGATTACTGGTACAGATAAATGAAATAAGAATATTAGATGCGTTTTATTTTCACAATTAAATAATAAATATATTGATAAATTTTAACAATAAAAAATATTGCGTGATTTAATCTAACAAAGTTATTCTTAATACATTGTCATTTATTTGATTACTTAGAAAAAGATAATTTTATAAAATAATGGTCATAATGTGACTATAGAATATATAATTATGAGTTATTACATTGTAAATATTAGAGATAATCGTAAGATTACTAATGCAGATAAAAAAATTAAGAATATTAGATCTAATTTATTTTCACAAGTAAATAATAAAGATATTTATAAATTTTAACAATAAATAATATAGTATGGTTCAATCTAATAGAGATATTTATAATTTATTATCATTTATTTGATTACTTAAAATTTTTGATTATTTAAAAATAATATAATTTTATAAAATTAAGGTGATCATAACATGGCTATATAATGTATAATTATCATTTATTACATGACAAATATTAGAGACAATCACAAGATTATTAGTACAGATAAATGAAATAAGAATATTATATGCGCTTTATTTTCACAAGTAAATAATAAAGATATTTATAAATTTTAGCAATAAAAAATATTGCATGATTCAATCTAACAAAATTATTTAACATTTATTTGATTACTTAAAAAAATTATAAATTAAAGATGATTATAATGTGACTATATAATGTATAATTATCATTTATTACATTGTAAATATTAGAGACAATCATAAGATTACTAGTACACGTAAATGAAACATGAATATTAGATGTGCTTTATTTTTACAAGTAAATAATAAATATATTTTTAAATTTTAACAATAAAAAACTTTTCATGATTTAACCTAACAAAGATATTTATCATTTATTTGATTACTTATTTATTAAATTGTTATTATGAATTCTTAATGATGTATTTTTGTGTGAAAAAATTTATTAGGATATCATTGATAAATAAGGTTGTCTAGGGTAAAAGTATGAAAAATAAGTATAATTTATAAAATACTATATTTTTTAATGATTTAAATAAATAATAAAATATGTGTAATTTATTATTATTATTATAGATTTTTATGTCTGGTTAGGTCAATGTCGGGTTAGTTCGACGGCAGGTCCAGTCTATATAGGGTCGGGTCTATGACGGGTCATGGCTCATGGGTTAGGATCGGATCGTGTCGGGTACGGGTCGGATTAATTATTATCGGGTCAGTGCCAGGTTGGGTCAGTATTGGGTCGGGTTTAGGTCAGGTCGGGTCAACTTTTGCCAACTCTAGGGCAATTGTTCCCAGAAACACAATCCCTGACTTTACCTTTGATATCATACCAAATAAAATGGTCCAACCAAATTATATAGTTTAATCCCTATATGAATGGAATATTGATGGATTATCTGAATACAACATTCTAAACTTACTCCAACAAACGACCATGGCTACAAATACCTAAAAAACCCAAACTAGTATCTCTAATAATGCCATAGCATAAATCCTCATTGCAGGGCTCTATGGATAGCTAAAAGGATGGTAGGATTTCCATCTCACCACTAATGAGCAAAAATTTATCCTTGAGGCCATCAAAATGGATAAAGAAGACAATATCATATTTGAAAATGATAATGTCTGGCCAGATGTTGTTGCCTCACTTATCATTTCTATTTCTCTTCGCTTTGCTGGTGATCCTTCACAACTTAAAGACAAAAATGTTGAGCTCCTCTCAAACTTATGCTATATAAACCTCAGCGACTTCCAATGGTATAAGAATACTTTTCTTAATATAGTCATGATCTGTGATGACTCAAACCAACCCTTTTGGAAAGAAAAGTTTCTTGTTAGACTTCCACCACTCCTTAGAGAAATAGTCCATAACAAAATCAAAAAAATATCATGGAAACCAAATTCTATACTCTTTATTCACCTATGGTGAACTCATCAGCCTTATACAAAAAGGTTTTAAGATCTATCAAGACCTCAAACTCTAAAGACACTTAAAATGGAAAATGCATAAAACTACGCAAGAATTTGGTGCTTTCTACTATCAATTCAATATTATTGGCACTTCCAATAAACCTAGTGGATCTTACAAACCAAAATATCACCCAAAGCATTACTATAATAAATCCTCTAAGGAGCAAACACCTCCTCCACAACAATTGCCATATTATAAGAAAACACAACCTTATAGAAAACAATCTCAATATTCTTTCCAACGACCTCCCAACAGGGATGCCACTTGTTATAAGTGTGGAAGAAATGGCCATATATCCAAATATTGTTGTTTGGATAAGAAAATTTGAGAACGCAACCTCAATGAAGAAACAATAGGAAAAATTCAAAACCTTCTTATTGAATCTCTTAATAATGAATCTCAAGAAGAAGATCTTTCATAATATAGTCTTTATATTGATGAACATGCTTACCCTTCCTCCTATTCTTCCTCTAAATATGAGGATGAATATTTTTCAAAACAAATAAATGTGCTAACCATAGAACAAAAACTCATGCTTGAAGTGGTTCAAAATATTTCTAATCCCCTCAAATATAAAGAGGACCTTGAGAGACTTTGTGAGTCTCTTGAAAATGATGAATCTACTCCTCCATCTAAACTTCTAGCCAAGCCAAAATATACTTATGACTTAACCTCTATTCTCAAACGACGATAAAAATCAAAACATTCTATTTCTACAACTTCTAAACTCCAACAAGAAATCAAAGAAGTTAAAAGTGAATTAAAACATCTCTAGGAAAAAAATAAGAAAATGATAGTAACATTATTCAAATCCTTCTTTCAAAATCTATGGAAAATTCTTCATCAGTTCCTAGTAAAAATGATAATGATGATTCTAGTGATCAATCCTTTCAAAAGCTTCCCGCTCTAGCTGATTTCCTTAACTTTCTAAAGGAAATTAAATCTTAAAAATACATTATAAATATCACCCTTAAATTTTATGATGATTTCCAAATCAATACCATAACCCTTTTTTATATAAGTGTTGATATTGATTGCATCAAAGACAGTATTATTCAAAAATTATTTCTCTCTCCTACTATAGAAAGATTTTTTGCAACAAACAATTCTAAACTTAAAATCAAAAATAAATGCAAAGCATAAATTATTTGTAACAACCTCACAATTAAATTAGCTTACCTCATAACACCTGATATTATCTATAGTATAATCCTTGACCTACTTTTCATTAGTTTTATCACTCCATACTAAGTAAATCATATTGGTATTACATTCAACACAAAAGGAACAAAGAATTCACTTTCTTTGAAAACCAAAAACCTTAGTCTTCTTAAAGCCAATTTAATTTATCATAACCAAATTAGTCTTCTTATTCAAAGTAAACAAACTTACCTTCAATTCCTCAGACAAGGAATTTTCCTTTCAAGAATCCAAATTCAATTAGAATTTAACATTATCAAGAGCAAAATTATTAGCCTTCAAAACCGAATTAAACAAGAGTTCTATTCAAACCTTCCTAATGCCTTTTGTTAAGGAAGCAACATATTGCTGACATACCTTATGAAGATTATTTCCTTGAAAATAATATCCCTACTGAGGAATGACCGATCCAGATGAATGTTAATTCAAAAAGCCACTACCATTTAGAGATTGATGATTTAGAAAATAAGAACCTTATATCTAAATCTCGTTCCCCTTAGTCATGTGTTGCTTTTTATGTCAATAAAAATTCTAAAATTGAATGAGGAACTCCTCGACTTATCATAAATTACAAACCTCTCAACATAATTCTCAAATAGATAAGATATCTAATTCCCAACAAATGAGATCTTCTTAAAATATTATATTCTGCTCTATCTTCTCAAAATTTTATCTTAAATTAGGATTTTGGCAAATCCATATATCAACAAAAGATCATCATAAAATTGCTTTTACTATCATCTATAGTCAATATCAATGGAATGTCATACCATTTAGACACAAAAATGCTCCTTATGAGTTTCAAAGAATCATAAATGACATCCTTAACCCTTACTCAAACTTCTGCATTGTGTACATTGATAATGTAATTATTTTATCCAATTCTGTCGATCATCGCTTCAAACATCTTAGGACATTCGTTTCCATTATAAAAAGAAATGGTCTTGTTGTCTAAAAATCCAAAATCTCTCTTTTCCAAACTCATATTAGGTTCCTAGGTCATTACCTCTCGCAAGGATCTATCACCCCAATTGAGATATCGCTTGACTTTTCGTCCAAAATTATATATATATATATATACCATTTATGCACCAAGGATCTCGGGAAGCAGACGGGCAATCCTGAACAATATGAACTTAGAAACAAGGAAGGATAGATAGATAGTTGGAGAAAGAAGATAGATAGGAAAGTTTGAGTTTTATTTCATTTGAATTTTGATATAAGAATATGAGTGACCGGAAAAACCGACCCCCCGAAATGAAGTCCTAAAGCCCCTTCTATAGAAGAGGGGGTCAGACTAAAACAAATTTGAAAAGTGGATTCGGGAATCCACCGAAAAGTAAACAGTAAAAAAGTAAACAGTAAAAGTTGTACTGCCTACAGTACCGTCTACAGGAAAAGTTTGAATAGTACAAGGTAAAAGTACAAATAGTAAAAGTTAATCCTAGAAAACTATAGTAATCTGCGTGATCTCCTTTTGCCGCAGATTCCTTTGTCGTCTTCTTCTTTTGCTTTTACTTTATTCTTTTACCTAAGTAAAATTATCAATCGCCGAAAGTAGCCGAAATTAGATTCCTACTTATTTTGAGGACGGCACTTTTGACTCTGACACAAACTTTTGACTGGCAGGAGTATACTTTGTCTGCCACGACCTTTGGTGCATGTGGATGCGTGGTCCTCCGAAAATGCTAGTATTTGTACTGTCTACCGGATAGGAGGTAGTATCCCGTAACAGTCATCTTCATTCTCATCACCATAGTCGATCTCTGGAGAGATGGATGAGGATGCAGAATCTCCTTGTTTGCTTTGAGAGAATACTTCACCCAGAATTGTTAAGTATTCATCTTCGGTTTTTGCAGCTGCAAGTTTTGCGGCTGTTACGGACTTTTGAGCCAGGAACTTTGAGTCTTCTGATCTGGCTAGGACCTTGTTTGCTGTAGAAGAGGCCGGCTGAAGCAATTAGAAAAATCGAAAATGGTGAGACCTTAGTTTTACAAACTGACTTAACTAGGTCTAACACTGTTATTCCCAAAACCATCAAATGGAATGAGATAGAAATCCCTGAGGAATGGACCTTAGATAAGGCACAACCAGCCCAGGAAGAAATCAAAGAACCTGAGATTCCAAAACCAAACTCGAATCTTAACAAAATAACCCAGTTTGATGACGGAACTGTCAAACTTAGCTTCAGGAGGAATCCAAGCCTTAAAATTAGGGAAACGTATCGAACCTTCCTAAAAATATTAATCTGGAAGAAAAAATTCAAAAAAGTAGGGATTCTGTAGACCAAACACCTAGAACTTCAATTTCAGGTGCAAACTACCAAACTAGGATTCCTAAGGCAAATTATCAAAAATAGAAAGAAAAAGAATCGGAACAAACTAGTGATGAAGAAATAGAATCACCTCCGCATTCTCCCGGCCTTTCTGACATAACAGAGAACCAATTAAACGTCCTAGAAAAGGAATTTATAATAGACAAAGAATTCTTCAGAAAAGACTTTTATTCCGAAAAGAACACGGCAAAAAGAAACTGGTTCTTCAAAAAACACGGGAAAGATAGTCAACATTTCCAGGAAGAATTTTACAAATTTATCGCAAACAACAAATGCAAAATAATGTTTTTTGATTGGTTAGAATTACATATGGCAAACCACAGAATTGATTTAAAAGAAATAAAAAATTCACCTTTTAAATCTGCAAAACCCATAACCAGTCGATCAAAAACCAAAACTTGGAAAACAGAGAAAGGAACTGTAGAAACAGAACATCCGCCTCTGCAAAACATCCAAATATCTGCAAGAGAAAACACTGTAGAACTCAAACCACTTAGGATACCAAAAGAAGATGAATTAGAAAACACCAAAAATATTGTGTTACAAAATAATTTTGCTAATATTCATCTAAACACTATTGGTACCCAATTAACGAAACTGGATAAACAAATTCAAAAGACAATTTTACCGGCAATTCAAACAGTTTCAGAAAATAAAATGTCTGAACCAAAAAAGATGCTTGTATTTAAGCCTTATGAATTATCAAAATCCAGCTGTAACGAGGTTCAAACCCAAAAAGATGAATTCATAACCGCAATTAAACAAAAATTAAACTTAATTGCCACCTCGAGTTCGTCTAGTCAAAACCAGAATCAGGTTCCAGACACACCTGACCAAACATCCCAAATTAATACGGTAAACCAAACGGAACAAACAGAGAGTGATGAGGCCCAGGAACCCGAAACTCCTGTAGTAGCCCGTTTAGATATACCATCGTCATCTAGGCAAATAGTACCTAGACAAACTGCTCCAGACCTTAGTCTAGAAGTAAGGCCCAACAAACTAGTCCAGCCCAGTTATAAGGCTAATGCCCTGTACGAGTGGAACATAGATGGACTGTCTGAATATCAGACCTTAGGCCTTTTACAGCAAATGACTATGGCAGCAAACGCATAAAAAGCCCAAATGAACACATCCGACAAAACCATAGCATAACTCCTGATAGCAAGGTTCTCAGGACAACTCAAAGGATGGTGGGACTTTCATTTGACTACAAACGAACAAATAGATATTTTAGAAGCCATTAAGGTAGATGAAAACGATGAAATCATCTTAGATAATGGAGAACCCATATCTGATGCAGTAGCATCCCTTATACTGGCCATATCCTTACACTTCGTAGGAGACCCATCTCACCTTAAGGACAAAAATGGAGAATTATTATCCAACCTTAGGTGCAAAAGACTTAATGACTTCCAGTGGTACAAAAATACTTTCCTAACTAGAGTTATGCTTAGGGAAGATTCAAACCAGCCGTTCTGGAAAGAAAAGTTTTTAGATGGATTACCACCCGTCTTAGGAGGAAAAGTAAGGAACAGAATCAAAGAAACTCATAATAATCAAATTCCTTACAACAAATTCACATATGGAGAATTAATAAGCTTGACACAAAAGGAAGCTTTAAAAATTTGTCAAGACTTAAAATTCCAAAGTCAACTCAAACGAGAAATGAGTCAAACCAAACAGGAACTAGGATCTTTCTGTAGACAATTCGACATTGCAGGAATTACAAACAAACAATGTTCGGGTAATTGCAGACCTAGTCACCACAAAAAGACAAAACAAAAATATTTACCTACTCCGCAGAATCAAAAACAGATACCCTATTACCAAAATTCAAAACCAAAAAATAGCAAAACTACAGTCTCATCTTCAAAAGACCCGAATTGGGGAAAAAGATATAAAGACTATAGGTGCTACAAATGTGGTAAAATAGGACACACCATAAAATTCTACAAAATGAGTAAACAAATTCGGGAACTAGACTTAGACGATGAAACTAGGGAAAAGATTCAAAACCTCCTAGTATCCTCTGAGGATGATAACGAAAACCTAGAGTTAGATGAACTCCAAACAGAGTCATCTTCCTCTTCTAGCAGCTCTTCCGACCAAGAAGAAGAGCCTGTAGAGAATCAAATGAATGTTTTGACCAAACAACAAAAGATGGTTTTAGATATAGTTCACTTAATCCCAGACCCATTAAAACAAGCTGAATACTTGGAAAAATTAATTGAGTCAATCGAGAAAAATGAACCACCCAAACCATTAATTCAAAACATTCCTTCAAAACCGACAAACACTTATGATTTGACTAAGATTCTTAGCAAACAAAAGAAGTCAAAAGATTTAACTCCGACTACTTCTGAACTTCAAAAAGAAATTAAAGAAGTTAAAAAAGAATTGAAAGAGTTAAAATCAAAACATGAATCTAACATGCAAACCATACAAACAATATTGTCAAAACAGGTCTCCAACTCGTCATCTGAAACTAGCGAAGATGAACAAAACACTGTTGAAGACTCGAACGAATTGATCCCTGGAGAATTTCTCAATGTATTAAAAGAAATAACCTCCCGCAAATACATCATCAGTATAACCCTTAGGTTAGAAGATGGTTTCCAAATAAACACAGTCGCACTATTTGATACCGGTGCTGACTTAAATTGCATAAAAGAGGGAATTATTCCGAGAAAATACCTCTCAAAATCAAACGAAAAATTATCTGCAGCCAACAGCTCCAGATTAAAAATCAAATACAAATGTGAAGCGGATTTAATTTGTAACAATTTACAAATCAAAACAACCTATTTGATAACTCCTGATATTAGTCAATCTGTTATCTTAGGGACTCCCTTCATTAATTTGATAACCCCTTACAAAGTAGGTTTGTCCGGAATTTCATTCAAAACAAAAGGACGAAAAAACAATTTATCCTTTTTAGAAATCCCTAGGACTAGGAACCTCAATTTGTTAAAGGCAAACTTAATTTACGAAGATCAGATTAATCTTCTGATTAAAGGCAAACAAAATGATTTAGATTTCCTAAAACAAAATGTCAATTCCCACCGAATACAAAGTCAGTTGCAAACAAAATCGGTAAAGGACAAAATTGACCAAAGTAGGAATCGAATCGAAAAAGAAATCTGCTCTGATCTCCCAAACGCCTTTTGGTCTAGAAAGCAACACCTGGTCGACCTTCCGTATGAAGACAAATTTGACGAAAGGAACATACCGACAAAAGCTAGACCTATACAAATGAATTCGGAACTAATAGAATTTTGCAAACAGGAAATAAAAGACTTAGAAACAAAAGGTTTAATTCAAAAATCTAGGTCACCATGGTCCTGTGCGGCATTCTATGTAAACAAAAATTCCGAAATAGAGCGTGGAACACCTAGGTTAGTAATAAATTACAAACCTTTAAATGACGCTCTCAAATGGATCAGGTATCCTATACCAAACAAAAAAGATTTGCTCCAAAGATTATATTCAGCAATCATCTTTTCAAAGTTCGACTTAAAATCTGGTTTTTGGCAAATACAAATTAATCCCAAAGACAGGTACAAAACTGCATTCACGGTCCCCTTTGGACAATTTGAATGGAACGTGATGCCCTTCGGATTAAAAAATGCTCCGTCAGAATTTCAAAGAATAATGAACGACATTTTTAATCCTTATTCAAATTTTTGTCTAGTTTACATTGACGATGTCTTAGTATACTCTACCAGTCTAGATCAGCATTTTCGACATCTTAGGATTTTCCTTAGTGTCGCTAGGCGTAATGGACTAGTAGTATCTAAGCCCAAAATAGACCTGGCCCAAACTAGGATCAGATTCTTAGGTCATTACATCGAGTCGGGTAGCATAAGGCCCATCGAGAGATCTATAGAATTTGCGTCTAAGTTTCCCGACCAAATCCTAGACAAAACCCAGCTTCAGAGGTTTTTAGGAAGCCTAAACTATGTATTAGACTTCTGCCCAAACCTTAACCAAATTGTCAAACCACTTCATGACAGGCTTAGGAAGAACCCAAAACCTTGGACCCAAGCCCATACAGATGTCATCAAACGTATTAAAGCCCAAGTCCAGTCCATCCCATGTCTGACCTTGGCCAACCCAAATCTTTTCAAAATAGTTGAGACCGATGCCTCCGAAGTAGGTTACAGTGGTATTCTCAAACAGTCCCAGGCCCAAACACTAGAACAGTATTTGGCCCAAACCAAACAGTCTCAACCCAAGGCCGAAACAGTGATCCAATATACATTAGGACACTGGACCCAAACTCAGCAAAATTATTCGACGGTCAAGAAAGAAATATTTGCGATCGTCCAATCCATCACAAAATTCCAGTCCGACCTACTAAATCAAAAGTTCCTATTATGAGTCGACTGCAAATCAGCCAAATAGATAATAAAGAAGGACGTACAGAACGTCGCAAGCAAACAAGTTTTTGCCAGATGGCAAGCCTTACTTTCGGTGTTCGACTTCGACATCGAGTATATAAAAGGTGAAGACAATTCATTGCCGGACTTCCTCACGCGTGAATTTCTTCAAGGACACTCTCAAACGAATCATGCCTCCTCGACGAAAAGGAAAGGAGATGATTCAAGAAATATTAGCTGCAAAGCCAATCAAATCGTGGTATGATGCCACCGTTGAAGACGAAGCAACATCTGCTTCCTCAAACCAAGAAGCCCCAGCTTCTTCAAATCCAAATCCAGATGTGCTCAGATGGGTAGAAACACTTTCCCACTCACCTCAAATGGTCAAAGCACTTCAAAATCTTTCAGAACAAGTTCAGAGTTCACAACCTGAACGCAAAGGTATGAGTTCTGCAAACCCTGTTTACAAAACAGAAGGAGGTCTTTTAATCCCTATGACTCCTTCAAAATCAATTTCAAAAATCTCTTCTGACAAATCAATTTCAAACTTTCCGGCCTTGAGATCTAGAATTTCAAGACTTGAAAACGTTTTGGAAATAAAATCAGCTTTCCAGAAAAAAACTGAGTATTTCACAAAACCAAATTTTCAAATTATTTCAAACATCGAAGATGGATTCCATCATCAGGATCCCTTCATTGCCCTTCGGAAAATGTTTTCTGGTTGGGATTTCAAACCATGGGACGTGACTGCACCCCATGCGTACTATAAGTCAATTTTAGAGTACACCGGCTCAGCTTCATTCCGAACCTTCAAACTTCCCCAAACCAAAAATGAAGCTGCCTACTCAACCTGTCAATTGCACAGGGTTATCCTTCTAGCGGACTGGGGTCAAAGCCTCGAATTACCTCGAAGGCTCCCGGATTCGTACAAATTCAGCCCAAATGCCAAACTGAATTTCAATTACTGGGACTATCAACAGGCTTGGTGGAAATACTTTCTTCACAGAAAATTCTAAAAAGTCGCATTCCTGGTTATTGTTTTTCAAAAACTTTAACCAAACACACTACCCTGTCTGGGTTTATCCGATGGTGGAGAGACTTTGGCGCCATCCCAAACATCCTACCGGAACAGGTTTCAAAATCCCTCGACCTGTTCAAAATCCTTTACAAACCTACGAAAGATGATAGGGTGTTGCCCCTATCTTCGCCTTTTGTTCCAAACTGTTCTGCCCGTGGGTGTTCGCCTGGACAACGGAAATCCATGAGATAGAAGGAGTCCAAACTTTGGTCCGCCGATTCAAGGTCAAATGGTGGTCAAAGTATCAAACGTTCGAGAAAGTCTCGGAACAGGCCGTCCGTAAACTCATCAATACTCAGCCGGCCTCTTCTACAGCAAACAAGGTCTTAGCCAGATCAGAAGACTCAAAGTTTCTGGCTCAAAAGTCTGTAACAGCCGCAAAACTTGCAGCTGCAAAAACCGAAGATGAATACTTAGCAATTCTAGGTGAAGTATTCTCTCAAAGCAAACAAGGAGATTCTGCACCCTCATCCATCTCTCCAGAGATCAACTATGGTGATGAGAATGAAGATGAATGTTATGGGATACTACCTCCTATCCAGTAGACAGTACAAATACTAGCATTTTCGGAGGACCACGCATCCACATGCGTCAAAGGTCGTGGCAGACAAAGTATACTCCTGCCAGTCAAAAGTTTATGTCAGAGTCAAAAGTGTCTTCCTCAAAATAAGTAGGAATTTACTTTCGGCTACTTTCGGCGATTGATAATTTTACCTTGGTAAAAGAATAAAGTAAAAGCAAAAGAAGAAGACGACAAAGGAATCTGCGGCAAAAGGAGATCACGCGGATTACTATAGTTTTCTAGGATTAACTTTTACTATTTGTACTTTACCTTGTACTATTCAAACTTTTCCTGTAGACGGTACTATAGGCAGTACAACTTTTACTATTTACTTTTCGGTGGATTCCCAAATCCACTTTTCAAATTTGTTTTAGTCTGACCCCCTCTTCTATAGAAGGGGCTTTAGGACTTCATTTCGGGGGGTCGGTTTTTCCAGTCACTCATATTCTTATATCAAACTTCAAATGAAATAAAACTCAAACTTTCCTATCTATCTTCTTTCTCCAACTATCTATCTATCCTTCCTTGTTTCTAAGTTCATATTGTTCAGGATTGCCCATCTGCTTCCCGAGATCCTTGGTGCATAAATGGTATATATATATATATATATATATATAATAGTTACAGAGATTCCTAGGCAATTTTAATTATGTCTTAGATTTCTATCCTAATGTCAATCGATTAGCAAAACCTCTCCACAATAGGTTATAGAAAAATATTGTGTCTTGGCTTTAGAAACATATAGAAATTATCAAAAACATCAAAATCCAAGTCCAAAGCACCCCTATCCCCATCTCGCTTATTCAAAATGGCCTAAAGTGGTTGAAATAGATGATTTTGACATTGGTTATGGTGGTATCCTCAAACAAGTTAAAAATCAGTGGGAATAAATAGTTCAGTTCACTTTTACCCACTAAAATGATATCTAAAAAAACTACTCTACCATAAATTAAAAAAGAAACCATGTACATTGTGCTTTGCATCTAAAATTTTCAATCTAAGCTTTTAAACCAAAAATTCCTACTCATAATAGATTGCAAATTAGCAAATGAAGTACTACAAAAGACATATGAAAAATTACCTTCAAGCAAATATTTGTTAGATGGTAGGTCATCCTCTTAGTCTTTGGTTATAACATAGAATTTATCAAAGGTGATTCAAATTATATCCCTGATTTCCAAACCAAAGAATTTCTTTAGGAAAAACCTTGATATAGCTCCAAAAAAGAAAGGTAAACAACCTGCCTCTAAAACCCTCTCACAAAACCCCATCAAATCATGGTATAAGGCCATAATAGAAGATGAAGAAAAGGCATCTTCATCACAAATGCCTCCTCTAGACAAACAAGTGTGCAAAAATAGGTTTCTACCCTTACACAATCTCCTAAAGCCCTCATGGTAATACAATAAATCATATAGAGCCGGCCTCCTCCTTTGAAAGGTATTATGCATTCCCCTATTTTAAAAATGGAGGAGGGATCTTCTTATCAGAACCCCCTTATCAAAATATACTTTCAAAATCTCGCAATTTTACCAACCCTGTCTTTAAAATAAATTATTTCAAAACATAAAGTTATTTCAAAAATCTTTTGATTATTTTTGAAAAAATCATTTCGAAATTATTACAAATTGTGAGGATGGTTTTTTCTATCTTGACCATTTTATATCTTTACAAAAAAATCTTTTTTTTGTTTTACAAACTATGGGGACTTACATAAACCATAGCCACATTATATGGCAATCCTTGACTTTACTGGTTCCGCCTCCTTCAAATATTTTTCACATAATGATTCTCCAAATGAACTAGGTTACTCTACTTACAAAATGCACAAAATCCTCCATCCTTCTAATAGAGGCAGAGCCCTTAAAATCCCAAGATGGCTTCATGATTACTACAAAACCTCATTAAACTTCTCCCTTTTCTTCAATTAATGGGATTACCAGCAAGCTTAACACAACATATTCTTCTCACAAAATATCCAAAAAATTCACTCCTTGCTTCTCTTCTTCCAAAACTTTACAACAACTAATCCTCCTATTTGGTTTATAAAATGGTGGAAAGACTTTGGCACCTTGCCAAAAATCTTACCACCACAGGTAAAGGATGCCATGGATTCTTTCAAAATCCTATTTCGTCCTAGTCCAAAAGACAAACGACATCCTCCCCTTTTCAATTTTTGTTCAAATTTATTATGTTCATGTGTTTTTTCTTGGGAATTAGAACATCAAACTATTGACAACATTTCTATCATCATTAGACGATTCAAAGTCAAATGGTAGAATAAGTTTTAAGCTTTCGACAAAATCTCAAAACAACATATTCAAGTCTCGATAAAAACACAAAGCCCAATCAAACCAATTTCCCAAATTCCTATTGGCACTTCTCAAGCACAATTTCTTGCATAAAATTCTCATACAACTGCAAATCTTTCTGCTACCAAAACTTATGATGAATATCTCTCTATTCTTAGCCAAACTATATTGTAAAATAAATCATCATCATCATTTGAACCATTCATTGAATATGGTGATAAAAACAAAGATGACCACTACAGAATACTTTCTTGAGTACAAACAAGTTCTATGACATGACAAAACACCAGCTCAAAAGGTGTCCTCACAAGACACACCAGTTAAAAAAGCATAAAGCAATTACTGTAGAAATCACTATAATATATATATATATATATATATATATATATATATATATATATATATATATATATATATATATATATATATATATAATATCATTGCATAGATGTTTATTACATCAATTAGGTCATTCAAGACATTTTGGGCCATAAAAAAAGGGAAGGGCACTGCCATGCCGTATGACATGGCGTAAAGTTCAAGTTTGTAGTGGTATATCATTTAAGGCTCATTGCTGTTTAATTTTAAGTATTTAGTATGAAACTAATAAGATAATATTATTATTTTTTTAGTATCTACGATAAGAAGATAAAGTTAGTTGTAGATATTGCGTTATAAGGTACATAAAGAAAATTATTTGCAAAAATTAGATGGGACAACGAAAAGTATGTATTTACTTTATTTAGTTCATATTCATTATGATTAGTTAAATGGATCTATATACGTTAATACTAACATGGTACCTTTTTTTTATAGGTCTATTTCCCCAATGAGTGGGATAAATATGATTAAGCCAAGATTAAAGAATTTGGAAAAATTAGTTAGACTTTATTATAAACTTTAATGATGAAATTGAGAAGGATCAAATGTACTCTCTAAATTTTTTGTTGTATATACTTGTGTACATTTTTGGTATCTAGAGTGTACTTATGAATGAAACATAATTTTGTATAAGGTATTGTATGCATGACATAATAAAAGTATAATATTTACATTGTTCTAATGGAAATCTTCTAAATTGTGTCTTGTTTTGGATTTGTAAGTGTGATTACAAAGTCACGGTGCTTGTAAAAACATTATGAAAATAGTGTATAGATTTTGTGTAGAAAGCGGTATGATATGGTACTAGTTCATTGCACACTTTAATTTAAAAAAAAAAGAGAGGAAATAAACAACAGTTATACCAAAGAAGCACATTGTTTATTGATAATATACGACGATTCTATGGTATAATTGTTGCCTATTTGCTTGCACTACGACATAAAACTTTCTAAGGTAAAGGTATATACGATTGTATTGGTATATAATCACCATGTATAAGTAATTTTATAAGGCATCTTTTCACCTAAATCGTTGTTCATAGTCTAACACTTAAATTTTTTGAACCATTTTTATGACTTTATATGTTGATTTGAAAAATGTTGCATATAGTATATATAGTGATATATTAGGTGATAGTTCGAAAATGCCACATATATCTCTTTTTTAACCACCATTTATTTCCTTTTCTAAGTCAGTGAGATTGTCTAACTAATAGATTGTTCTAAACTCATACTTTGATTTATAATCTACATTTTTTTACGAAAAAAATGTGTCAACGTTATCAATGTCATATAAAAATCATAAGACTTGAAAGGAAGATGGCCAAAAAAATAATAAAAAATTAAAATAAAATTGTTTTGTGAAAAGATTAGGTACAACAGTTCAATTATCGTTAGTGCAATATGTGTCACTAATTTAGCTTTATGCTAATGGTTAAAATTTCTATATGTTTCTACGAGTTCTATATAAATTAAAGAGAAAAAAAAATCATATACGTCTATGGAGTCATCCTTGAATATGTTACCATGGGAAAAAACATAACTCCATTTCGTCTCTCAAAATATTAGTTGGCCAATCGACTAGTCAAAGCTTGCAAGAGGCTGAGGACCACATAGACATACTGAAACGGTGGAGGGCAAACACAGGTTCAATGTCTACAAACATGAAAGTTTCTGTCCAGCAGAATTTATGATAAAAACTTCAATTCATTTACACCGGCATTCAACAATTGGATTTTAGTTCGTTACCTAACTAACTATGGAAGAAGATATTCTGTAAAAATGAAGCAAACCTAAATAAAATGGCTAGGAGCATCCAACCAATAACAAGAAGCCATGTGGCAAAGAATATCCAGTACCTGACCCTGTGGTTCACTCAACTTTGGGTGCTAGTATCAAATAAAAAGTGGATATAGTATGGGAATTTTGTTGGGATGATTTGTTGAAAGAAATGGACTTTTGTATGTGTGGTACTGAAGGTTCTAAAGAAGCGCATCAACCACTCATTTCGATGGAAAGAAGACGCAAACAACCAAATTGCAATCCCACCTCCCTCACTCTCCGTCCCAGCAACTCAATGGAATGAAAATTTCCACTTTCTTCTTCTCTCTCTGTTTGTCACTTCTCTTCTGATCCTCCTTCAGATTAATCCATGGCTACTTGAGGAATCAACTACAGATTCTTTTTGCTCAACCAGATTTTTCTCTTCTTCTTCCTCTCCTTGCTGCCATATCTACCTTCACTCACATTTCTGTCTCTCTTTTTAAGTCATGATGACAGCATACTATTGCTTCTCTTCAACCACAAAGATGGGCACCACGACTTCGGGATCCGTTCCTCTTAACAGAGCTCAAATCTATCAACTAACAAGGCATCGATTTTCATCATTGAGTGACGGAACTGATATCTTCAAGCCACAATCTGTATTACCCAACTCATCTTATCCCATTCTGAGGCTCAGAACTTCTAAGTTCACCTACCCTTTATCTGCTTTATCATCTTTCGCTGGAGCAGAAGGCGAAGGGAGTGAAGACATTAGTGATGGACATCTAAAGACCGAGGGGGAAGATGAGGCAAAATCTTCCGATAATTTGCCAGGAATGGCCCAGGCCCTAGGCATATCTTCCAGAACAGCTTCTGCCATATCAATCTGTATAGCATTTGCTGCTTTGACTTTCCCCTTCTTCATGAAGTCTTTGGGTCAGGGACTAGCTCTCAAGACAAAGTTTATGTCATATGCTACTCTTCTTTCTGGGTTTTACATGGCTTGGAACATTGGAGCTAATGATGTGGCAAATGCTATGGGGACATCAGTAGGCTCAGGGGCTCTGACAATTCGCCAGGCGGTCTTAACAGCTGCAGTACTCGAGTTTTCGGGAGCATTGTTGATGGGAACACATGTTACCAGTACAATGCAAAATGGAATTCTTGTTGCTAATGTATTTCAAGGGAAGGATACTTTGTTGTTTGCTGGACTTCTTTCATCTCTTGCAGCTGCTGGCACTTGGTTGCAGGTATGTGCTGTTATATATCTTCAAAAAGACTTGATCTCAGAATTATCTAAGTTAATAGAATAAATCAATCTGAGATGAAATATGATATTCATATCATCTTATTCGTAAAGCTCCTTAATTCAATAAAAACGATGTCACAATGAACTGCTAATACCACCTTGTGGCTACCATATGAGTTATTACCAGCTCATTTAACCCAATTCTACGTATCAACATCAGAGGCTTTCGAAAATGAAGTCTTCTTGCCTAACACAAAGAATATTCAATCTCAAAGCTTCAATAAACAAGAAACTTCACCTGAAATCCGTCGTAAAGACCATTGATTCACATCTATATTTTCATCTATTTTATGCAGGTTGCATCCTCTTATGGCTGGCCTGTCTCTACTACGCACTGCATTGTTGGATCAATGGTTGGATTTGGTCTTGTCTATGGGGGAGCTAATGCAGTTTTTTGGAGTTCGCTTGCAAAGGTTACATCCTCATGGGTAATTTCACCTATAATGGGAGCAGCAGTTTCCTTTCTTGTTTACAAATGCATCCGCAGGGTAAGTTTTCTGTCTCTGATGCTTAACACAACGCATAGTCCTTACCAAGCTCAAATTTCACTTGATCTATGATGACTCGCTAGAACTAGCATAGCTCTAAGCATGCAAAGCATCAAAGAACAAAGCACATTGATAATTTTCTTTTGTTTTGATAAAATTCTCATGACTAGTTTGCTTTAAGTTTAGGACTCCCATAACGAAGTATGAGGGACAACACTGCAGTGACAGAATCACTAGAACTGAAAACCATGTATTTTATCTCAAAATCTCACTTGGTATATTCTTCTAGTTTGTGTACAGTGCTCCAAACCCAGGACAAGCAGCTGCTGCAGCTGCACCGATAGCGGTCTTTGTGGGGGTAACTACGATTACTTTCATGGCCTTCCCCCTCAGCAAGAGCCTTCCTATGGCTCTGGTCCAGGCTTTAGCATGTGGTACTGCAGGGGCAGTAATAGTCTATAAGATTATCAACCAACAACTTGGCCATCTCCTCCACAAATCTGATTCAGTAGAACTGGAGCAGAAAAAGGCTCCTGCACCACAGAATATCGGATTCCTCTCTGATATTGCAGGCCCCAACAGGCACTCAGTTAGAGATAGTATATAAAGTCTTTGGCTACATGCAAGTCCTATCAGCCTGCTTCATGTCATTTGCTCACGGTGGAAACGATGTCTCTAATGCTATTGGCCCTTTGGCTGCTGCCTTAGCCATACTTCAAGGTGGGACAAGCGGAGCTCAGATCATAATACCAACCGATGTTCTCGCATGGGGAGGCTTTGGAATTGTAGCAGGATTGATGATGTGGGGTTACAGAGTGATATCAACCATCGGGAAGAAGATAACAGAACTTACGCCAACAAGGGGATTTGCCGCAGAGTTTGCAGCTGCGTCTGTTGTTTTGTTTGCCTCAAAGTTAGGATTGCCCATCTCAGCAACACACACTCTTGTTGGAGCTGTTATGGGAGTAGGATTTGCAAGGGGGCTTAATAGTGTCAGAGCAGAGACGGTAAAAGAGATTGTCACTTCTTGGGTTGTGACAATCCCAGCTGGAGCAGCTTTTGCGGTGTTCTACACCTGGATATTTACCAAGCTTTTATCTGGCCTGTTATGAGTATACGTTCCAAGCTTACAATTAAGAGCAAATTGTTGTATTTCTCTGAATTAAGAGATCACCTGTGTTTTTACGGTACAGAAGGGAGATTGTTTTGAAACTACCTCATCTTGTCGAGATGGCTTGTGGATGGTTGCCTTAGTGTTAACCGTGGATTCTTCCTGAAAGATTAGTCATAGACGAAGGAATAGTACCTCCAAGGACTCAGGTGGTAACTAAATTGGTGTCATGATGTCACAATTGTGTATCACATCCAACGTAAGACACAGATGGATCTTGCCTTTGTATCATTATTGATAAATTGAATTGTAAGGCTCGTCTAATCATGTTTGCTTGGGGTAAAAAGATATGCTATAAATAGACTACTATGAATATGTGATACGAACTATTAGTATGGAATCCTAGTGATCAATAAAAAAAAGTTACAATTTCTTAGCTTAGTTACGTTCAAGATTTTTTGGATTTGTCCAGGTAGCCTTTGTCAGTAATCTTCCTTTAAACTTGCTCCTGATGGTAGTGACTTTTCATGTTTGATCTGAAAAGACATAGCTGCAGTGGTCGAACCAACAAGAGATTGAGAAAAGCTTGTCTCTTGAATGTGGCCAGCTTGCCATGTCAAATATATATCAAGGCATTGCAATTTGTTTGTATATCTTGTTTGTTGAAGGATGGCCTTTCCACAATGAGAATCATGTTCAGACTTGCAACGGTATGAAGGCCAGCATCAACCATCATGGAAGAATCCTTGAGGAACTCGACCGAAGTCCAGATATAACTTCTCACTACGTCTTATGCCACCTCTGCCTGCACATCCTCGAGCCTATGTCATAATCCCATAGACCTGAAGATACCTGACGCTCTAACTTCTTTAGTCTCCCACTGATCCAATTGTTGTGGAGAATATAACATCCCTTGCTAACACAAGCTGCTCTGACATTACTTTTCTCCCACAGCCCTTGATAGGCACCATTGGGAAAGAGGTCCCTATCCAAGAAATGGACAGTTAGGTTTGAATCTGGTTCCCAGCATTCATTTACTCCCACACGATTTGTTCCACCTTCACCACATAGCGTGTCATAGAAACTAGGCTGCTCTGATAGATCTGAAGTCAATGCATGCTTCACTACTTTCTCCATGGCAAATATGGTTGCATTATCAGAATGAGCATAATAGAAGCCAGAGTTCAAGCGCCTGGGCAAGTTTATGGGTCCTGAGGAAACAAGAACCAAGGCAAAAGAGCTATGTGAGAGCTAAATACTTAAACTGGAAAGAAAAGTTTACAAAAGCTTATTCACAGCCTGGTGCTCCAGACTGCAGGTCATGGGCTGGGTGCTTTTAGAAATCACCTGTCACGTTGTATTCATCAGATTGGGCAACAAGAACAGCAGGACCAAAACTTTGAAGTAGTGGCAATGGGTTTTGGAACCAATAGACATCAACATCACTGAGCAGTACATTGTATCCCAGCTTTAGAATATGCAGAACTAATGAAGATTTTCTTTTCGTAACTTTCTGAAAGCATTTTGTCCCAAAGTGGCAGTCATCAAAGCTGATGTTGCTTGGAGCCAACGTATCCTTGAACACAGGCAGGCCCTATCACAAAATGGGTTCAAGATCTTAATACAAGAGAAGAGAATGGGGTGGGGGTGCATAGTTTTGGATGCATGTATTCCTAGGGACATAAAAGTGAAAGATAATCCAGGACTAGAACCACCTGCATGACAGAGAACTGATATACATCATCATCGAGAGCACAAACAAGAAAGTTAGTAATTTGAAGGTGACGTAGTCTGCACACCCAGTTCATTAGCATATCCTTGTAACTATATCCAGCAACTGCAAGTACAACGGTTCTGTTACCAGCAACTTTGGAAAGGATTGATTCAAGAGCAAGTGGAAGGTGGGTTTCTACAGAAACATTCGAGTTACTCCTTAATGAACCGTCCATAATCCTATGAAGAGAATCAACATCAGCAAGACAGCTCATAACTCTTTTATGCCTCCTTGAAGGCAGGATCTTATCCTTCAATAAGCTGCGCAAGCTATGGCTTTCCGGGAAATAAACACTTTTCTCTCTTGCGTTAGCAATTAGATACTGCCCGTCACATTTTATAAGCTTCATCAAGTCAGACCAGTGTGCTTCACGAAAATGAAGCAGACCATACACTGCCCCAAGACGAAGATTCTCATTGTATTCCCAACTTCTCTGCTCGTTTTCTTGTTCATGAACAGATACATTGTGCTGTGTGCCCACCAAATAAAAGCTTGAAATTGCCCAACTTGCATCAAGAACAAACCGAAACTTGGAATGGTATGCTTCATTGATGACCCAATGGTTGTGGATCCCCTTCCCATATAAGAAAGGAGGTAGAATGCCAATGTGCAGAGGCTGATCCACCCTGTTCCATGCCATAAGCATCCTTCCATCAAAGTAATTCCAGTTCCAATTCTGAGAAAGAACCTCCTGCAACTGACGTAAGACAGCATTATTTTTTATTCATGATGTATCATATAGACCATCCATTTTCAATCATCACAAGGTTCTTTGATACCTTCTTCAGAGTGATCACCTTCTCATCCTCTCCCAGCCAATTTTTTCCCTTCCCATCCAGATGGAAAATGAAGTTGGAAACTCTTCTCGATGAAGCAATAAGAAACCAGTCATGATCAAGCTCATTAGCATAGTTGAGAGTTGAAATAAAATCTGGCAGTAGAATCGTCTCAGGATCAATAAGAACAGATATATCTGATGGGAAAGCCTGTGCTCTTGCAAACATTGAATGGAAGAATGGGACACCCAGAAACCTGGATGAAGAAGGACATATATGAGAAACATTAGCACTTCCTCGTCACAGAGCTGTGCTTCATCATATGAAGAAATTCTTAGCTAAGTAGATCAACATACTTCTTCTATCTGAAGGTGAGCAAACAACTTTCACCCATTAGACATCTTCTGCATAAAGGTTAGCGAACATACATGACAGCACATCAGTTGCAACTTCAGAGTTCTGGAGACTCTAAGGATGGTTTGGAAAAGTTGTTACTGTTGGCTGGGTGGATGTTTTAAACTATTTGGAAAGTAAATTTACTAAAATTAGTGCTGAAAAAAAATCTCTCCCTCGGTAAACTAGACAATAATTTCCTCAGCCAATTGCACAATTATGATGAAATGTAAAATATAGATCGCAAGTACAGAGAAAATGAGAATTTATGGGAGGAAAAAACATAAGACTTTTATTGAGTACGAAGATTTTGGAGAAAATTGTGAGTTTACGCACCCTTTACCAACGGTCAGGTGATGGCATTTTATAGCCTCCCTCGTCCTTGGTAAGAACACTCAAACTTTATTAATTGTCTAACTTGTACAGCTTTCTACCCACTTATAGTCAGAGAAACATACAAGTTCCAACATGATGACTGTCTTTATGAGTTGATCTCTGTCAAATTATAGACTAACCTACTGATGGGCACCAAAACCTTTATATTAAGAGATTTCTTAACCACTCTCAGACATCCATTATTCGCTCATATCTACTTCCTTGGTCTTGTCCTTTAGATTGTCCTTGCCAACTAATCCCATTAGTTGGTATTCAGCAATCGCCCCTAGTTGATGCCCCTTTAGCTAACGTCGTTTAGCTTACGCCCTTTGGTTGATTTCCCTTTAGTCGATGGCCTTTAGCTGATGCCCTTTTGACTAACGGCCTTTGGCCGACACTTATTTGCTAACAACCTATGCTAATACCCTTTGGCCAACAACCCTCACTAACACCCTTTGGCCTCCTGTTAAAGAACCCAACAATTCTCCCCCTTTCAAGATATGGGAAGAGTTTCTTTTTACTCTACCGAGAAGAACTATGCAATCTGCTAATTCTAGCTTTAGTGCAACATAAGTCATGCTTAGTTTTGGACAAGGTTTCGTAAGCATGTCTTACCCATTATCATTGGTGTCGACTTTCTCTACACAGAGTTGCCCCTCTTCAAGCACATTTATTATCCAGTGATACCTAACCTGGATATACTTGGATATTGAATGGAAGTTGGCATTCTTGCTGCCATGGATGACACTATACCACAAACTAGTCTTGCTTAATGCCATTATCCCAGAGCAACCTTTTCATTTACATAATCTCTTTTCACCCCTCGATGATTGCTATGTACTCTACCTCAATCGTAGACAAAACTATAGTACTACACACTGTTGCAGGTCGAGATGTCCATGAGATGACTCCCCACTTAAGGTAAATAAGATGGTGATCGCCTTGTATCTATATATCTTACCATATTTGAGTCAGTATAGCCCACCAAAGTTAGTTTAGCCCTACAAAAACAAAGTCTCATATTAGAAGTCTCTCGTAGATACCTTAATATCCACTCCACTACCTCCCAATAAACTTTAACAGGATTGGATATGAACCGACTGACCATGCCAATAGCAAATGCAATGCCCAGCCTTGTACACACCATTGCATCCATCAGACATTCAATGGTCAACACATATGGAATCTGGCTCATTTTCTTCCTTCCGTCTTCATCCATCAAACATGATGCCTTCTTTAATTTGAACTAAGAAGTAAGGCGACAACCGACTGGCTTTGCCTGGTTCATGTTGAATATATTGAGTATCTTATCTATGTACTCCTCTTAAGATAACAATAGCTTGTAATGTCCTCGGTCACGCATGATGTATATGCCCAAGATCTGTTTGGCATTACCTAAGTCTTTCATTTCGAAAGCCTTGGCTAAATCTTCCTTTAGCTTTGAAATCCGTTACCAATCCTGGCTCAATATCAACAAGTCGTTCACATACAAAAGTAGAAGGATAAAATTTTCGAATCCAAACTTTTGCATGAACACGTAGTGGTCTACTGACATCTTCTTCTGCCCTTGTTCAGCCATAAATGACTCGAACTTAACGTACCATTGTCTTGGCAACTATTTTAGTCTATACAAGCTCTTTACTAACTTGCACGTCATATCTATATCTCCCTTAACCTCAAATACTTCTGGTTGATCCATATATACATCCTCCTTGAAGTCACAGTGTAGGAAAAATGTTTTGACATTAAGTTGTTCCACCTCTAGATTTAGAGAGGCATTTAGTCCTAAAATTATACGAATGGATGTCATCTTTAACACTGGAGAGAAAATTTCATCATAGTCAATCCCTTGTCTCTTACTAATCCCTTAACCACCAACCTTACCTTGTGCCTTGGCTCGGTTTTGTCCCCTCGTGTTTGATCTTGAAAATCCATTTGTTCTTAAAGACCTTTTCCCCCCTCAACCTCTCCACAAGCCTGTAAGTTTTACTATTTTGAAAGAAGTTCATCTCTTCCTTCATTGCAACAAACCACTTCTCCTTGTAGATATCGCCAAGGGCCTCATCATAGCATAGAGGCTCTCCACCTTTCAAGAGTAACACATAGTCTGTTTCAAGATACTTGCTGGTCAGTCTCGATCTTCTAGTGGATTTTTTGTACTTCCTATAGAGCTTAAGGGTTGTTGGGCTCTTCGGGTTGCATTTCCTTAGGCTCACAATCTTCCTTCTCCATTACCTTGGCTTACTACCCTAGCATCTCCTCATCTGAGTCAGAATGTACCTCGATCATTTCACTTGGATTAGCCTTTTTTGTCAAGTCTTCTATTTTGGAATCATTGTTGGATTCTACAATATCATCGATGTAGGTCTCCAACCTCCCATCTTTAACAAAGTCTTTTGATGTTTTGCTTCTCAGAGAATACAATATTCCTACTTTAGATAACCTTCTTGGTTACTGGATCGTACAGCATGTAACCGAACTTCTTTTTACCATATCTAATGAGCACACACTGACGAGCTTTCTTATCTAGATTTGTCCTCTCATCTGTTGGTATATGGACAAATATCCGATAGTCAAATACTGTCAGGTGGTTGTAGCTTATGTCCCTGTCAAGCCAGACTCCATTGGCTAGAATGATCTTGGAAACTCTACATGTGAGAGTAGACACCGTACCCCTTCCATCAATGTGTGATTCATCTATTTCGTCACCTCATTATGCTGAGGGGTTTAGGAATACTCTCCTCATTTTGGATTCCATGAGTCTTACAATATTTGTCAAACAAACTAAGGGATTCACCTCCGTTGTCCATCCGAATACACTTTAACTTCATCCCAGTCTCACGCTTTACTTTAGCATGAAAAACTTTGAAATTGATCAAAACTTGGTCCTTGATATTCATAGAATATACCTATAGCTTTTTCGAGAAGTCATCGATGAATATCACAAAGTATGACGATTCACTTCACCTTCATTGTACCTGATCAAGTTTCCTTACCGACCATTTGGCAACTCCTTCGACAAAGAGGGCTTGGTTTTACTACCCCTTTCTCGCTTATATAGCCAACTCTGTGATACATCATAAGAATCTTTCACAGAGTTCACCTTAATCATCGGACTACCATAAAGATGTGAGCTTGTGACTCTATTTGGTGTGTATAATAGCTTGGATTAGTGTGTGAAGTATTTCGAAGGAATTTGGAGTAGAACTATGAGTTATTCTGGAAGTACATGAATATTTGACTTTGATGCAACCGGAATTTGAAAAAGTGTTAAACATGAAAGTTGTAGATCTTTTTGTTAGGTTTCCAACACATCAAGAATCAGCTTGATTGGAGGTTAAACAAAGAAGTTGTGACTGAAATAGTGAAGACTATCCAAGCTGGAAAAAAAACACGGGGGCCCATGTTTAGTATAAATACCATGTGATTAGAACCCTAATCAGCATAGCGCCATCCTCTTCTCTCCTCTTGAGTTATCTTGTAATTTCTTGGTAAATTGAGTGATTTAGGTCATGATTTCTTTGATTCTCTTTATAATCATAATTACTTCACATCAATAAGATCATCTATTTCCTTAATCTACGTTCTTCAATGTTATTCTCTTCTCAATTCTTGTGAGTTATAATTGATTCCAATTAGATCTTATTTTTCGAATTAGTATCGATCCCCAACAAATTGGTATCAGAGCGCAGGGTTCGTGTTCAGGATGTTTACAAGATTTGATATAGAGAAGTTTGATCGGTCTGTGAACTTCGGCTTATGGAAGTTGAAGATGAAGGCAATCCTGATTTGGAATGGATTGGAGAAGGCGTCACTCGGAAATTTAAAAAAGCCTAATTCGATGACAGGTTATAAATTTGAGGAGATAGATCAAAAGGCCCTTTCCACCATACAGTTATGTTTGTCTAATGAGGTCTTGCGCGAGTTGGCTAAAGAAACAATGACGTCATCCCTATGGCTCAAGCTAGAGTCTCTATACATGATGAAGTCAATGACAAACGTTGTTGTTGAAGAGCAAATTGCACAAGTTGAAATTGGGTAAGGGACAATCCCTAAGATCTCATCTTGATGAATTTGACTCTATAATTATGGATCTGAGGAATATAGATGTCAAATTGGAGGATGAAGATCTTGTTATTACATTGATGTGTTATTTACCTGCTAATTACAAACATTTTCGTGAGACCATACTGTATGGGAAGGATGATGAGTTGGTTTTTGATGATGTCAAGACTGCCCTGCTACAGCAAGAACTGATTGAGAATTAGTACCAGAGGTGGTTCTAGTAACTCACATGGTAAGGGACTTGTAGCTAGGGGCAGAACTCAGGTGAGAAGAATAAGAATTCCAGGTCAAATTCGAGGAATAACAGATCCAAGAATATCATGTACTATGGATGTCACAAGAAGGGCTATATCAAGAAGTTTTGTCCTAATAGAAAATTTGGAGATAAATTTGTTGAATCATCTAGCACAAAGAATGATGTTGTTATAGCCCAATATGATAGTGATGGTGATGTGTTGACTGCCACTGATAGTCAGACCAAGATTATGAATAGGTGGATCTTGAACTCTAGATGCTCTTACCATATTTGTCCCAACAAGAACTGGTTCTAGACTTTCGAGACGGCTCAAGGTGGAGTAGTTTTGATAGGTAATAATGTTGCATGCAAAGTTACTGGGATTGGAGTAGTGAAGATGAAGAGGCATGATGGTGTGGTCAGAATATTGTCTAATGTTCAACATGTCCCTGAGATGACTAAGAACTTGATTTCATTGAGTTCCTTGGATTGTAATGGATATCGTTGTGTGATCGAGAATGGCACAATGAGGATTACTAGAGGGGCTCTTGTTGCAATGAAAGGCAAGAGGGTTGGGACATTGTATGAGCTTGTTGGTTCCACTATTGAGGGAGAAGCTGCGGTGACATCATCGAGTATGTCTGACTTGGATGTTACTAAGCTAGCATATGCGACTTGGACACATGAGTGTCAAAGGCATGACTGAACTCTCCAAGAGAGTGTTGCTAGATGGGTAGAGTATAGGTACTATGGATTTCTATGAGCACTGTTTGTTTGGAAAGCAGAAGCAGGTTAGCTTTTCAAAGGCTACATATAGTACGAAGGGGCCTTTGGATTATGTTTACTCTGATTTGTGGGGTCCTGCAAGGATGGTTTCCAAGGTTAGTTCGCGATACCTACTGATATTTATTAATGACTTCTCTAAAAATATGTGGTCTTATTTTATTAAAAGTAAGAATGATGCCTTCAGTGTTTTCAAGAGTTGGAAGACTTTACTAGAGAAGCCGACTGGGAGACAGGTGAGGTGTCTGAGGATAGATAATAGCCTCGAGTTTGTGGGGCATAGTTTCACTGATACTGTGAGGACTATGGTATTGTTAGGCATCGCACTTGTGTTGGAAGACCACAACAGAATGGGATTGCTGAGAGAATGAATAGGACCCTATTAAAGAAGGCTCGATGTATGTTGTCACAGGCTAGATTAGGCAAGGAGTTTTAGGCTGAGGCAATTTATATGGCAGCATTCCTGGTGAATAGATCACCAAATCGTTCCATTGATTTGAAGACAACTGAGGAGGTATGGTCTGGCAAACTAGTTGATTATTCTGATTTGCATATTTTTGGATGTCTCATCTATGCTTATGTGAATGATGGGAAGCTCGAGCCTAGAGCCAAGAAGTATAATTTTTCTTGGTTATACATCTGGTGTGAAGGGGTATAAGTTTTTGACTAATGAGTCCGTATAACCAAGAACTTGTACCTACGTGGGCCTAGAGCCTCGAGTCTTATTTTACCTTCAATGAGTCCGTATTCCTCCAAAAGACTAAGCCTTCTTCTGATAAATTGTCTGAAGAGGTGGAGAAGGAGAACCTACGTGGTGTTACGAATAAAGTGGAGGTAGAGGTTGATTTGGATCAGTCACATTCTTCTAGTATGAGACCCACTATTCCTAAAGTGGGTGGATCCAGACAATAAGTGGAGCAAAGGGGCACTGCTCTAAGTAGACCACGGAGGATTGTAATTTGTAAAGCCTCCTGTGAGATATGGCTTTGAGGAGTTAGCAGGTTATGCTTTGGCTAGTACTAAGACTATAGTTGATGTACAAGAGCCAGTGTCATACACAGATACCATTGTTAGTACTGATTCCGCCCAGTGGTGTGTTACTATGGAGGAGGAGATGCAATCTCTATGGAAGAATCAGACATAGAAACTTGTGAAGACACCCAGGAAGAAGAAAATAGTTGATTGCAAGTGGGTGTACAAGTTCAAACAGAGAACTCTAGGTGTTGAGGGACCGAGGTACAAGGCTCGTTTAGTTGTATGCGGGTTCAGTCAGATACCTGGTGTAGACTATAACAACGTATTTTCCCCTATAGTTAGACACACTTCTATTCGTAATTTGCTTACGCTTGTGGCTATGTAGGATATGAAGTTAGAGCAATTGGATGTTAAAACAGTTTTTCTACATGGTAAGCTCGAGGAAGAGATTTATATGCGCCAACCAAATGGTTTTGTCATTGACGACAAGCAGGATCATGTGTGCTTATTGAAGAAGTCATTATATGGTCTAAAGCAGTCGCCTAGACAATGGTACAAGAGGTTTGATCAGCTTATGATTGAGCATGAGTTCTCCAAGAGTGATTACAATGGATGTGTATACTTGAAACAGGTTGGTGATAGTTCTTTGGTGTATCTTTTATTGTATGTCGATGACATACTTGTTACAGCAAAAGATTTATCTAAAGTTAACAAGGTAAAAACCAGTGTTTGAAAAAGCGCGCCTGAGGCGCGCCTAAGGCGCAAGGCGCAAGGCGATGGGGGGGTGGAGCTTTTCTGTTGCTGGGCGAGGCGAGGTAGGTGAGGCGCATATAAGGCGCGCCTTAGGCGCTAGGCGCAGATGGTATGAGGCGCGCGCCTCAGCAAAAAAACGACATAAGTCTGGGAGCTCAATAGACTTTTCAGAAAAAAAAAATGCATGCATACTGCAGGGACTTAGGGGAGTTGAATAGCCATTTGTTGGAAAAAGGCAAGTCCATTTATAGTCTTAAATTACATTAAAATTATTCTGCAACTAATATGGATATTGGGGAGAGCAAGAGTCATATTGAAAAAGATAAAAAGCAGTTGCAGAGTCAGACTGTAAAGTCTGCTACTGCTACCACCAACACCAAGGCACCAATTTAAATTCAGATTTCAGACTGCCAGAAATTGTTATTTCTGTCGAGTCTCCTAACTCCTAAAGCTGAGAACCTGACCTGAGAGGCTGAGACTTGGGAACAACAGAAAGCAAGTGCAAGTGACCTGTGCTGTGACCTGTGATCCACGACACTCCACAATCCACAAAGGCAGGTACTCTTCTTTCTCCTTTCCCAGTTCCCCCGGTCCCCCCATATTTTTTCTACATTTATGTCATTTTACATCCTATATTTTTTATATCCATATTCTGCTATTTTCCTCCTGGTCCCCCTTGTCCTATATATTTTTTGCATATCTTTTTTCTTCCTACATGTATCATATTCATATCACTACAACTGCAAACAAAAAAATAAAAATAAAATAAACCAGAGAGATAATCATGGAAAACCAGAAAAAACAAAAGTATATATGCAAAAATATAAAAACAGATAGGGCAATAGGGAAAACCAAAGGTAATATCTGCATATACTTTTTGCAGATATAGGGGAAAACAAAGGAAATGATATATCTGCAAAACAACATCTTGCAGAAATGATATATCTGCAAAACAAAAGAAATGATATA
Organism: Tamarix chinensis; assembly: GCA_030549775.1. Lineage (NCBI taxonomy): Eukaryota > Viridiplantae > Streptophyta > Magnoliopsida > Caryophyllales > Tamaricaceae > Tamarix > Tamarix chinensis. The sequence continues at coordinate 23,292,125 of CM060181.1, forward strand.
TCTGCAAAACAAAAGTCTATATTTTTTGCAGATATTTTTTCTTCCTAATGTAAAAAAAAATACAAAACTAAGAGAGCATTAGGGGGAAACTGGGTAAACAAAAGTATATCTGCCAAAAAAACAGAGAGAGCATTAGGGAAAAACAAAGATATATCTGCAAAAAAATAAAAAAATAAAAAGAAGAGAGAGCATTAAGGAAAAACAGAGAGCACTCACTCTGTAATTTTAGTAATTAATTTAGTATGAGACTATGTATGTTACTGATTAGTTTCTTTTTCACTTATATTTTTCTTGTGTTGCTGCCTGCTGCACATTACATTAGGCAATCAACATTCAGGAATCAGGACCTTACATTATTCAGTTAGAAAGATGGAGGATGATGGTGATGGTAGACGTGATGTTGGATGGAAATATGCATTTCTGGGTGATCCTAATAACAAAAATGATGTGACATGTAAATTCTGTCAGAAAGTTGCTAAAGGAGGTATATATCGACTCAAACAACATCTTGCTGGAGGTTACCGAAATATAAAAGCTTGCAATAAATGTCCTGAACATATTAGACAAGAGATCATTGAGTACATGGCCAAGAAGAAAAGTGAACGTGATCAAATGAATTTGCTTCATGAACCTTATAAAATAACAGACCTAGAAGAAGAAGAAACTGAATTTTTTATGGCCAATGACCCTAGAGGGAAAAGGCCAATGAGTGCAGTTTGTAAGCCAAGCATCGGTTGCCAAAAAAGCAAGACAAGTTGGTCCAATGGATGCTTTCTGCACACCCAAAGTAGTAGCTCTTCAAAGTGGAAAGCAAAGTACAATTAATGAAGCCTACAGAAAGGAACAAAGAGAAAAAATGCAGCAGATGTTGCTCGATGGTTGTATGATGCCGGTATTCCCTTCAACGCTCTCAATTATCCTAGCTTCAAAGTTGCAATGGATTCTGTTGCTAGAGCTGGAATAGGTCAAAAGCCACTTAGTGCTTACGAAGCAAGGGTTCCTTTCCTTAGAAAAGAAGTCCAAAGAACCAATGATTTAATGAAAATTCATAGAGAGGAATGGGCTAGAACCGGATGCTCTATCATGTCAGATGGATGGGAAGATAGATGTCACAGATCTATATTGAACTTTCTCGTAAATTGTTCTAAGAGCATGTTCATTGAGTCAGTGGATGCATCAAGTTATTCAAAGACCGGAGATAGGTTGTATATGCTTCTTAGTAGAATTATAGAAAAAGTTGGTGAACATAATGTGGTGCAAGTGATTACAGATAATGGGAGTAATTTCGTGGCAGCAGGTAAGAATTCTTAAAGGGTTATTATATGCAAGTTATTTGATACTTCTATACTTCTTAATTCTTATTAATGGCGTAATGCAAGAGCTAATTATATGTGTATACCCTTTTTTTAATGATTAGGTGCTCTCTTGGAAGCAAAGTATCCACATTTGTATTGGACTCCCTGTGCAGCTCATTGCATTGACTTGATGCTCGAAGATATTTCAAAAATTTCAGCCATTGATAGAGTTCTCAAAAGAGCAATACATATGACTAGTTTTCATCTACCAGCGACCAAATCTTATAAATTTGATGAGGCGCTTTAGTGGTCAAAGAAACTTATTAAGGCCAGCAAAGACAAGGTTTGCTACTGCATAATTTATCACTCTTTCATCAATACACAAGCAACGAGATAACCTAAGAAAGTTGTTCACCTCTCAAGAGTGGGTAAGTGATAAGTCCCAACTCCTACCTATCTCTATAATTCTTCTATATAAGCATGATTTGAATTTACAAAAAGTTCTAAGTTGACTTTGACACAATTGTTTTTTCATTAGGTAACTAGTAAATGGGCTAAGGAATTAGGAGGAAAAAGAGCTAGCCAAACTGTTTTGATGCCTACATTTTGGAATGGTTTGGTCTATGCTCTTAAGTTGACCGACCATTGGTTCATACACTCAGATTGGTGGATGGTGAGAGAAAGCCAGCTATGGTTTATATTTATGAGGCTATGGATCGAACTAAAGAGATTATCGCATCCACCTTCAATGGAAATGAATCAAAGTACATTGATGTTTTCCAGATTATCGACAACAGATGGGAATGCCAACTTCATCGCCCATTGCATGCGGCTGGGCATTTTCTTAATCCAGAATTCTTTTTATAATAATCCTCAACTTGAGCAGTGTGAAGAAGTGGTGAGTGCTTATATCAATGCATCCAAAGATTGGTTCCAATCATTGCAAAGCAAGATAAGATAATGGAGGAGCTCACTGCTTACAAAAATGCGGATGGTTTATTCGGAAATCCTATGGCTATTAGGCATAGAAAAACTAAAGCCCCAGGTATTCAACTATCAATTTAACTATTTTATGGCTGCTTGTCTTTATTATTATTATTTATTGTTATGCCCATTTCATTTTATTTAAATCTTATAATATTAACAAAATTTGCAGCCGAGTGGTGGGCAGCCTACGGGTCTTCTACCCCTACTTTGCAACAATTTGCAGTAAAAATTTGAGTTTAACATGTAGTTCATCTGGGTGTGAGAGAAACTGGAGTATTTTTGAGCATGTAAGTACCTCATTATCTTGTACTCAACTTGTTAAATGTTAAATGCCTTGACCAATTAATGAAGTAAATTATCCCCAATTTTGCAGATTCATACCAAGAAAGGAATAGGCTTGCACAATCTCGATTAAATGATTTAGTCTATGTGAAGTACAATCGAGCTTTGATTCAGAGATATCAATTAAAGGACAAGATTGATCCCATTTCTTTGAAGGATATTGATGAAAGTAATGAATGGTTAACTGGGAGAATAAATCAGATGAAGAGGTGCTGAAAATGAGATGGTTTTTGAGGATGATAATTTGAATTGGGAACCGTTGCTGCTGCTAGCTGGAGTTGATGAAGAAGGTTTAACCTAAGATTTGGTGCAAGTGGTGGCAGCAGTAGTAGCTCACAAAGACATATGTCTAGACAAGAAATAGAGGAAGAAGAAGTGGAGGATGATGATGAAGGCTATGGGTCAGAATCAGAATCAGATTCATTAGAGGATAATGAAATTTAATCATAGAGGATGATGTTTTTTGAGTAACTTGCTAGTATTAGTAGTATTAAACTCATAGGTTGCTATTTTTATAAGTATTTTCTTGTTATGGTATACTTTTTTTCTGAAAATTTCGTCATTTAATCAATTTTTAGCCTTTTTGAGTAATTTTGGCGCCTTACATCACCCAGGCGTGCGCCTTCGCCTTGCGCCTCGCGCCTAGGCTCCAGGACCCCTAGCGCCTCGGTGCGCCTTGGGCCTTTTCAAACACTGGTAAAAACAATGCTAAAGCCTGAGTTCAAGATGAAAGATTTGAGAGCTATGAAGAAGACTCTTGGCATGGAAATCATTCGAGACTGCAGACAAAAGTGTCTTTACTTGTTACAAGAGCAGTATGTGAACAAGGTGTTGGAGAGGTTTCATATGATTGATGCCAAGCCGGTTAGTACTCCCTTGGCGACTCACTTTAGATTGTCTGCTTTAGATTGCCCCAAATCTAAAGATGAGGAGTTTATGGCCAAAGTTCCCTACTCTAATGCTATGGGATGCACGATGTACGCTATGGTTGTACCAAGCCGGATATTGGTCAAGCTGTGAGTGTTGTGAGCAGATGTATGGCGAATCCTGGAAAGGCTCATTGGTAGGTGGTGAAGTAGATTCTGAGGTACTTGAAGGGTACTACATCGGCCTGTTTGGAGTATGGGAGGTCAACTGATGCTTTGATTGGGTTCGTTGACTCTGATTATGGTGGAGATCTTGATAATAGAAGATCCACCAGAGCCTGGAGGTTATATGTTTTGTCTAAGTGGTCCGACAATTAGCTGGAGGTCACCTTTACAAGATGTGATCATACAATTAAATATCGGTCCCGATACACAATATCGGCCGATATTTATCAGATTTTGGGTCAGTCGATACGCGACAGGTTTAGAATTTCATATACTTATCGGCGATATATAGGTTATCGACCGATATTTGCCAATATTCTACCAATATTTGCCGATATTTACTGGTATTTACTAATATTTATTGTGAAAAAACTAAAAAAATCACGCCGCGACAACCGCAGATTATAAAATATCGTTCGCGACGCTCCGATACGGCGACACCGCGACCGCGATTTTATTGCTTGGATATGACTGCATTGTCCACTACTGAGGCTGAGTATATGGCTATGACTGAGGCTTTTCAGGAAGTTTCGTGGCTTGGTGGTTTCATTCGTGAGCTTGGGTTTGGTCATAGTATTCCTGTTGTTCGTAGTGATAGTCAGAGTGTTATCTATTTGGCAAAGAATCAGAATTCTTTCCATTGTCGGATGAAGCACATTGATATCAGGTACCACTTCATCCGAGGTACTATTGTTGCAAGCAAGGTTGTGTTGGAGAAGGTGGCTACTGCTAAGAATCCGGCGGATATGCTAATGAAGCCATTGACAGTAAGTAAGTTCGAGTATTGCTCGAACTTGATTGGTGTTTGTGTACCATAAGGGCTATTGGAGCCCAAGGATATTTACAGATGGTATTTTGTGTTCCTGGTGCTAGCTACTTCAAATACATCATCAAGGTAGAGAATTGTGACCTTATCACTCGTATTTGGTGTGTATAATAGCTTGGATTGGTGTGTGAAGTATTTCGGAGGAATTCGGAGTAGAACTGTAATTTGTTCTGGAAGTATGTGAATATTTAACTTTGATGCAACCAGAATTAGGAAGAGTGTTGAACATGAAAATTGTAGATCTTTTTGTTAGGTTTCCAATACATTAAGAATCAGCTTGATTGGAGGTCAAAAGAAAAAGTTGTGACCGAAATACTAAAGACTGACAAAGCCGGAAAAAAACATGGGGGCCCGTGTTTAGTATAAATAACATGCGATTAAAATTCTAATCAGCATAGCGCCATCCTCTTCTCTCCTCTTGAGTTCTCTTGTAATTTTTTGGTGAATTGAGTGATTTAGGGGAGGATTTCTTTGATTCTCTTTCTAATCACAATTACTTCACATCAATAAGGTCATCTGTTTTCCCAATCTATGTTATTGAGTGTTCTTCTCTTCTCAATTATTGTGTATTCTAATTGATTCCAATTAGATCTTATTTTTTCAAATTGGTATTGATCCCCAACAAAAGGTGTTCCCATATCTCATCGAAATGAGCAACACTTTTGCCCAGATCCGATATAGTGAGCAATACTTGCTCCCCTTAGCCATTACCATGGACCCATTTGTCAACTTCCACAGAACCTTTCCAAACTAACTTATGTAGCCCTCATAATCAAGCTTTACGATTAAGATGAGACTCATTTTCAAACCTGAAACATGTCTTACTTCCGTAAGTTGCAAGATACAACCCAAGTTTACCTCTAGTCATATACTCCCTATATCGACTATCTATGAGACACCATTGTTACCAATCCGCACCTCACCAAATTTTCCAAATGTGTAGGAGGAAAATAACTTTTCATGCAGAGTGACGTGGTAGGCTGCACCAGTGTCCAATACGTAATCAACATTGGTATATGAGGTACTTGTGCAAAAATTCAGACACTTCGAGATAACCATCAGTTCATTATTGATAATGATTGTTGTCACCTCATCCATCTTGCCTTTTCCTTATTCACCCTTCTTCAACTTCCAACAATCCTTCTTCCAATTGGCGAATTTGTCACAATGAAAGCAAGACTTATCCTTTATTTAGACACTTCGGTCTATTTAGACCTCCCCTCCTTTGCATGCCACCCTTGGGCCTCCCTTGGCTCACTACAAGTGCTTCAAACCTTGAAGACCAGGTCACCTTGCCTCCTCTTCTCGTCTCTTCTCCAAGAAATAATGCTACACCAATGCCATTGTAAGCTTTCCATCAGGGGTGGAATTGCTAAGAGACACACAAAGGGTCTCCCCACTATCCAGTAGAGAATCTAAGACCATTAAAGCTTAAACTTCATCCTAGAATGCTATTTCTATATTTTTCAATTGGATAAATATGTTTTGAAACTCATGAAGGTATGCTGCAATGGGTTCCCCATCTTTATACCTCAATTTATACAACTTCCTCATGAGTTGTACCTTATTTTAAACTGTCATTCGCATAAAACGAATCTAGCTTGGACCCCACTCCATAGGCTATGGTTTCTTCCTCAACGAGATAAATGACATTGTCATCCACTCATTGGCTGACAACTTTTGCTGATGCCTTTGGCCGATGAGCCTTGTTGACAATATTCGACCTCCGTCAACTTATAACCTATATGCGTAACAAATCCCTCATATTAAGGAATTTTCTAACCACTCTCTAACATCCATTATTCGTTTATGTCTCCTTCCTTGGTCTCGGGCACTAAGCTGTCCTTGCCAACTAATCATATTAGTTGGCCTTTGGTAGTCGCCCCTAGCTAATGCCCCTTTGGCCGACACCCTTCAGTTGATGGCCCTTCAGCCAACGGTCCTTGCTAACACCCTTTGGCCTCCTATTGAGCAACCCAAACAATTAGTATAAATATCGAAAAGCTACGGTTTGGGATCGAAACTCTTTCCCAAACCATCCCTTTTGTCTTTGACTCTTTGTAGCAAGGATTGATACATCCATTAAACAACTGAGCTGCAAAAGACTGCCAATGACCTTCTGGGCATTATGCAGCTCACTTTCAGAGAAATGACATCAGGATGCATATCGTTAGAAAATACACAACTGTCTTCAATGCTCGGTGTCCAAAGATTAGGACTGCAAGGACCAATATCCCTTCCCATGTCGGTGCATGAAGCAGTTATGTATGAAACTATTGCAATGAAAATTGGACACCAAGCAAGGAACATGGGAAAGCGATGAAAAATATGCAACCAACTCAAAGCTAGCAAATAAGGTTCAGAAAGCAATGAAAAAAGAATTAAACCAGCCACTCACGTGAAATCAATGTCAGATTCAACCGAAACCCGAGAGCCAAACTTAGCAGCAAAAGATTGAAGAGATGGGTCCATCCCAAACAGCACAACGTGAATATCAGGAGATAATCCAAGCCATGATCTGACAGCAAGAGTCTGCTTATCCCCTGTTAAACCAACAAAAGGACTTGGGGCAGCAAATATAGTTATACTTGGGTTACTGCGTTCACTGACCAAACTCTTTCGGAAAACATTTTCATCGCTGATGGAAGGTAAAAGTTGGGTAGCATAGAGCGAAAGCGTAATCAACAGAATACCAGATAACCACATGGACAATAATCCCAATTTATAAACCTGCTCATGAGAAAAAAATTGTTCGCTGTCAACAGTGCTCCGAGAAAAGGGTAGAACAATGCTCAAAGAAAAGGGTAAAGAGCCATTACTATAGAAGGGGAATTTTGATTACCTTGGCTGCCATTGTTGATTGAAACTGAGAAGTCTGTAAGGCGCTGATTTTCTGGCTGATCAGAGAGGGACAAACTTTTAAACAGAAAATGAAAAGGGATGGAGTCGTAGCTAACTGAAAGTAAAAAGTTAGGCATAAAATCACTCACCGGTCACCGCCAACAACGCCGCGGATAGCATGGAGAGGTAGTGGAAGAAGCATGTGCACCGAGTTTTGACGAGTACAGCGTAAAGCGTCGGCATGCCGCAGCAGCAGATTAACCTCAATAAAATTTTAGTTTGCTTCTGAAGTCAAAAAATAGGACGTCCTGAGTTGGGCGGAGTAAAATGGGAAAGTCAATTGCCGGTGTTAAAAAGTACCACTCATTAAAAAGAATGAGACTTTTTAACTTAAAATACTCGCGTACTCTGTTGCTAATGCTCCACACATTATGCCTTCCCCGACGTATCGAACGATGTGATGATACCAATAGCATAACAAGTGTAGGTGGATGACTGATGTTTAATTTTATTAAGGATATTGATAAAAAGTTCATTTAATCCAAAATAATTATCGTTTTGAATTTTTATTGTCAAAAATTAAACCTTTTTTTAAATTAGCCTTGATCATTAAATATTATTTACTTTACATATTATTTTAATGAGACATTTAATAATGTTCTATTTTTTTTATAAGCAAAGATTTTTATTACTAACCAAAAAAAAAAAAAAACACCTCATCACATCACATACTCATGTCTTCTACTAAATTATCTAACATGACACCAAAAAGATTCACTAAATTTTTATTGGATTTACAATGATTCATACTCTTAATATGGTTCACCATATATTTCATAATAGCACTCTCAATGTACTTTGAAATTTTTCTACTTCTTTGAAAAATACATTAATTTCTCTCTAACAAAATATGATATCTTACTACAACAAACATAGGGCTCACTGGTGTTATATCATCCCTCTGGAGCCGTTTAAGTACCTTGTCAAGGTCAAAGGCTGGATGGTAACAAACTAACAACCGAAAGTCCGAAACTATGCATCAAATCCTCCCGCACTGCCGTACTCAAAATATGCGTAGAATATTAACCCATCAACTTTCAAACAACAGAAATTTTTTCAACATGCATACCTTTTTGTACCATTTTTTTTTTAAAATAACTTCTTATAGATTAAAAAAAAATCAAAGATAGAGCTGTTCGTAATAATAAAATAGAATTTCATACCACTTTCCATTACCGTTCTTTGTCACCCTTCATCTGTATGTTGCGATAGACCTTCTTGATGCCAAAACCTTTTTCATCCACACTAATATTTGGCCACCCCACGTCATGAAATTTTTTTTATAACTGTGCTCGAATAATGTTCTATTCGAAAATTTATATATGTACTTGGTAAATATACAAGTCTTAATCGGAATCTATACATAATTATCAATATATATACTGCTATAATCATTGTATAAATAACATTCTGACGAAATGCACTGAATGACTACACGCCACTCAAGATGATATATATATATATCCTGTTTGACCATTAAAAATACACTAAGAAGGCGACACTCAGACAATGGCACACCAATTTGCACAAATATTTCGTTGACCGACATTTTGTCAATTCATAAAAATTTGACGCTTCGTATTTTCCATTCTCTAAAACAAAAGGAAATGCATTCGATATTATATAAAAATTACCGCTCCCTCGTTCTCCGACTGCAGAGATGGCTTCCACAACAACGGCCAACAGAGTACCTGATTGACAGTAAATTGAAATAGAAGGTAGTCTTTGAAAGCAAAATTGAAAGATTTCACTTGGTCTCTTCATACCCTCACCGCTTACATTGAGGAGGAATGGGTTCATGCATTATCGGGGGATATGACTCAGATTTTGCTATAGATGAAATATTAGTGATCAGGACTATAAATAGATACCTCAACTCCAGAAATGAAATTGTAGTGAAATATACCTGCTATTGGACTTTTATGACTCAGATACTCATTGGACAAAATCTGCATAACCACTGCTACATACATCCAACTACAGTAGATTACAATGCCATAGATAGAGGCTTGACATTTTTCGAAAAACTGCATAGATGCTCTCTTCCGTTACATATAAAGCGAAATGAATTCGAAACGGGAAATAACGACTCCCTATCACATGGCCGGAGCATCATACTTCACATATGGCATCACTTCCACAACCACACCACGAAACTTCTCAGGGCTATGCAAGGCTGGGGTCATGCACCTACAATACATGATAGGGTGGCAAGCCTTGTGAGTTTGCAGATCTGACTGCAGAAGCCCTAGATCAGTAACGGCATGGCCATCCGTTTTACTAGACATCACAGCTCCTTCCTTGCCTGACATTGGCCTATGAAGCACTTGATCTCTAGAAACTTCGGGTACACCAATCAAGCTATGGCAACCATATGCGGTCATCTTCTTCGACGGGCAGGTGATCTTGACCTTGACCTCTTCCTCTTCTCCCTACACAAAGATTCACCAGTCATACAAATAGCATATTCATTCGATTGACTCTGAAAGCAGGATGGTTTCACCTGAGTAGATTACCACTACGAGGAAAGCATTCAATAACAATAAAAATTTAATGCAAATATACATAGATCTTGTGTGTACCTGCTATTGTCAAGAGAAGAAAAAGGAGAATGCCGGCCCTGAGTATGCTTGCTAGAAGGAGACCGCAAAACGTGTCTAAAAATAAGAACACCCATCATACTGATCCAGTGAGCTATTACACTTACACATCATTAGAGTACTACACCTTATAGACAACAAGATTAATTCAGAACCAGCGTCTAGACATTTACAAGCTGGTTCCTGATGCATAAAGAACCATTTTCACATATTCTCAACATAAAAAAAGTGACAGTCTAAGACTACGAGTTAAATAATAACAAATTAACCTTCGTTGAAATTCAACTATCAAAGCACAATTTTCTAGGGCCATCAGACCATTTAAGCAAGACACAGTAGGTAGGGAGATTAAGTAGCCCAATAATGGCAATGGAGTGAACTACAGCAAAGCTAGGGCCAATGATTAAGTAGCCGACATCTCATATAAAAATAGCTCACAACTATCAAGAGGCATTTCATCCATGTGCTTGGTCAAAGCCCAAGTCCTTAACCAAAATCATCAACCACAAGCACTCACTAAGCATAAATGAAAGAAACCAAGGACATAGCTATAGAAGTATGCATGTTTGTACGTCCCAGAAGGCCCCAACATTCTCTAGGGCTCAGCCATTTATTGCATAGTACATGGTCTAAGCAGTTCACAGATAAGATGCGCTGTATCTTTCATCCACAGATAGGAACCGAATAAATTTCCTGACTGCCTCAACCAAAGCATCAAAAGCTGAAATCAATAAATAATATAGTGATATTAGAGCTGCTCTAATTTAACAAATAGGCACATCGATCAATGAACCTTGCGAAGGAAAAATATCGGCTGAGAAGAGAACAGTGCAACTCAAGACAACACCTCTAGGATGCTGCTATTGAAATAAAAGCTGGAGGATCCACAGAAACTACCCAGCAGTCAGCACTGCCTGTGCAGGGTCCAACTACCACTGAAAAGAGTTAAGGTTATATCCAGAACCAAGAAAAACAATTTGACAACCATACATGACAACTATAATGCCATTTCTCCCTAATCCATAGTTTTCCTGTATAGAAAATTTTGAAAAAACCATTCAATAAATACGAAACATAAGTAAAAGAGGAAAAGCAAAGCCCATTAAAACCCCTGCTATGGGCATAAGCTTATACAGATTCTGCAGGCAACCAAGGGAACCAATATCTTCGAGCTGAAATCATCAACGCTCACTTCTTTCACAAGAACCACAAAGAACAATAGCATCAGAACAAATGGAGGAATGCAAGCACGTCAGTGCACATTACTCATTCCGTATTTAGGTAAATGAAAAAAATAACCTCATTATGTCAGCATAGGTCTAATAGGAGATGATCTACCTAAAAACTATAAGCAATGAAAGATACAATACAAGTTAAGCATTAATAAGGTACTAAAATATAACTTTTGAGCATATAAACTTTCTTAACAGATGTTTAGCACAATATTAACTATCAATATTTGTTCAATAGGGACACAGTCAAATTAGGAAAAGGCAAGAAATATGTGATGGGGCAAAAAAGGATTTTCTGCACTGAATACCTGGATAAACAAACCCCAAATAAATCAGAATGAGGGAGGTATTTTTGATTAAAAAATAAAAATGACACAAATGGGTACAGAAGGCAAACAAATTCAAACTAGAATAAGGATTCCTTATCCTAAATTAATAGCACATAAAAAAGGAGACTGTGGGAGGCGGGGAGTGCGGCTATAGCCACTGATGTACATCTGCATTAGACTCAACCAACAGACAGCAGCTCTTTCATATTCAACACAATATCAAAGATCTAAACTATAGGATGCTGTAGTGGACACAGAATATAGTAGGATTTTCTCCACCAGCTACGCTCATGAATTAATTCCACTAGAATACCAAATATCAGTTGAACTTCAAAATGATTCAATCCCCACTTGAAATCACAGCTTGCATTCTGCCTTATTTCCTTGAGAAGAAAAATATATCCAGAAATACAAGGATAATAGATAATATAAAAAAGATAAACAAGCAATAAAAATACCTTCGCTTTGATCTGACAGGTGAAGGTGACAAGCTACGCTTTCTTGAGTTCTCCATCCTGCCATATTTAAAGATAATACATAATACATGCCAAAAAAAAGTGGGAAAATAATCCATCAATTCATTTCAATAATTTTTATCGTTACTAGCAAAAAAAAAGTGGGCCACTAAATGGAACAAAGAGTATATTGCCCTCTTTTAGTTCTAATCTCATCAACAGAATATCCTTTGCAAAGATTCAGAGAGATATGTTTTCATTTTCCTTATTTTTTCCTCGGTTTGTCAAAGCATATCTAATCTTTTTGGAGAAGAGGGTGGGGACTGCAAACAGAATGGGGTCGGGACCGCAAACAACAATTGGACAACCAACCTTCTAGAATCTTGGGAAGCCTCCTCACTTGATTCATCAGTTCCGCTCACTGAGTTGTCCCTACTGTTCTTTCTCCAGCCAACTGAAGGTGAGTGGCTTCTCTTGTGCCTACCAGAATCACTTCCATGTTTGTGTCTGGATCTATCAACCTTCTCATCTTTCTTTCGCTCTCTTCTTCTGTAACTATCATCCTTAACACTTGTTTTCCTGCTCCTCTCTGTTTCTTTCTTATTCTCCTTGGCTGGGCGATCAGGGGATTTCTTTCTGTAATCAGTTTCCTTAGTTTTGTCTCCATCCACTCTACTATGCTCTTTGTACCGATCTCTGGAGTTACTATCATCCTCAGTCTTATCTTTCTTCTGGTGTCTATCATCCCTTCTAGTACGATTGGCCTCTACCTTCTCTTTTTCCCTTAGTTTGCCACTTTCCATCTCCTTAACAGAATCTCTCAAAGATGAACTCCTTTTGCTCTCATGCCTATCACGTCTTCTTCCATCTCTTTCCTGAGAATCAACTTTGATTGACTTTTCCCATTCTTCAATGTGAAGATCAACTTCACCAACAGCCAATTTTCTACTGTTATCTTCTGTCTTACTGGCAACCGAAAGATTACCAATACTATTTAAGCCTCTACCCATCCTATGATCACTAAAGTTGCCAGAAGTCACACCGTGATCACTGGGGTCTGCTGCCAAGTCATTATCACGATGATCAGCCTCTGTATTGACCAGACTTCTGTGGGGCTCTTCATGTGACTGGCCAATGCCATCTGCACCATTAGCATCTCCTCCTGGGCCTTGGCTGCTTCTTCCATCGGGCACAATGGAACTCTGGGCCTCATCCTCATCTTCAGAGGCATAATTAGCAAGACCCAATATGTCCCCAGGAGATCCAGAACTAGACTTTTCACGAACAGTGTGAGCCTCACGTTCCATAGCTTTAACTGGAATAAGAATCTTCGCAGAAGCTTTAGGAATGGAAACAGCAGAAGCAGGTGCTGACATTTTGAGATCTGGAGTATGGTGATTATGGTTGACTGCAGCAATGAAATTGCAGATAAAAAATAAAGGGCCAGAAAAATATTAAATTAATGACAAAATCATCTCGGAATGATATAGTACACTTGAGCATCATAACAGGCACTGAAGTTACCATTGTCTGTACCATCATCTTCTCTGAGTACTTTTGATGCAATCTCATCAAAAAGCTCATCAGTAACCTACCCAGAGACATAGAGTCAATACAGGCTATCGCAGGTATTGAAAACATGGAATTATAATTTCTGCCAGACCTTTAAGAGAACTTCAGTCAAGATGCGTTTTATTTCCTGATTTATGGCTGCAGTTCTAGCTGCTTCTACATAGTCCTAAACAATAAATATGCAGCGATAAGCAAATCAGGTAATTAAGAGCACTATTAAAGTTCCAAACCAACTACTCAGATGGACCTCGTAGCCATAGAAACAAACACACAGACCTCATCATCATCCTCATCGTTTTCAGTTGATCTAGATGAATCAACGGTTTTGCTGTCCGTTTGGTCACCATTAACCATAGGCTTATCAGAGGATTCATCTTCAATTGATTGAGACTCTTCCTTGAGCTCTGGCGCAGAGCTAGCAATAGCATCTCTCTTCTTAATTACTTCCTCTCTCAGCCAATTAGGCATTGAAGCCTATTAAGAATTCCAATCAATGAGCCATGAAATGATCCATATAGGTAACTAAGTCGCAATAAACCATACCTTTTTAGGACGTTCAGCACCCATGGAAGCCCCAAATGGATCCACATGCATTGCACTAACTGCAGCCAAGCTAAGAGGTGCAGTGGGTGATACAACTGTTGGATGGAAGCTTGGACCAGGACCCCTTCCTGATATTGAAGCAGGCTGTCCAGGAACAGATGATAAACCTATAGAAGGATCGTGCTGTAAACATAATATAAATTAGTTGATAGGATAATGGCTCTTCTTAGGAGATCATCGTTACTGCAAAAACAAATACCTGTGATGCAGAAGGGAATACTTGAGGCAGTGAAGGATATGATACACCTGGAGCAGCAGAAGGTACCCAAGGTTGCACTGCAGACAAAACTCCGACAGGTTCTAGACCTCTTACAGGTCCTGTTGAACCAGGATAACTGGATCGAATCTCTGGATCAATGTCATGGCCCAATCTGGGAGCAAATTCTAGTGGCTGATCACGAGGATCAACTGTAGTGAGTTGTGACTGATTGCCATATGCAAACTGAGTCTGCTCACTCAAGACTTGCCTACCACCATCAGGGAGTGAGGTGTGAACATGGTGGTCACAATTTGCAGGCTTTCCTTTACCTGCTGTACGTTAAAAAGTTATTAAACATTAACAACATTCAGCAGGCAACAACTAGTTTTAGAGAACAACATAATAACTCCTCTATGGCTGCACAAATCTTATTTTATCCCAAACAATGCAGATGACACAGTGCATCTCAGAAAGACCTTAATACTGTCATGTGCTCAATCTGAGGACCTACAACAGTTCTGATACACAAGATTTCCTTTTGATGTTCAAACCACTCCTTAAGTGGTCTTTTTTTCTCCCCCCCCCCCCCACCCTCTCAATATTCCTCTTCAGCACATGAATGTCGGATGCCCAAAAGAAATCAACCATACACATATTCATGTAAGTTCATCATTCATAAACTGAGAGCTTACCTATTACCATCATCAATACATAACAAAAATATATGCAAAACATAATCTAAAAGAGCATAAAACTAAGCAGAAAACCACAAGCCCGTGATTAAAGAATTTAGGCTGTAACAATAACATCGGTAGCTTGAATGGTCAACTACATTAACAGCTAGTCTCACTGTGTTAGTAATACAAGTATGAGGCTACTGTTAGAACAAATAAATGTGAATTCATCGGTGCTCCAACAACTTGAAGATGAACAGGTTAGTGAGACCAAATGAACAACTTGAAGAAAATTAAAAATAAATGGACAGAACAGAGGATTCCCCAGGACAAGCAACCATGAAAAGAACATGCTAATAAAGCTTATTAAGAAGGAAACACACAGATGGAAGTGAGTATCCATATGAAAAGAAATTTGGAAATGCTTCATAACCACGTAATATATGCATTATCTTAGCGTGTTTCAAGCATGATATATGGGTGTTTGATGTATATTTCGTATTTAGATCAAGGATACTGTTGTGGTTTGTATTATTATGTGTAAGTATTGGTTCAAGATTAAAAGATTCGATGATCATTGGAACTTAAACAAGATTTTGGAGCCCTAGCAAGATTTAGAATGCATGATTCGAGAAAAAAATGGATGAACGTGTATAAAGAACTAAAATTTCAACCATGATGCAATATAAATCAGGAAAAGAAAAAGAAAAACCATTCAAAAGACCAAAGTTATAGATCTCTTTAATAGTTTTCCAACACAACATGAATCATGTCAATCTAAGGTCAGACAAAAAGGCTACACCCAGAATATCAAAGACTGTCCAAACAACCACGAATTAAGCATGATAACACATGCCACACATGTGATTCAGTTACAACATTTATGAAATTTCTTTAAAACCTATATATACGTATTTTAGCTTAGTGTTTCGAGGATCTCTTTTTAGCTTTCTCTAGGCCGCCAAATAGCATCTAGTTATAGAATTCAAGTATTCAAGGAAAACAAATGATTTCATACAAGATTGGATTGCAACTCTCAAACTTGAAGATTTTAATCAAATGACTGGTTCTTTCTTTCTTCTCTTTAATTAATTCTTCCTATGATTGAATTGTATATTTAATTGAGGTGTTCTTTATTCCCAATCATGTATGAGTAGATTCTTTGTCCAGCATTGGAAAAGAACCCAACATTTTTGTAATTAATAATGAATTAGTATACATTCTTGGTAAAAGTTTGAATCTTTAAACTTAATTTATTGTGACTGAACTTTGTTCACTCGCTTGATTGCCGAATTGGCAATCATAGGTAATTAATTAAAACCGAAAGGTGAAAATTAATACCGGACCTCTATAAGTAGAAAATTCAAACCGCGAAAGTAGGCAAGATTTTTTTTGAAAAAAATTCCATTGGATTAGCAAGATGCTTAATGACTTTAATTTAATTTTAATTCCACAAAAGTAGGTAAATGAGCTTAATTAGGCACGATTGTTAGACCTAGAAAGAGGCTTTAAATTAATTTAGGTTAATTCGCCTTTTTAGTTTAAACCAACACCGAGAATTAAGATAATTCATCATTGAGTACCGAAGTTATGGTGAAAACCCAATCCTAGCCCTTCATTATATTAACTCTACCCGATTAGCTATTTATTTTATTTTTATTATTTAATTATATAATTCTATTCTCTTTTACCTTACTCATTGGTTTAGCTCATCGAAAAAGTAAATTTTGGTAATTAATGCATAATTCCTATAGGATCGACCTTGATAGCTACAATGAATTCATGAGCTTCCAGATTTCCTATTAAGTTTTTGATGTTGTTCCCAGAGACTAAGAAATTAATATTGATAATTTATGTCATTAGGCTAAGGTTAACTTTTTATTTTTATTTTTTATTATCTTTGCTACTGACTTTCTTTTATACAAGGGCATCAACCAGAGGTATACGACGAAAACAATTTTGAACTATCGTTCATTATTGCAAAGATAAGAAGGTACACAAGGGAACAAAGAAACATAGAACAAGTTACGATGGGTGATCACAATCAACTTCTTAAGGATTTTGCTTCCCCAATGGTCAAGGCACGCACTCGAGTATTACAAGACCCACTATGAAGCTAATAACTTTGATCTAAAACCATCACTGGTCTCAATGGTTCAGCAGAATTAGTTTAGAGTAGGTCCTACAAAGACCTAAACCTCTACCTACCGATTTTCATGGACTATTGTGATACCTTGAAGCTTAATAGAGTAGCTAATGATACTATTCGACTCAAGATTGTTTCAGTTCTCTCTAAAGGATAAGACTAGGGCTTGGTTGCATTCATTGCTAGCTGAGTCCATCCTCACTTATGATCGGTTGTCTAGGGTGTTCCTAGAAAAGTACTTTCCCAGAGTAAAACAACACAAATGAGGAACCATATCACAAGCTTTCCACAAAAGGAGAATCACTTATGAAGCTTAGGACCGCTACAAGAAATTATTGAAGATGCACCCTTACCATGAATTAAAGAAGTGGCTTATTGTTCACACCTTCTACAACGAGCTTACTTACAATACTCGGATGAATGTTGATGCTGCCACAGGAGGAGTTTTTATGAACAAAACAATAGATGAGGTGTACACTCTTATTGAAGACATGACTCAAAATCACTATCAAAAAGCAAGCGAGCGTGCTCATACATCAAAAGGTGAAAGGTATATCATCGATGCCTAAAGTTGATGCTTTGTTGAAAAAAGTTGAAAACTTGAGTATCAATTTTGTGACATCTACTTCAACAATTGCATGTGAAATCAGTGGTTATGTGAGTCGCTCTGCACTAGAATGTCAATTACAAAACCCTCCATCCTCTAATACTTCTTGTAATAAACAGGTCAACTATGTCAATAATTTTAATCAGAAGGGAGATCCATTCTCCAACACCTATAATCTAGGGTATAAGAATCATCCAAATTTGTCTAATTTTGCCCCTATAAATCCCATGCCCACATCTAATTTTAACCCTCTTGGTTTACATGCCCCTCAACCAAATCCCCCTCCACAAAGGTCTAATTTGGAAATATAATGAAAAAATTTGTGATGACTCAGTCGAAATTGAATGAAAAGTTTAAGCAACAACAACAAACTACGAATGAGGTACTAAAATAATAGACCTCCAAGATGGATTCCCTAGTTACGCATAACAAGATGTTAGAGACACAAATCACTCAATTGGCACAAAATGCTAGCTCTTCCTCCAGGTCTTCGGATATGCTACCTGGACAACCTGAGACAAATCCCAAAATTCATGTAAAGGCTTAGAAGTGAAAAACAATACAAGAGACCTAAGATGAAGGAAAATGATAGGGTACATGGTCATCATGAAGAAAAAGGTGAAAAGAAGATAAATGAGGATAATGAGACCCAAATTCAAGAAGGAAAAAAGATTGAAAAATATGTGCCTCCCGCTCCTTACAAGCATCCTCTACCCTTTTCCCAAAGGTTAGCCAAGGCTAAGTTAGAAAAGCAATTTAGAAAATTTTTGGAGATTTTGAAAAAATTACACATTAATATCCCATTCACTAAGGCTATTTCTCAATGCCTTCTTATGCTAAGTTTTTTAAAGAAATCCTCTAAAAAAAGGAAGTTGGAAAATATGAGACTGTAGCCCTTACTGAGGAGTGTAGTGTTATAATTCAAAATAAGTTGTCTCCTAAAATAAAGGATCCTGGTTCATTTGTTATTCCTTGTATTATTGATAATATCTCTATTAACTGTACTTTGTGTAATTTGGGTGCAAGCATAAGCTTGATGATAAAGTCTGCTTGCAAGAATCTTGGTATAGATGATTTGAAGCCAACCACAATAACGATCCAACTAACAGATCAATTGGTAAAACATCTAGTAGGTATACTTGAAGATGTGCCTATTCAAGCCGGTAAGTTCTTTATCCCAGTTGATTTCTTACTACCGTAGGTGCTATAATTGATTTTAAAAATGGAAGGTTCTCCCTAAATATTAGAGGAAAGAAGGTAGAATTTAATTTAATCAAAGTTATAAAGTTTGTTACAGAGTCAACGTGATTGACAAATGCACACATGAGCAATTTGCAAACCATTAGACAGTTGATCCACTTGAGAAGTGTTTGATAAGTGACAGTTCAATAAATGATGAAGCCCCCGAGGTAGCTACATGTGATCAATTTTTGGAATCAACCACAACTGCTCCACCTTAAAATGCAAAGCTAGAAAGTCTAAAGTTAGAGCCAAAAGTTCTACTTGTGAAAAGGATTAAGCACCAAAAGTACAACTAAAACCTCTCCCATCCTCTTTGGAGTGTAAATTTATTGGCCCTAACTCTACTTATCATGTGATTGTGAATGCATGTCAAATGAAAATGAAACTGATAAGTTGCTTAGAACTCTTAGGAAGCACCGCAAGGTCATAGGATACACAATGGATGACATTAAAAGAATCAACCCATCAATTTGTATACATAGAATTCTCATAGAAGATGATCATAAACCCTATATACAGCACTACCGTATATTAAATACTAACACAAAGGATGTGGTTAAAAAAGATATTCTTAAGCTACTAGATATTGAATCCTATTTCAAATAGTGAATGAGTTAGCCCAGTCCACGTGGTTTCCGAAAAAGGGAGTGTAATTGTAGTCAAGAACAAGAATAATAAACTTATTCCCACTAGAGCGGTTATGGGTTGGAGGATGTGCATTGACTATAGAAAGTCAAATATGGCAACCCAATAAAGATATTTTCTCCTTCCCTTTATAGACCAAATATCAGAAAGGTAGGCAACGCATTCTTATTTTTGTTATTTGGATGGCTATTCGAAATCCTTTCAAATCCCAATTCATTCCAATGATCAGAAAAAGGCCACTTTTACTTGTCCTTATGGAACATTTGCTTATAAGCACATGCCATTTGGTCTTTGTAATGCCCCTCTCACTTTTCAACAATGTATGATGACTATCTTATAGAAGACATTATGAACATGTTTATGGATGACTTTTCTATTTATGATACTACTTTTGATGGTTGTTTAGCTAACTTATCTCAAGTTTTGCAGCATTCTGAAGAGATTAATTTAGTCATAAATTAGGAAAAATGCCACTTTATGATAAAGAATGGAATAATTCTAGACACAAGGTATCCGAGCGTAGACTTGAGGTTGATCGAGCAAAAGTAGAAGTGATTGAAAAATTGCCTCCGTCAACATCGGTTAGGGGAGTAAGAAGTTTCTTGAGGCGCGCTGGCTTCTATCAGCGTTTCATTAAAGACTTTTTGAAAATCGCAAAACCCTTAACTAACGTCCTTCTTAAAAATGTTTCCTTTAATTTCACTGATGAATGTCTCAATGCTTTTCGTAGGTTGAAGGAAGCACTAGCAACAGCTCCTATTATGCAACTACCGAATTGGAAACTTCCATTTGAAGTTATGACTGAAGCAAGTGATTATGCGGTTAGTTTTGTGTTGAGCAAAGGAAAAATAAGATAGTTCATGCAATTTATTATGCTAGTCGTACTCATGATGAGGCCCGAGTTAACTACACTACCATAGAAAAGGAGCTATTAGCAGTTGTTTTCACCTTTGACAAGTTTCGATCTTACTTAGTGAGGTTCAAATTCATCGTTTATGCCAATCGATCCGCCATCAAATATCTTTTAGCAAGCAAGATGCCAAGCCTCGATTGATTCGATGGATACTACTACTATAAGAGTTTGACCCAGCAATAAAGGACAAGAAAGAGACAAAAAATCTAGTAGTGGACCATTTGTCGATGATGAAATAAAAGTCACATGATAGGAAGGAGGATGAACTACCTTCCACATGATCAGTTGTGATAGTTGTGATGGTTGTCAGAGAAGTGGGAATATATCAAAGCGACACAAGATGTCTATACATTCTATCTTGGAAATTGAAGTTTTTGATTTGTAGGGTATAAATTTCATAGGACCATTTTCACCATCGTGTAACAAGAAGTTTAGTGGATTACGTCACTAAATGGGTAGAAGCAACAGCATCACCCACCAATGATGCTAACGTGGTTGTAAAACTATTCAAAAACATCATCTTTTCGAGGTTTGAGTTGCCAAGGACAATAATCAGTGACAGCGGTTCACACTTCATAAAGAGAAAATTCGAAGGTCTCTAGAGAAAGTATAGGGTCACTCATAAGGTTGTCACGTCATATCATCGTCAAACTAGCGGTAAAGTGGATATTTTGAATCATGAAATTAAGAGTATCTTGAAGAAAGCAATTAATCATTCGAAAAATGCCTGGTCTAGATAACTTATGGGGCTATCAAACTGCCTACGAGACACCAATAAATATGACACTGCTCAAGTTAGTACACGGCAAATAGTATCATCTCCCAATTAAACTAAAGCACAAAGCATATTGGGCTATCAAACTACTCAACTTTGACATGAAGACTATGGGTGAGAGAAGAAAGCTTCAACTTCATGAGTTAGATAAACTACGATTAGGCTCCTATGAGAATGCTTAAATTTATAAAGAAAGGACTAAACGCTGGCATGATAAGAATATCCTTCTAAGAGAGTTTAATGAAGGAGATATGGTGTTATTTTTTAACTCTCATTTGAAGTTTTTTCCGGACAAGCTCAAGTCTAAATGGTCTGGACCTTTTAAAGTCTGTGAGGTATTTTCTAGTGAAGTTGTTTAAGTGTGGAGTGAAACAACAGAATCTTTCAAGGTGAATGGACAACGATTGAAGCTCTATATTGTAGATTGAAAAAGCGAGAAAGGGGTCACTTAAACCCTTTCTGATCCATCTTCATCAGAGAATTGAATGTAATAGGATTCAAGCTCATGACCATAAATGAGCACTTATTGGGAGCAACCCAAATTTTCCTCCGTTTTCATTCTTTTCTTCTTCCTTATTTTATTTTATTTTGATTTCGTTTATTATTTTTATAGAAAATCGAATACGCATGAATTTAACTTTTAATATCTTCATTTATGTAGTCTTTTCATGAGTGGCAACTCTGCCAGAACGATCCTGCTCCCCTTTCTTCCAATCAGTGAGTCGGTATGTTCCATACACCCTTACACTCGTTTATATCATACTACATTGGGAATAATGTAGATCTTAAGCTTGGAGGATGGGTTCATTATGCATTAATGATTGTCTACATTTTTAGGGGGTGGGGTCCATTATGCATTAATAATTGCCAACGTTTTTATTTTTGCTTTTGTGGATTAATTATGCATGGATGATTGTCTATGATTGCCTGTTTTTGTTTTTGCTTTTCCTTTTGCTTTTCTCTATAAAGATAATTAAAGAAATAAAAATATAGGGAAATGATGTTCTGATGTTGATACGAATCCTTACCCTTTATTGATCATTGAACCAGATAGATGCTCATTAGTCGGGACAAGAAAAACTTTTAACCCACGTTTCAACTGATTCTCAAAGGCTTTCGATTGTAAGTTAGCAATAGGGGAGAACAGGACTTGAATGTTCTCTTGTCCTATAGGAGTTAGCATTTATGTAGCTAGCAACGTCGCCTTTATCATATAGAGACAAAAGGAAATTAAATTTGGTAGACATTTAAAACCAATGAGAGCTTGAGGCTAAAATTGGATGCATTAGAACTCTGATCATGATTTTTCTTTCCTTTAATATTCTCCAATGGTGTAGGAGTCCAAAACTTGCATTGAATCTCCTTGAGGCCACATATAACTTTTGCATGCATAAAAAGTGATTGACACATGTATTTTTGTTCATAGTCCACATTAGCCAAATAACCTCCCAAACACTATTTTTTCTTTTAATTAGCCCTTTTGAACTTATGCGCCTATTTCTTGTTGATTCAAATCACACATGAAACATCTAATTCTGAATGTAATCCTTATCCGTCCCTAAGCTAAGGGAGCATAATTTGTGATATAATGGGTTATTTGAGTAATGTGATGTAAGCTTGGGAGTGTGAAAGGAGGTGTTTGGTTTCCTCATTCTTTCTTTCTACTCTAAAAACCATTCTAAAAATAAATAAAAAGGTAAAAGAAAGAGAGAAAAGGAGAAAAAATATTGCAAATTAAGTATTATCTTTATAGTGTATATAATTGTGGATGGTCAAAACAATTTATTATGAAGTATTAAAGGGAGTAGTTGGAAGTTCTTTAACAGAAGATGGAGCTAGTGTGGATGTTATTGATCTTAGAGATGTTGTGTTTAACATTTATCACTCAACTAGTGATAGGCTTTTACCTACACTGCTAAATATCTATCCTACCCTTTTGACCCTATCCTTGTAACAACCACTTAAAAGAAAGATTTCATGACTTTTTTGCATGCATTAGTTTTTAAAGTGGTGGAGAATTGAGATGAGATACAAGTTCATGGATTGAATACATCCATTCGGAAGAATTTTGAACATAATTCTACCCATAAACACATGAGAGATTGAGAGTACACATGTCCTAAAGCAAGGTCTACTAATTTAACTATCTAAATGTCTCAATTTTACTACTTCCAAATTGAAGCTAGTTACATAGATTGCTCTATCTTACTTTGGCTTGAGGACTGGATGGAAAGGTTATAAATTTTTAAATGTGATTTTTATAAATTTTGTGGAAATTACTTTGTTAAAGCCCGACGAAACATGTTTATCTTGTAATATATTGAATATTGGTTATAGGATTAATGAGGGGCGATCCCTGCTCCATTAGCTTTCCCTTCTCCTATGGTTCTTATTGATTATTTACTTGAGGATAAGTAAAAGTCTAAACATGGGGGAGTTGATAAACACATAAAATATACATTATCTTACTATATTTCAAGCATGATTTATGGGCCTTTGATGCATATTTCGTATTTAGATCAAGGATAATGCTTTGCTTATATTCTTATGTGTAGGTATTAGCTTAAGATTGAAAGATTCAGTGATTGTTGGAAGTTAAACAAGACTTTGGAGCCACAACAAGATTTAGAATGCATGATTCGAGAAGAAAAATGGATGCACATGTATAAAGAGCTAAAATTTCAACCATAATGCAATGTGAATGTGAAAAAACTCAAAAGATCAAAGTTGTAGGTATATTCAATAGTTTTCCAACGCAACTTAAATTACGTCAATCCGAGGTTGGGCGAAATAGTTACAGCCAGAATACCGAAGACTATCCAAACAATCACAAATTAAGCAAAATAGCACGTGTCACATATGTGGTTCAGTTACAACATTTACAAAAATTTATTTCTTTCTAGATTAAGACTTATATATGTATTTTAGCTTAGGGTTTAGAGGATCTCTTTTAACTTTCTCTTAGCCGCCAAATAGTATCTAGATCTAGAACTTAAGTATTGAAGGAAAACGAATGATTTCTTATACAAGATTAGATTTAAACTCTCTACCTTGAAAATTTTAATCATAAGACCGGTTCTTTCTTTATTCTCTTTAATTAATTTCTTTCTATAATTGAATTAAATATTTATTTGATGTGTTATTTATTCTCAATCATGTGTGAGTAGATTCTTTGTTCGGAATAGGAAAAGAATCCAACTTTTTGATAATTGATAATGAATTAGTATACGTTCTTGATAAAATTTTGAACCTTTAAACATAATTTCTTGTGATTGAACTTTGTTGACTCACTTGATCATCAAATTAGCAATCATAGGTAATTAATTGAAGGACCAAAAAGTAAAATTTAATACCGAACCTCTAGAAATTAAGTAGTGAATTCAAACCACAAAAGTAGGCTAGATTCCTAATAAATTCTATTGGATTGGCAAGAAGCTTAATGGGTTTAATTTAATATTAATTCACAAAAGTAAGTAATTAAGCTTAATTAGACATAATCTTTAGACCTTGAGAGAGGCTTTAGATTATATAGACAAATTCGTCATTGAGTACCGATGTTGTGGTGAAAACCCAATCTTAGCCCTTCATTATATTGAATTTCGCCCGATTAACTATTTATTTGATTGTTATTATTTAATCTTATAATTTGATTCTCTTTTACCTTACTTATTGGTTTACCCAGTCGAAAGCGTAAATTTTGGTAATTAACCAGACCCCTAGACCCTATGAGATCGAAGCTGATAGTTACAATGAATTCGTACGCTTATGGATTTCCCCATCGATGCTCCATTACGGAAGCTGCTCCATTATTTGGCCACCACCCAATTATATACTTCTTCATGATGTAATCTATGTATGGTTGTCTTGACACTCCCCAGAAAACAATTGGAAGGGCACAAAGACACCTTCTAGTAGTAAAAACTATCCCAAGCATCTCTCGGCATATAAAGCATCCCTTGACTTGTAGAACATATAAATGAGCCAATTAAATTAAAATAGGTGAGCCAGAATGTGCCCCTAGGTAACTATAATGTCATATTTAGCAGCAATGACAGCTTCCATATCCAATAAACTATCTTACCAATAAACTAATACGAACAGCCAATAATCAAAATTCAAATGAAATCACATTTAAACAACTACCAACAAAAACGACTCTGGTATTGGCCTTTCAAAAGCCACTAAGCAATAAAATCAACAATCCTCAATTATCATTTAAGTTGAACCAAACCGGCTTGCAAGCCAACTCAACTCATTAAGGATTCATCTAGGTCTGTGTGTTTAAGTAAAAAAATCAAGCTCGAGCCTTATTTTTAGGCTCATTTATTAAATGAATCCAGCTCGAACTATGGTAGATTTGACTTGTTTGTTCACGAACTAACTCGAATTTAACTTGAGCTCGACTTGTTCAGAAGTTTATATGTTTGTTTATAAGCTTGTATATAGAATTTGAAAAACTTGTATAGATGAGGTGGAAAGCTAGTAGAAAAATTACCTAATAAATGAACCAGATAATTAAATGAATAGTTTTAATTAGTTAAACTCTCAAACAAGTTGAATAGTTAGATGAGCCAACGGAACCACTATGGAATTTCATTAAACGAGCCGAGTCGAATAGCACACAAAGCTTACGCGAACGAATTTGAGTCAATCTTGCTTGACTCATTTTGAACTCGAACCTTAAATAAAACTAACCAAATCAAGCTTAGCGTTCGGCTCGATTTGGCTTATCAACAACTCTAGCAATCCTGGTCGAATCGATACCTTTCATAATATGAAAAGGAGCACCTATTGAAAACAAAATTAAACAATACGAGCTATAATGATGAATGGATGGGCCAGAACAGTAAGTCAAATCCTAAACTAGAAACAAAAAGTGCAAATAAAATGAATACCGATAGGACTCAGCTGAAGGACCACCATGTTCTTAATCAAGAAAATCAATAAATAACATTGTGAACACGGAAGTCACTGTGTGAAAAAACTGACAAAATACTGTAAATCCAGAGAAACAAACAAGTTAGAACAGAAAAAGGCTTTAATGGCAGCTAATCATAAAATCAACTATCTAGATATCAAATAAAAAATATATATCATCACCATAATTGTACAAAATATTGCTAGCAGGACTATGTTGCCGTAGATTTACAAAATCATGATGTATATGGCAAAAATATAAACTGGGACAGAAACATCATTTTTCTAATTTATGCAGACTTATTTACTTCTCAGTTTGAGGCATAAACTCTTTAAAGTTTGCAATCATTCACCACACTTCACACATCTGATGACACATGGCATCGCCTACTACAAGAATTAGCAGACCAATCACCAGGAAAAAATGAACGGCATCACATCCATCAGTAACAACCACAACCACCTCCTCCCAGGACCACAACAATGCCCACCTTACATACCGTGTATGCTCATTTTTGCAAGCCATTGAATCATGTGCTTATTAGTAGCCCAGCTAAGGCCATGTTCTCCCCCGTCTTATTTCATAAATAATAATAATAACTATAACAAGAATCACATTAAAGCTAATCAGAATGCAACAGATTAGATTAGGCGAAGAGAACAGATCCAAAATCTAGTGATTTTGTATCACATATTGCATGGATCTCCATGGTAATTTGAAAGTAAGAAAATTAAAGATCCCCTCATGTCATAATTATGTTCCAGTTCAGTTTTGTTTTTGTCTTTGTAAGGTTGTTCAAACCAACAGCAACATGCCATCAAATCTGGAGCCAGATCCAGACAAGTTGCAGGGCCTTTTGTATTAACTGTGACCAGTTCTGTAGTAGACTATTAGATGCATTTCATTGCAGCCGATGAACGTGGGCGTAAGATCAGCTACGAAGGGGGAGAGAAGTAAAGCTGACATGTTAGTTGGGGTGTCTGTGGTAGTTAACACAAATGAAAATGAGGCCATTCAATATTTTATAATGGTTTGTCTCAAAGTTTACAGTACCCAGATGCCACCTCATTTGTAAAAATCAGGCAATTACGACTTGATTGAGATGAATGAAAATGTTTATGCCTGGAATAAAAAACAAACTATGCCAAAACTAAAAGGAAGTTCAATGTTTATGCATGCTAATTTATCCTACAGCATATAGTTCAGAAATATAGTTAATGAAAATATAACTCTAAAAGAAAAGGATACAATCAAACGCATGGAGACTGTTACCTGGAATACTAAAATAACTAGAAGGTACCTCCTGCTGATTAACAGATGGATTTGTTAAGCCTTCTTGTGGGATAAAAGTAGCAGCCCTATCTCCACCAAACTTCGCACCACCACCAGCATAAGGTACATGACCATCTGGAGCATAAGAAAATTGTCCTGGGTTGACAGCAGGCTCCTGCTGTACCACCGAGTGCAGGTTGTTCGAGTGTGCACCCTGCATATGATAACTCTGGTAGCTAGATGTTGGAAGTGGTGCTTGCTGGTTTTCTTGATTCTGAGACTCAATCACATGGTGATAATACTGACTCTGAAGGTGTGGTTGTCCTTCCGGTCGTCCCACTTGCGTATACTGAGATTGAGTGTGCTGGTTTTCCATCGCAGCTCTAGCAGAAGCCCAGGCCCTAGCCTTGGCTTCCCAGTCTTCATCATTGTTGTGAACTGTATTTAAGACAATAAAATTCATAAGTATTCGAGGAACAACATACAGATTCTGACCTGTCAGGAAAAAATATATATATATATATAGCAGAAATTAATGGATAAAGTCATAACAGAAAACTCATTCCAAGCTTTTGCTTGGAACTAAATGAGCAATCATTTCAATATCATCAGCACCTTCAGTAAGCATTAGCAGATTAAGTATAGGTGGCAATGTGATATTGAAATGAGCATTATCAACATGCCCTACTGAATTGACGACATTGTGAGACAAGCTTTTGAGGTTCATTGTGATGCTTGTGAGACAGATTAAGTAAGCATTAACAGACAATAATTTCTTGAATGGCTCTAGAGGCATTAGAAGTCCACTAAAATGCCCTTCTATAAACAATTCATACGGGGACCATGATTGAGCTGAAATTATGAATAAAAAGATTTTGAATTGACGACAAAAAAAAAAAACTAGACCATAGAAACTATGCACTTTCAAAATAGATTTTGGTTCGAGCCACCCCTTAATGATTCTAACTTTTCTAAGAACATGAGACTGAAGGAAGGAGCATTTCTTAAGGTCAGCATAGAACTTAGCTTTTCGAAGGGCAGAAAAGACTTGTCGAAGGTGATTCGGGTGTTCATATTTGGACTTACTATAAACTAGAATGACATCAAAGTAGAATACAAGAAAATTTCCTATGAATGGTTGTAAGATATGGGTCATACACCTCATAAATATGCTAGGGTATTTGATAGCCCAAAAGGTAATACTAACCACTCAAAGAGTTCATCTTGTTTCTTAAAAGTTGTTTTCCACTCATTTCCTAGTCTAATACGTATATGGTGGTACCCGCTTCGGAAATCAATCTTAGAGTAATAACTAGAGCCAACTAGAGTATCTAACATATCCTCAAGCCTAGGGATAGAAAACCTATACTTAATACTACTTTTGTTATGACTCTACTATCTACACGCTTTTTCCAAGATCCGTCTCTGCACAAGGGCTCATGCTATGTTTCACAAATCTCTTACTAAGGTGCTCCTCGACTTATTATTTAATTCAGCGCGCTCTCAGGGATCTATCCTATAATGAGGAAGGTTAGACAACTAAGACCCAGGAATAAGATCAATGATATGTTGAATGTCTCTCATAGGTGGTAGCTCCTTAGGTAACTCTTCAGTACATCAGAAAATTCACCTAATAACCTTTGAACCTTAGTAGGAATTGGTAAAGCGGAAGTTGGAAAGACCTCTTGAACAAATATGGCTAACATGAAGTTGCTTTGTCTTCTTTCTTGATTGAAAGCACTAGGGTTGATGATTGAATTCTATTCTTAACATTTTCCTTAGAGATATAAATGTATTTAGGAAGAGAAGGACCAGATGGCTTTGCAGGAGTAAGAATGATACGCTTTCCTTTAAAGAAGAAATAATGAGTATTGGGCCTGCAGTCAATCTTAACCAAATAATCATAAAGCTAAGGTCTGCCGAGGAGAAGGTGGGTTACATCTATGGAAAGCAGATCAAAATATACCTCTCCCTTATAATGTGACCCTAAATAGAGGGGAACTAGACATCTTTGGTCAATGGAAAGAGTGGTCTTATTGACCCAAGCTACCGTGAAAGGATTAGAATGAGGCTCAACCCTAAGGTTTAGCCTTGTTAAGGCACCTTGAGATACGACAATGTTAATGGTACTATCGCCATCTATAACTAACTTAGCAGATATTCCATTACACCTAAGTACGTGCAAAAGATGGAGGTTCACTTCCACTATTCAAGATGGGTACCCTGCGAGAGAACACATCAAACCACATTATAGTCCTCGCCTAGTGGAGGTTCAACAGTCCTAACAAGGCTACAATGTTGGCGATCGTACTCTTATAATCTTCATAATCACCTGAATAATCACATGGTTTCACTATAAGATCCTCAATAGGGGGCTCATCAAACTCATGTTCTAAGACCATCGTACAATGGGGACAACAAGATGTAATATGCCTTTCCCATGACAATTATGACACTAGATGGAATTAGGAATCGATTAAATGGTGTTGGATCGACTACTTGGAGTAAAACTAGAATTATTAAATTGGGAAGCACTCTTAGAAGTAACCTTAAAGGATTCAGGAATGAGAGACATATATTAACAGGAATCATTCGAATAAGAGGACGGATATAAAGTGGAGGAGTGTTTAAGATGCTTCTCAAATTCAAGAGCAAGCTTGAAATCTTCTTCTCCACAAGTAGGGCCATGAAGCTTAATATCTTCCCTAATAGACTCCTTAAGGCTATTTATGTATCAAAATAGGGTAATGTGGATGGGTTTACGGTAGTCGCACCAAATAGAATACTCCTCAAATTTTTGGGTATACTCAAATACACTAGCAGAAAATTATTTAAGATTATACATTTGCTCTAGGAGTTGATTTCTATGAAAGGTATGGAGGTATTCATAACAGCCCATTGACGAATAGGTGGCTCTTCTAAATAATCCAATTAAGTCTGAACCATATTCCAATACCGCTTAGCAGCTCCAGAGAGCTTCATATTAGTGAAATGAACTCTCTCTACGTCACTCATGTTATAGAATTCAAAATAATCCTCCATTCTTCTCACCAATCAATGAAAAGATTTGGGTCAAGAGTTCCATCGTAAGAGTTTTCATCAATTTTGACCTTTCTAGTAATATCGTCCTCATACCTAGGATAAAACTGCCTATCATAGCAATTAGGTTGTCTATGATTCCTATAGTGAGGCAATTCTATGTCATCCCTGAAAGCTTCCTCTTCCAAATCATTGAAATTAAGTGGGTCTGAGTGACCTTGAGACCTAAAAGTCCTATGATATGGAGGAACATAAACAGAAGCTTGCTTTTAGGAGCCAAGGATACTACGATTTGAGTCGGCTAAATTGAATGGAGGCACTATGTGTTGTCTAACTAATTAATGGTCAGATTCGTCCATGGGACATTTTTCCATCATTATTTCCACATTTTTAGCTAACTTAAGCACCAATTGTTCTAATTGATCAACACGAGAGAGGTCAGACTGATCCTTTGACTTGAGACTTTTAGATGATAGCTTTTTTTTCTTAATTAAAAAACAATATTTGCAAACTTTTTTGGGGAGCTTCAAGGAATCACTACAAATGTATGGTAGTATTTGTGTGGTGACCCACGATTTCTTTTCTACTACATAGCCTTCCAGGTAAGAAGGTGGAACAAAGGTCCACTTAAGTACCTTCCAACCTTTCGACAGTTTAGGTCTTTGTAACAAAGACTTTAGTAGGATAACACTCACTCGGTTCTGAAAGAAGATAAAATAATAATAATAATAATAATAATGACAAGACATATAGAGAAAAGATAGACACTAACAAATAAAAATAAAAATAGGCGATAAATTATGTTAGATAATAAAGAAGATAAACCTATCCTATGCACGTCACAAAGATAAATATATTAATTAAAGGACTAATACAAATAAACAAGTATCCTGACTTTTTTTATTATAAAAATAAGGACCTAAGAAAATATGCTAAATAAACCAGCAAAAGTCATGTATGAAGTAAGGACGCCACCTTCCAAAAGCTTAAAGCTCCCATTGAACTTCCACATTTGACCGCAAGACTAAAATTACCAAAGTAGACCACAAAATAAAACTGCAACTTTTTTTACCCAAAACAAACTATTAAAAAAATTGCTATTCGTCTACGCACGACACACTAGTAGTGGTTTACGACAATTGTGATGTACGCCGGCAAGTGTCATTGAGGCTCCGGTGACTACTGAGCGTAAGGTGGCCAATTGATTATGTGACCATCAATGATTGGTGCCTGTCTAGTACATGACTTCTAGGCAAAATTTCAACAAAATTGGACAATTGTTACAAACCTAATTGGACAATTGGACAATTGTTAATAACCTAATGTGTTTCTTTCCCTCTCGCACACTTAGATCTCTCTCTCTCATCTGGATTTGAAGTTTAATTGATACATCTAGGCTCTCAATTGCTCCAATTTCTTCATTTTTTTCCAATTGACGAAATAGGGTTAGGATTCTTGAGACAATAGCAAATCAAGGCATAAATTGGATGAATTGGGGTTCGATTGGGGTATGTAGAGGTCAAATTGCACGTTTTATGGCGTCAATTGCTTCAAATTGAGTATGATTTGTGGCTAATTTGAGGAACCTAAGGCTAAGGTTTCTCAATTTGGGGTTTTATGTTCGATTTTGGCAATTAAAGGCAGAGGCTGCAATTGAATTGAATTTTGGTTGTATTTTGTAGGAGATTATTGGCAACACAAGTTGTGGGGAACAAAATTTGTGCTTTGATACCAGGCTGATGTAAGGTTGAAAGAATTGAAGAAGAGAATGAGAACTTAGGAAAGAAACCCAAGAAGAGAATTGAAAATTTGAGAGGAAATTATTCTAATAATTTTATTTAGTCAACGATACTAATAATAATGACAAGACTACGACCCTTTATAAAGCCTAAGGATCTTTAAAAGATAAACTATATATAAATAAGATGAGATACATCATATCTAACTAATAAAGATAAATCACATCTAACTAATAAAAATAGAAAAAGATAAAACATAAAAAGACAAAAGACAAGAATAATTTATTTTTTTATTTCTACATAAATACTTATTCCTACAATGATCTTTTCTATCGAAATCAATCATCATCTGAGGAGCAACTACAAGGCTTAACTTCTCTTTCTGATGTTCTTACTCCTACATGAATGGCCGGAATCTTTACTAAGCCACTTATTTGTGAGCAACATCCAATTGTTCTTCACAAGCTTAGCAAATCTTCTCCTACTCACATAGAAAAAATATATATATATATATATATATATATCAGCCAAGGGGGGTCCCAATACCATCCAATTAAATAGCGGTTCTGCTATAGCGTAACAGCCGCTATTTAGCGATTTTTGGGTCAGCTGCAACATGAAATTACCAATATGCTACGATTTTAAATTTTCACATTTATCGGTCGATAAATCAGTATCACCAATAAATTGAAAGATATCAACAATAAATCGAGATAAATCACTGATAAATTGATAATTTATTGAGAATTCTTAAATCTAGTGAAAAAAGCATGCATGATAATTTTTTCTTATTCATTTACTAAAAATATCTTGAACCAAGTAATTATTGAACAATAGTATTGTTATTTGTTACCTTTACATGTCCTACTAAATATCATGCATTTTTTTATTCCAAGGTAAATTTAGGGTTGTTAGGACAATTTAACATATAATGACTCGCTTAAATACTTCTAATATAATATAAAACACTAGTTTATTGAATATTTATATTCAAATGATCAATAAATAATAATTAAAGTATATAATGCGATAAAAATAAAAATTCACGCCGCAACAACTGCAACACATAATTTATCGTTCGCGCCACTCTGATACCATGACACCATGACCGCAAACGCAACCGCAATTTTATTGCTTGCCCAATACGCTATCACGGAAAAATGAGATAGAGAAAGAATTCACATATATTGCCAATATTTACCGGTATTTGTTGCGAAAAATAATGAAAATTCATGCCGCCACGACCACGACATATAAAATATCCTTAACATCAAAATGCCACAACCACAACCGTAATTGTGACCGCAATTTTATTGTCTACTCCTGCTCCACTTTAAAAGGGTGTTGGAAATATATATTTCATATTGCTGCCACATTTCTACATAAAGTACACCTCAACAAATATGGAGCCTATAGCAAAACACTATTTCTTGCACAAGAAATTCATGAGCTCAAGACTGTTAGAAAGTAAACATAACTTTATTTATGATACATGAATTAGCATTAACTTGATGCACATACTTGGAATTGGATACATGCATAAGAATTAAGATGGTACATGAAACTGAGATTAATGGATAATTCATGTACTAGTCTAGAGTGAAAGAATAATGTATACGCAAGGTTATACTGTCATAAGATTGCATTAACAGTAAAATATGGGGGTACTAGACATCATATAACCATGTAGGCTGGTTGTTTGTAATATACTAACCATTCAAATTTTGGTACAATCACAAATTGTTCTCAACTTTCTCTGGAGTCCCTATTTTCTACATTGTCTTCTCTGTCATTTCTAACAATGAAAAAAGAAAAATCTTGATGACTTGAGAAGAAAATTGATTTAATTCTCTACATTCATGTTATTCTTATACAAAAAAGCTATGCTTGCCAATACCATAAGTATGAATAGGTTTGCATAATCCCATGACATCTAATAGCTTAGAGGAAAAGATACATGAGGAGGTGCACATTGCATAATAGTACCTGGATATTCCCAGCCTGTGTGATGACCCCATTCGTTATTTCCCCATTCCTAGACATGAATCAACATAAATTATTGGTTAGTTCACAAACAAATCACGAACAGTGCAATTAACACTCAACGAGACTCACTGAATAAGAAAGCATGATGAAATATACAAGAAATCACTAAATTTACGTGTTTTGGAAGCTAATCAGAACATAGAATTACATGAATGGCATAGGGACGAAGCTGACCAAGACAGAGGAAAAAAGAATCAATGACAAAAGCGCTTTCCTACAGTAATTACATAACAACCTACAGCCATAGGCGTTCAGTAACAAATACTAATAATCTAGAAGGAAAGCGTCCACTCTCCAGCAACAGCACAGCTAACGAAAAGAGGCAACATCAACGTGAAAAAGTAGCGTATGTTTGATTTCAAATTCTGATTGAAACCATCGATTTCCAGAAACATAGTGGTTCATGTTCCGTAATGACAGCAAGCAATGGCAGAAACATTATGCACCATCACAAACTAAAGGTAATCGGCCCAAACTAAAATGACGCGAACTAATTAGATTAACACATCGCAAAACAGAATAAACCCTAGAGTAATGCACAGTTTATCTAGACCATATCAGCAGGCGAAAATTGCCCCAAATTACCTGGTTGACTTGAGAATATGCTTGAGGATGAGTTGGAAGCGGGGGTGGAGGCATTTGAGGCCGAGGAGGAGGCGGTGGTGGTGGCGGCGCAGAAGGATACTGGTAGGCATGCCCGGAATAAAGAGGAGGATTCGAGTGCGTAGGGTAAGAAGACGGGGGAGGGAGATGGTCTGGGTGGAATTGAGGTGGCTGACCTGGAGGTGGGGGTAGGGAGCCCCATTGATGTTGCTGGGGTGGCGGTGGCGGTGGCGGCGAGGGCGAGTGGGAATGGGATGGGTGGTACTGGAATTGACCGGAGTACCAAGGCCCTTGAGAAGGGCCCGAAGGTGGTATTTGCTGTGATGGTTGGCTGTGAGAAAGATAGGGATCAGCCATGGACAACGGAGGAGGGGGCGGTCTCACGTCGTACCGATGGGGTTGCTGAAAAGAGTCCATGCTTGTAGTTTGATATCCCTAACGTATCTGAATCTGCGTAAAATACCGGCGAAGTGGTTTCAAGCGCGAGACGCCGAGACCCTCAGGTAGCGCAGTGCTGCCAGTGCATGTGCGCCCTCGGTTGTAACCGGACCGCGTGATTTGGCAAACTAATCCTCGGCGCAGTTGGGCTACTTCTCCAACACCTTATTTTTAACATTCATCTAATCTCATTGAGTTAGATCAACAAAGTTCAATAATAGTAATGCAAATAATATAAAATTAATAACAGTAATTATTGTATTACCGATAGTAATAACAAAAATAATGTAGTAATATGAAGAAAAAAATGAGCATGACACTTATAATAGTAAATATTAAAAAAAATAACAATAATAATACATTGAATTTTTCAAACTATATTAAATTGGATCAACAAAAATGAGATTAATTTTATATAACTATAATTAAAAGCTAAAAATTTAAATTTAATTGAAATTAAGTATATATTTATTATCAAATTTATTTTAGTAATTAATATTATACATAAATATATAGATAAAATATGTGTCAAATAACGTTACAAAGTTTTTGATCCAAATAAACTTATGCAATGAGCTCAGGGTAATATGAGCCAAGCACTAACTTGTTTTAACATCAAAACATAGTTGGCTTAAAATCATTTCAAAGAAAACACTTCAAATTGTCAATCTTATAACATCAATTTTTCAATTTCCGACCAATTTGAAGCAATACACCCGTGATATCGACTCAAGAAAGACATATTGTTAAAATATATATTTTCTTAAACTCTTCAAACTTTTTTTTTATTTCAATGTCATTTATCGTGTTTGAGGTTCATCACTAATATATACTTTAATACTTGATTTAGGTCTCTAGTGGATTATCTTATATTTATTATGATAAAATATAATTATGTCATTTATTGTTATCAAACATAGAAATTTGAGGAAATGTATTTGTTTAATCATCTTGCATGAAATGTTATTATTGTTCAATTGGTATTATGTTCCACCAGAGAGCAATGCTACCATGGAATGTTGTCTGATCTAATACCTACTCAAGAAAGGCAATGGTCAATTTAAATATGTAACTATAAAGAAAAATTATTCACTCTATATTAAAATGATAAGTCAAAACCTAATTTCTACTTTTATCGTATTAATTACTCTATTGTTTTCTAATGAAAACATGAAAGGTGGTATTATAGTATAAATATTAAATTTATTAATTCCTAAAAAGGTGTGTGAATTGTTTTAAAAAAACTATTTTTTTATACAAAGGGGGTATTGTATGTAACAACTCATAAAAAATTATAATTTTACAAAAGTGGAAATAAATACATATAGACAAGTAATGAGACATGTAAGATAAGAAATATGTAACAACTTCATTTTCAAGAACCTCAGTTTTCATGCTATACATGTGGTTAGGAGGAATGAATTGCCTGCATGATTTCAAAGATAAACAAATGATATCAACCTTATATCGTATGGCAATGGCATGACTAATGCCCGGCATTTTATATTTAATGTTTCAATAGAGACACCTTTATCTAATAGGTAGGAGTAAATAAAGTGTTGTTTAGTCCAGCTTTAGTCCCAAATCAAATCAAATTATATTTTAATAATTTGGAAAATTCTCAAAGTAAAACAAACCATTTTTCAAATAATCTAAACCAAAGTGACAGTTTATGATCTGATGCAATTTGGTTTACATGTAAATGTTAATTATTTAATATAAACTCTAAAAATTATTTATTTAATGTTAATCAAATCAACTTAAACTTCTTAAAAAACAAAAACTAATAATACTCGATACATACACACATAATCTAATATAATTTTTTATTATAAAATTTGGGTAGGTCTTTCATGCTTTATTTTTGAAATAAATAGCTATACATGTAAATGTGTGATTTGTGATGAAATTTTATTCTTATACATAATAGAATATAAATATAATGTAGAAAAAATAAAAAATTTAATTGATGGATATTTATTGCCTCCCAGAAGGATGAAATATAAAAAGAATGTGACTAAATAAACATTAATGCAACAGATTGTACATAAATGAAAAAATGTATTCAAATTTGTTGTTTATATGTTGTATATAAATGGAAATCTTGTGTTAATATATAAATGAAAAAGTGTGTTCAAATTGTACATAAAAATTTGTTGAAGAAACTAGCATGTAAAGAATCGTATTGCAATTTGTATATAACAACAATATTACATGTGGTAAGTAGGTTGCGGTTAGTGATTCACTTATGGGGGTGGTGTGGTGTACACATGACATATCTAGTGAGAACTGCTTCCTATAATTAGAATTGAGAGCTAACTCTAGTTTTATTACCTACTTACAATAAATTTCTTTAGCTACTTAAAAGTAGTCACATAGCTTACAACACAAATACATAAACAGTTATAAAAATGTCACTGTTTTTTTTACACTCAATTACTATAGTTTTCTTAACTATTTAAAGTAGTTTTTTTTACCTTGTAGAATAATTTTCTTATACACTGAAAGTAATTTCTTAACTTATAACATAAATATACAAAATATTTATAAAAATATCAAGGTCTTTTTTCCCCCTAATACTCAAATACTATCTTCTTCTTTTTAATTACTTAAAGTAGTTTCCTGATTCACTTAAAGTAAAGTTTCTTTATCAACTAAGAGTTTTTTTTTTATAGCGGTGTTTTTTATATCAACTCTCCTTTTATTTAATAGTTCAAATTAAAAGTCCATGGTTCTAATCAAAAATATGGTTCCCAATAGATATCCTATATATCAACTTTACTCTAAGAGTCTCCTATTTCCTTGACTAATGAATAATTAATAGGAAGACCAATAAAGTTAGCCAATGAACCATTAATAGGAGGAAGATCAGTGAAGAAGACCAATGAATAATTAATAAAAGGACAAGTGAATAATTAATAATTATGATTTCACATAACTCAAGAGGTGATTAGGGAGAACATTCCCAATAGAATATTTATCTAATTATCCCATAATAGTGTTGTTTCCTTCCTTAGACCACTAAACAAAACAAAAAAGCCATTGGTATTAGACAAGTCTTGCCCAATCATGGTGACAAATTTGACTACCTTTGGTAATAGGACATAGGATTCAACCATGAGCAGTGGAAATCTGGATAACTCTTCCTTCTAGATTGTAGTGGAAAAATTGAATGGGAATAATTTTATAGAATGGGCTCAGCCCATAAGATTAGTCATGCAAGGAAAAGGAAAGGCGTGCTACCTCACTAGTGAAATTGGTTTCCCTCTTTATTTCTAATTTCCTCCTTGAAATAGGAGATTACTAGAGTAAAGCTAAGATATATTATATACATATACATACATACATACATACATATAGCAGATGTTTAATGAGAACTAATGGTGATGGTGATGAATGAGAATCGAGTATTTTTGCCATCAAATCAAGATCACTGATTATCATTGTAATACCCCGTATTTTTGAAATTTAATTTTATTAAGTTTAATTATTTTATTAGCGTAATTTAATGTAGACATTTAATTATTTTAATTTAGATTTGTTTTATAGATTTATTGACGATTTCGACTTCATAATTGAATTTAATTAATCGTTGTCATTACAGGCCATTCTAGATAAATCGTTCATGATCATGATTTTAGTATATTCATATGATTTTAATTTTCGGTTAAAAAATATATTTTTTTGTTCTTTCTCGTATTTTAATTTTGAATATTTTAGATTCGTTTTCGATTATAACTTTGTTATGAGATTATGACTTTATTTTGGAGTTATATTTTGTTAATAAAATATTTGATTTAAATTAATAAATTTTTGTTTAAAACAGTGAATTTTATTTTAATGATTTTATCTATAAAAATTATTTTCGACTTTGAATTTATTCGTTTCCGATATCCTTAAGATCGTTGGAAAGTTTTAAATTAAAAAGATCTTTGGAGCTTATTTATGAATTTCTTTCCAAAAAATAATTTTATTCCATTTTACCCTTTTTGGTTTGCGAAAGACCAGTTTCGGAAATTATTTAAATTACTCTCGGTTTATTAGAATTTGACTTAAATATTTTCTTTTGTACTTTTACATAATTTTTCTAAGTCTTATAATGTATTTTCGTTAAAAATATAAATTTTTATGGGTAATAAATTCTTTTGAAAATATTTCTAAAATTCTTTATATAGCTCTTATATCAATTTTAAGCCTTCATATCATTACGAAATGATTTTCGTTAAACAAATTTTAGATAAAATCTTCCAATAATAATTTTAGATATTTAGTATTTTATTATATATTTGTATTTGAAAAAAAAAAAACAACCCCATTCTTTCTTTTTTTTTCTTTTCTCTCTTCTTCTCTCCCTCTTATCTTTTCCCCTTCTCCCCGTTTATTTCCATGTCCTTGCTCTCTGCGTGAGCCAAGCCCCGACATGTCTTCTCCCTGCTCATCCTTTGTTGACAACCGGCCACAACTGCCATTAGCAACGCCGCTGCCAGCACTACCGCAGTAAGCAGCAGTCGCGAGCAGCCACAGCAACGCAGCAGCATCGACGAACCGTAGTAGGAGAAGCAAACCGCAGCGATGCAGGTTGTGCAGCTGTCCGACCACGGTGAGCTTCGCTAGTGAGTGGTCTTAGACCTCTGTCGAATCTTCCCCGACCTTCACTTGTCCTAATTTACTAATTTTGTTTGGTATAAAATTCTAAAAACCCTAACCCTTAGTTTGATTAATTGAGTATGAATTAGTTTATGATAAGCTAAATTGATTGTTTAATTATGTATGTATGTGTTGTAAGATTGATTTGGATAGGTTAATTGTGTGGTATATGTCGGAATTTTGGAAAATTGGATTTTTGGTCGAGTTACGCCCAAATTTTTTCAGATTCACCTGATTAAGCTATTTTGGGTAAATTGATTTTACAATACGCTTTAAAATGTATCTAATTTCATGTCTAAACCATCAATTTGAGAAATTTATGCGGAATTAATCAGAATTGACTTTCTTGGTTAAATTTCGTGTGTAATAAAATTGGGTTGCATAATTGAGTTGTTGCACTCAATTGATTTTACAATATCCTTTGAAATGTATTTAATTACATATCGGAAGTATTGATTTGGGAAAATTGTGTGAAGTTGATCGAAATTGAATTTTTAGGTCAAAACTCTTGTGGGTCTAAATTGAATTGTATAATGGGGTTATTTTATTTAATTGATTATATAATTTACATTAGAATAAATTTAATTACAATCTCGAACTATCATTTTAAATATTTTAGTAAGATTTTATTGGATTTCCATTTTGGGCTCAAAAACCCTAATTATGCTAAATTGGGTATTTCTTTTATTGGTTTTGATCAACTGATTATATGATATGTTATAAAATATGTCTAATTGTATTTTTAAACATTCAATTTAATTAAATTAATATAATGCAACCAAATTGCATTATTAGGCCTAAAACCCTATATTTCAAGTGAATTTATGAAATTGGTCATTTGTATAGTTGTTTTCCTAAAATTGAATTTATAGAAATAGTTGAAATGAACCTAATTGCATTCTAACATCTTCAATTGGAATTAATTAATTTGAATTATCCGAGTTTGTGTCTTGGGCTTTAAAATCCTAATTACAGAGACTAATTATCTTAAATTGGTGATTCATAAGATTATTTTTATTAAAATTGATTATCTAGATTTATTTAAATTTAGTTTAATTGTACTCTTAAGCTATCAATTTGAGATAATAAAAGTTAATTAGTTGAGTCGTAGTTCGAGCATTAAAAATCCTAATTTTTGGAGATGATTTTATAAAATTGGTTATGCTATGTTTCTTTTACCTAATTGATTTCTTGCTTTGATTTAAAATCAGTTGAATTATGTTTTTATCTTATCGGGTTAGATTTGGTTCGCTGCAAATGGTTGGTTTGTCTTTTGGGCTTTAAAACCTAACCAGTAAATCATTTTCGATAAAATAACTTATCTTCTATTGTCCTTTCCTTGGCTTCCAAATCTATTTAAAATTCCCCAAGTGATATGTGTTAACCTAATTTGATTAATATTTAATCTTAAATCTTAATATAGCTACGCTCGCAAGTCCTAGGTTTTAGATACATTTTCCAAAAAAGATCGTTTGTATCCCCTTGTATGGATTTAATTATAATATTTAAATTATTGATCGATAAGATAGTTCTAACCTAGTTTCCGATTTCTATCGGCAATCTAGAAAAACTTTCTCGTGGATTATCGAGCTCTCGATATCTCTCTCTCTCTCTCTTTCTTAATTTGCTTAGCTAGCTTCGGATTTAGGTAAGTCACGACTGATCTTTACTTATGGTGGAATCTGGAGTGTATGTCTGTTCAGAGTGGAAGGTGATAAGTATGCCTATCGATTATTTAATTATGCCAAGCGTATGCTGTGTTCTGTGTGGTAATTGTATGTATGTAGCCTCAATGCAAATGCGGGTTAGTGTGACGCTTGAATATGGCAAGTATATGAGTATGTGAAGGGTTGAGTATGGATTGAAATTATATAATACCATATGTTGTATCTTTATGTCATGGAATTATTCGGCCTTAGTGCCACTTGGGTTGGTTCGACTTTAATGCCACTTGAAATTGATATAATATGTAATACCCCGTATTTTTAAAATCCAGATTTATTAAGTTTAATGATTTTATTAGCATAATTTGATGTAAACAATTAATCATTTTAATTTTTATTTGTTTTATGAATTTATCGACGATTTTGAATTCATAATTGACTGTAATTAATCATTTTCGGGACATAATATTTTATCGACATTTTAATTAATTGAATGTAATATTTTCGGGCAGTTTAAATTAAAAATATTTTCGGAACTTATTTAAGAATTTATTTTTGAAATTAATTTTCTTCCATTCTACGCTTTTTAGTTTGCGGAAAACCGATTTCGGAAATTATTAAAATTAGTCTT
Organism: Tamarix chinensis; assembly: GCA_030549775.1. Lineage (NCBI taxonomy): Eukaryota > Viridiplantae > Streptophyta > Magnoliopsida > Caryophyllales > Tamaricaceae > Tamarix > Tamarix chinensis. The sequence continues at coordinate 23,334,556 of CM060181.1, forward strand.
GATTTATTAGAATTTGACTTAAATATTTTATTATAGGTTTTTAAATATTATTTCAGGGTCTTATAATGTATTTCCGTAAATAATATAAATTTTTACGTTTGATGGTAAATTCTTCCGAAAATGTTTCCGAAATTCTTTATATAGCTTTTTATTAATTTTAAGCCTTCGAATCCGTTCGAAATAAATTTTCATCAGATAAATTTTATATAAAATCTTCCAATAATATTTTTATATTGTTAGTATTTTATTTTATGTGTATTTTTAAAAAAAAAAACCAACCGGCCCCGACCCCGACCCTCTTCCTTTTCCTTTCTCTCTTCCTTTCTTTCTCTTCTCTTTCCCGTGCGTTGTGTCCCGCAACCCTAACCCTAGCCGACCTCCCTCACCTCTCTCCTTCTCCCCAGCCCCTCCCTCCTCCTTCGCCGGCCACGATCGACCACCGCTGGCAACGCTGTGCAACAGCCGACAGCAGCGGCCGAAGTAGCAGCAGCAGCGGCCGAGCAGTAGCAGCAGCAGCAACAGCAGCGGCAGCATAGCAGCAGCAGCGGTCGAGCAGCAGCAACAGCAGCGGCAACATAGCAGCAGCAACGCGCAGGTCGTGCCGCCGCCGCCGGTCACCGTCGACGCCTGCTGACCACCGTCGAGCCACCCCCGTCCCCCAACGAAGCCTCCCCAGCCTTCCTTTGCCCCGATTTGTCGGTTTTTAATTGGTATAAATTTCTAAAAACCCCAACCCTTGTTTTGATTAATTGGGTATGGATTAGCTTATAAAAAGCTAAATTGATTGTTTGATTATGTATATATGTGCTGTAAGAATGATTTGGATAGGTTAATTGTATGGTTATGTTGAGATTTTGGAAAATTTGGATTTTTGGTCGGGTTATGCCCGAATTTTTCGGATCCGTCCGATTTAACTATTTTTGATAAATTGATTATACAATATGTTTTAAAATGTATCCAATTTCATTTTGGAACCGTCAATTTGAGAAAATTATGTAGGTTTTATCGAAATTTGATTCCTAGGTCAAATTTTGGGTGTAATGAAATTGGGTCGTATAATTGAGCCGTCCCGCTCAATTGATTTTATAATATCGTTTAAAATGTATTTAATTTTATATTGGAAGTGTCGATTTGGGAAAATTGTGCGTAATTGATTGGAATTGGATTTTTAGGTCAAAACTCCCGCGGGTTTAAATTGATTTGGGTAATCGGGTTATTTTATTCAATTGACTATATAAATTACATTAGAATATGTTTAATTACATTTTCGAACCGTCAATTGATATGTTTTGGCAAGAATTGATCGGGTTTGCGTTCCGGGCTCAAAAACCCTAATTGTGCTAAATTGTGTATTTCTTTTACTAGTTTTGAGCAATTGATTATTTGATATGTTATAAAATGTGTTTAATTGCATTTCTAAACATTTAATTTGATTAAATTTATAGAATTTTGACGGATTGTATTTTCGGGCCCAAAACCCTAAATTTCAAGTGAAATTATGAAATCGATTACTCGTATTGTTGTTTTTCTAAAATTGAATTCATAGAAATAGTTGAAATGGTATTAATTGCTTCTAAATACCTTTAATTTGAATTGATTAAATTGAATTACTTGAGTTTGTGTCGTGGGTATTAAAAAACCCTAATTTTCGGGGATGATTTTATAAAATTGATTTTGCTATGTGTATTTTATCTAATCGAATTCTATCTTTGGGTTTTAAATCATTTAAATTCTGTTTTAACCTAATCGGTTTGGATTTGGTTCTATGTAAATGGTTAGGTTACCTATTTAGTTGTAAAACCTAATAAATAAGTTATTTTCGATAAATTAGCTTATGATCGATTATTCTTTCTCGGGCTTACTAAATTAAGTTGAAATGTCCCAAGTGATATTTGTACTAATCCGTTTTGATTTAGTTTTAACCTTAAATATTAATAAAGCTATGCTTTTAAGTTCTAAGTTTTGGACACGTTTTCTAAGAAAGATCATTTGTGTTGTTTGTATTTATTTAATTAGAATATGTGAATTATTGATTGATAGAATAGTTTCTAATTTAGTTTCGATTTCTATCGGATCTAGGAAAGCTTTCTCGTGGATCCACGAGCTAGTGATCTCTCTTCCTCTTATCTTGCTTAGCTAGCTTCGGATCCAGGTAAGTCTTTACTTACCTCTACTTATGGGTATTTAGTAAGGACGAAGCTAATGGCCTTGTGCTATGTGTGACACGGATGTGTTGAATGTTGTGTATGCCATGCTACGCCATGTATTATATGATTTGTGGATACCTTGTCTTATGTGTAGCGCAGCTTGGAGATTGAGGTATGTTGTATGTGCTTCCGTGACATGAGCATGACAGTTATATGTATGATGTTTATGATGTAATATGTTATGGCCCACTAGGACATGTATGCTAGGATAAATGGTAATATGAGTTGGGAACCATCATGGGAGTCTTGAAGTTTGTATGGTGGGATTAGGGTTGGTATGGTGGCATAAATGTTCGTATGGTGGTACTAATGATTTCATAGTGGTATTAATGGCTTACGGTGGTATTCGGGTTTGTATGGTGGTATTGTGATTTTATGGAGGTATTAATGTTGTATGGTGGGATTAGGGTTTGTATGGTGGTATTTGTGATTTTATGGAGGTATTAATGTTGTATGGTGGTATTTGTGATGTTATGGAGGTATTAATGTTGTATGGTGGTATTTGTGATTTTATGGAGGTATTAATGTTGTATGGTGGTATTAGGGTTTGTATGGTGGTATTTGTGATTTTATGGAGGTATTAATGTTGTATGGTGGTATTTGTGATCTTATGGAGGTATTAATGTTGTATGGTGGTATTAGGGTTTGTATAGTGGTATTTGTGATTTTTATGGAGGTATTAATGTTGTATGGTGGTATTAATGTTCGATGGTGGTACTAATGGTTTGTATGGTGGTATAAATGTTTGTATGGTGGCACTAATGATTACATAGTGGTATTAGGGTTTGCATGGTGGTGTTATGGGTTGTATGGTGGTATTAATGTTGGTATGGCGGTAATAGGGTTTGTATGGTGGAGTTAGGGTTTTGCATGGGAGTTAATGATTGTATGGGATTAGGGTTTGGAGTGATTAACTCTGGGACGTTGTGATTAAGTAGGGATGGAGTAACTAATTATGACTGTTGAGGATAATTAAGGTTTGGGATGGCTAAGTATGGTTGTTATGGTAAAGTAGGGATGAGAGTGGTTAACCACGGGTTGGTGTGGACAATTAGGGTTGGTTACGACTGCTTAGAGTTGTTTGGCGTTATCATGTGTATTATTGATTTAAGTGTAGTTATGAATGTGGAATTTTATTGGTTGTGATGTGTAAAGCATAAAGAGAATGATTTATGCATATCTATGGTGAAAACCTTTTGAATAAGATATGTTAAGACATTAACTACTTACAGAGAAAGATGTTGAGCCGGACCCAGACCAGTCCACCGGCAAATAATAGTGGCAGGGTATGTTACCCTCGTGACCGGTCCACCGGCTATAATAGTAGCAGGGCATGGCCCTCATGATCGTTCCACTGGCTATAATAGTGGGGGATTCCGCGCTCAACAAACTAATCAGAATGATAATAAGACCTGGGAAAGATACAAACATTTACAGTGGAACACCTTGTGAGTCGGGGCCAGACTGGTCCACCGGCAAATAATAGTGGCAGGGTATGATACCCTCGTGACCGGTCCACCGGCTATAATAGTGGCAGGGCATGGCCCTCGTGACCGTTCCACCGGCTATAATAGTGGGGTTCCCGCACTCACACGGACTATTAAAGAATATGTGTGGAATGAACATATTATTAATGAGAATAAAGAATAAGTCTAATTGGACCATGACCAGCTTTTATTATCTGTATTACTACATGCTGCTTACGTGAGTATGCCACGTATTGAGTTTTAATAATATGGAGTATTCCTGCCTGAGGCACATGAGTTACTTTACATTTCGGTTATACCACGCTTATCTGTTTAAATAGGACGTTATATATGTTTTATATGTTACTCTAGGTGTATGGTAAGATTCATGCTGTGGGTTGTGAATATGCATGATATTGTATCAACGTGTTGTACCATGATTTAATATGCATTTGATGTATAGTTACGTCTCTCCCATAGACTAAGGTAGTGGAACTTACTCAGTATTGGACCCGTACTGATACTACATTGGTTGAATGGGTCCTGTGATGATCCACCGATGGTGGGGAGCAGACCTCTTGTGCAGGTTTAAGATCGGATACTGTTTTGGGGTGGAAGGCTTGACTTGAGTGAGTAGGCGGTCCAGATATTGGTCCATTGGGATCTGTTTCATTTAGCTATATTTTGTACTACGCTTCTTGTTTTGAAATCGTACTCTTAAGTTGTAATCTTAACGATATTTTAACTGTTGTTGACTCGTGGTTTTCGTGAATGGTCTATGTTAACTATGGACCTATGTTTTGATGACTCTTACTTAACGATTGTTTAGTTTAGCCTTAGCACTTAGTATCGGAACGGTAGGAGTGAACCGGTCTGGTACTAAGTGTGGCGGTAATACCCCCAAGTTTATGGTTTTTATTCTTTCGCTTCCACTAAACCTTCTGATTTAAACGAAATTTTTCAGTAGTAAATTTGGGGGTGTTACATAATAATAAAAATTTATTTTATTGATGGAAGTGAGCTAAATGCTGTTATGTGGGCCTGATTGTAACACCCCCAAATTTACTACTGAAAATTTTCGTTTAATTAAAAGGGTTTAACGAAAGCAAAAAGATAAAACCGTAAACTCAGGGGCATTACCGCCACACTTAGTACCAGATCGGTTCACTCCTACCGTCCCAATACTAAGTGCTAAGGCTAAATAAAGTTAACATTAAACACGAATCATTAATAAAACACAAGTCATACAGAAATCAGAGTGCGATTAAGGATTACAACCAAAGAGTACGCGACTAGAGTTTTTCAAACATAAAGCATAGTACAAAAACACAACTAAAATATGATTATACAAGGTCCAATAAAAGAAACAGAGTCCAGCCGAGTCGCTTTCAATCCCCAAGTCAGGTTTAGGCTCAACGCTCAACCCCACCAGATGTCTCGTAGGTGTCGTAGTCATTGAAGACATTATCCCCTACCTGCACAAGCTCAGATGGGTCTTCTGCTCGTGGGAATGAGCAGCACCCATGAAATGGGTGATCAGTACGCTGCGTACTGAGTAAGGTAACAGATACGCTAAGGCCAAGCATAAAAACATACAACATGGCACACATAGCACAATCACATAGGCAGCATGTAATAATATAGATGATGAAGGCCGGCTATGGTCCAATCAGACTTACTTTCTTATAGATCTCTGTTAATTATAGTTATTTCACACCATAAACTTTATTAATCCATGCGAGTGCAGGAACCCCACTATTATAGTCGGTGGATCGGTCACTTATAGGGCAAAACGCACCTAACCACTATTATATGCCGGTGGATCGGTCTCCAGGGCTGATCGCTCCTGGCCACTATTATGCCGGTGGATCGGTCTGGTCCCGACTCTCATGGTGTTTCACTGTAAGTATATAGTAGCTTTCCCATAGTTCATTGGCAACATAATGTTTGGTTTGTTGAGCTCGGGATCCCCCATTATTATAGCCAGTGGATCGGTCACTTATAGGGCAGAACACACCTAACTACTATTATATGCCGGTGGATCGGTCTCCAAGGCACCCCGGCACCTGGCCACTATTATGCCGGTGGATTGGTCTGGGCCCGGCTCAACAATCTTGCTCTTTAAGTAATTATTATCTTCTTTGTGTCTTATTAGAATAAGCTTTTCACCCTTGACATGCATGTCAACTACCTTCTACTTCTATTCTCCCAAGGGGGCCCGTCCCATATCTTGAGACTCCTACGCCCCTTATCACACCCCGACGCCCATCTCCCTGTACACATACATTTAATGAAAAACCCAACTCCTACGGGTGTGGGTTAGGTCCAACCTTATAACATCAACTCCACCTACTATCACCCCCTAGGGTTTTCCCTTGAAAACCCTAATTGGACTTATGTGGCCCAACTTCCTCTCACTTACACTACCGTACTCCATTTATCGCCCCACACTTTATCTCATTTAGATCCAATCCCAAATCATATCACCTCACCCCTCGATTAAACAAGTGACCGGAAAAACCCTAGTTGGCCACTTCAAACCCTAGTACTTTTCTTCTCCCACAAGTAATCTCTCTCTTTTCACCCAATATCTCTCCTCTCCTATGGCACCCATAATCACCCCTTATAAAATAACTTTCCACTCTTAACCCGTACTCCAATCTCCCTTAATCATTTTTACTTCCACATTTTCCAGATTAGTGCTTTATCCCCAAAACCCTAATTGGGTCCCTTATACACCCTTACACCAACCTACGTACTATTTCTCATCCCAAGTCTCCAATCACTCCACAATTCTCCCCTTAGTTTATTTACACCCTAATACAACTTTTCTCATGTGAAGGTCTTCCCCGTGCAAGATTTATCCACTCCATGCAAACTCTCAAAGTCCCCATGCAAATTTTAAGGCTCCCATGCATGGTTCCCATCTCTCATTCATTTTGGCCATTCCTCCCTCTTTAATTTCCTCTACGGATCATGAGGTATTTTGGTCAACCTCATATCCCCCTTAGTGAACCCACTTCTCATTTTCTTTCTTTGTGTCCTTTCATTTCCATATCATATTATCAATGGTCCTATCATGCATGTCCTAGAGGGCCATAACATATCACATCATGATCACCATACATACATATAACACACATGTCACACGAAAACATATACAAACATACCTTAACTCCAAATTGCGCTACACATAAGACAAGTTAATAACAATCATGTATTACACGACGTAGCATGATATAAATCATCCAATGCATACAAGTCACACAACACACATGGGCCTTAGCTACATCTAGGGCTGTTGACAAACCAAGCCGGCTCGCGAGCTTTTTGGGCTCGGCTCGGCTCGGCTCGGTTCGCTTATTAAACAAGCTTAAAAATTTGGCTCGAGCTCGGCTCGATTATTAAACAAGTCAAGCTTGAGCCTAATAAATTTAGGCTCGAGCTCGTTTAGAATGCAAAAGCTCGTGAGCTCGGCTCGTTTACCACCAAAGCTCGAGAGTCGGCTTGTTAAAAGTTCGGCTCGGCTCGTTAAAAGCTCGGCTCGTTTATAAACAAACCAAGCTCAAGCTTTATTTTTAGGCTTGTTTAGTAAATGAGCCAAGCTCAAACCTACCCCGGCTTGGCTCGGTTCGGTTCGTTAACAGCCCTAGCTACATCCTTACCTAAAGCGACGCCGGGCTTGGAGCACGCTCCTACAACTCCTTAGGGTTTTGGCTCGATTCACCTATAAGAGGAAAAATACTACGGATTAGTTTACCTCCTACCAAAAGTACCATTACTCCTTATTTTAGTCTAAGATTAGGATTATTATTATTAAAGAAAGCATTATACGTGGAAACTAGAGTTTTTATCTTCAAGTTAGCCTACTAGATATTACTAGTCAAAACATGTTTATTTTCATATTTATTGCTATACTTATATTATAAACCTAATAGCTTTATTCTTCTAATAATAGTACTAATACTAATTATAGAAAAAATAGTGATAATACTAATAATAATAATAGTAATGCTAATGCTTATAGTGATAGAAACCCTAGCGTTTTTAAAGCTAAGTCTAATAATGGTGTTAGGGTTAAAATAATAGTATAATAATTGCAATACCAAAAAAGTACAAATATTCTTAAAGATAATAATGATAAAAGTTATATTTTGAATAATAATAATATAAGGATTCAAATGTTTTTGTCACAATAATAGTAATAAAATAATAACAATAATAATAGTAATAACTAATAATGATACCATAGTAACAATGTTAGTGCTAAAGGCATTAGGAATAATATATTAATGATATTCTAATATTAAATAGTAAAATACTAAGGCTTAAGTATTCTTCATTTTTAACAACAAAACGATAATACTCCAACTTCGGTTTCAATAACATTAGTAGTAGTAGTAGTAGTAGTAGTAGTAGTAGTAGTAGTAATAATAATAATAATAATGATAGAGATAACTATATTAATACTAAAGTTGTTAATAATAATGACAATGATAATAGTATTAGTAGTAGTAATAGAAATAATAAAACTAATAATAATAACAATAACAATAATAATAATACTAATAATAATAAGGATAACCATTTTAATGCTAAAGTTATAGCCCTTTTAAATAGTATACCCTAATTATAAGAATTTCTAAAATTAGGTTAGGTAATAAGAGTGATACATAATATTAATATTAATAATGGTAATAGTAATAATAATAACAATAATAATACAAAACTAATAATAATAAGAATAATAATAATAGTGATATTAAGGATAATACTATTAATATTAAATAAAATTATTAACACTTATAAAAAATAGTTTAGGGGCTGGGAAAGTTGGAGCACCACCTAAGGTTAGTGGTGGAACCGGCGGCGGCGGTGGAAGAGAGAGAGAGGGGAAAGATGGACATGTAGGCTAAGAGAGAGGAAGTGGAGGGGTGTTTGAGGTGGTGGAAGGTGCAGTAGGTGAAGAGGGGTGGAATGAAGGTGGTGGTGCAGCTGGGAGTGGCGGCGCACGTCGGTTGGTGCAGCGACTGAAGGTGGTGGAAGGTGGTGGAAGATGGGGAAAGTAGAAGGAGAGGGAGGCAGGGTGTAACACTCCCAAAATTCACTACAGAAAAATTTCGTTTAGTTAAAAGAAAATTAGTGGAACCAATTTAATAAATCGTGAACTTTGGGAGTATTACCGCCACACTTAGTACCATACCGGTTTACTCATACTGTTCCAATACTAAGTGCTCAGGCTAAAAGAATAAAATACAATTTTATAAGAAACTTAAGCATATATAAATCAGAGTAGCGCGGTAAATAATTTATCAGAGTAAAATCCACCAGTGGTGGTTACAAAACAACAAATACATTGAATTTATGAATTTTAAAGAGGCAAATTAACATCTTAACAAGTCCGGATAGTTCCTTACGCTCATTCCCGAGGCCCACATGAAAGCATTGGACACGACCTGCAAGGGGCACTGCCCATTGAATAGGCAGGGGCCCCACGAGGGGAACCCTTCAGTACTACGGTACTGAGTAACCCTTTAAAAACGCACTTAAAAACAGGTTTGCATGTAACACATGAAGTACTGCTATATTCGTACATATCAATATGTGTAACATGGTAATCGGATTCATATATACTCACAAATCTAACAATGCAATAAGATATTACTAGCGTATTCAGATCCATATGTATTCACACATCCAACAAGTCAATCAGATATTCGTAATGTATACTTAACATTCACTTTCATACATTCTCATATTTCACAAGTCAACCACTGTCAATGGGCCATAATTATCAATCTATACTTCTCGGGCCTTAAGGCCATTAGTCCATCATTAATCAATCATCTCAGATTATACAAGTCCTTATGAGTGCGGGAACCCCACTATTATAGCCGGTGGAACGGTCACAAGGGCACATGCCCTGCCACTATTTTAGTCGGTGGAATGGTCGCGAGGGTAATATACCCTGCCACTATTATTTGCCAGTGGACCGGTCTAGCCCCGACTCACAAGGTGTTTCACTGTAAGTAATTAGTATCTTCCCGTATCTTATCAATTTTACGTTTGGTTTGTTGAGCATGGAATCCCCCACTATTATAGCCGGTGGAACGGTCACGAGGGCACATGCCCTGCCACTATTATTGCAGGTGGAACGGTCGCGAGGGTAAAATACCCTGCCACTATTATTTATCGGTGGACCGGTCTAGGTCCGGCTCAACATCTTCCTCTTTAAGTAGTTAGTATCTTAACGTATCTTATTCGAAAGTATTTCATCCTTGACATGCATGGCTAAAGGGCCTCAACACATCACATCGTAACTTATAACATATCTGTACTATCACATACTAAATGAGGATACATATACACGTCTCGATTTCAAGCCACGCCACACATGAAACAGTTAAGATAATAGCATGTAAAACACAACACATAAATTATATAGGACATCCAAGGCACGTAGAACACATGGCACACATTCGGCCTTAGCTATACCCTTACTCGGTTTAGGTTACCGAGCTATTTCCACACTTGTTAGGTCACTAGACACCCTTTATAATTATCATACTTAACACATTTCCCATTTAGTTGGTTAGATTACCAATTTGCCCTTTTTCCTTTACTATAATTAACCGATTACCCTTTAGTTGATCAAATTACCAACTTACCCCTTTCTCATTATCCTAATTACCAAATTAACCCTTTATTTAGTTAATTATCCAATTACCGCCTCTATTATCAATGACCAACTACCCTTCTCCATTATCAAAGCTACCAAATTATCCCTGGTTGGTTAAATTACCAAATTACCCTTTCATATGATCATAATTACAAACTACCCTTCTCCTTCACCAAATTTACCAAATTACCCCTTGGTCATTCAAAATTATCAAATTGCCCTTCTTAATTGTCATGATTACCAAACTACCCTACTCCATTATTAAAATTACTAAAATACCCTCTAGTCGGTTAAATTAACAAATTACTCCTCTTATCATATTTATATTTACCATTTTACCCCTATTAAATTATCATATTACCCTTTTGTTATTTAAATTTTATTTTTACCCTTCTCAATTTATATTACTAATTTAATCCTTTCCGGTTTCCTCTTTTACCCCTTTGATATACAAAATTACCGTTTTACCCCTGTGCCTTCAAATTTACCATTTTACCCCTTAACTCCCAAAAATTACCATAGCACCCCCTTCACTTATAAAATTACCGTTTATCCTTAATTACGAATTTACCATTTTATCTCTTTCAATTTCCAAAATACCATCTTGCCCTTCGATAACAAAATTACAATTTTTCCCTTTATTCACAAAATTACTATTTGGCCCTCTAATTACAAAATTACAATTTTACCATTTTATTATAAAATTACCATTTTTCTCCTTCTTACAAAATTACCGATTTGCCCTTCCGTTATAAAATTACCAAATTGCCCTCTTGTTACAAAGTTACCAAATTACCCTTTTATTACAAAATTACCGATTTACCATTTAATTATAAAATTACCAAATTGCCCTTTTGTCACCAAATTACCGATTTGTCCTTTTGTTATAAAATTACCAAATTGCCCTTTTGTTATAAAATTATCAAATTGCCCTTTTATTACGAAATTACCAAATTTCCATTTAATCATAAAATTACCAAATTACCCTTTTATTACAAAATTACCAATTTTACCCTCCTTACTTCCAAAATGACCAATTTATCCTTTTATTAACAAATTTACCATTTTACCCTTGCCTCCAAAATTACCAACTTATCCTCTTACTAACAAATTTACCATTTTGCCCTTGCCTACAAAATTACCAACTTATCCTTTTATCAAAAATCACCATTTTACTCTTATACGCCCTTTAATCAAGAATCACCATTTTACTCTTATACGCCCTTTATATTAAATTATTATTAATACTACATAAAATATTAGCTTTAATACCTCATCCATAACTCTCATAATTAATATAATACTTATTAGCACATATATATATGTATTAGGTCATACTCTTGCACAATATACATTAATAAAATCCCCTAATGCTCACAAAATATTAAACATGTATTAAAATCACAATAGTATAAAACAACATGGAATACACTTAACATTTTTCTTAAAGACCAAACCATTACCTTAATAATATTTCCATACATATCATATATCCTATCATGCTTCCTTTTATCAACCAACACAATAACCACGTATAACATATTAAGCAGCACCAACCAAGCATAATAATATGTTAAGAATCCTAATGTGCTAACATACGTTAATCCTTGCGTTTAAGCGGGATTTAACAGTTACCTCGGTTTCACAAAAACAAACCTTACCGGTATTCCGCTTATAGGTCCAAGCCTTGATTATAAAAACCAATACCTAAAAATAATATAAAGATTTATTACATTAAAAATAATAAAATCAAGGCATAAAACTTTATAATGCTTAATTAATTAAATAATTAAATTAAAAAATATAATTATACCTCAAAATTTTTGCCCAAATAAATTAATAAGAGCAGCAGCTCATACTGCTCATGCAGCATGAGCTACATGCAAGGAAAGTTGGAAGGGGAAGGCTCGAAGGTGGTAATAGGGGAAGAAATGGGCATTTTCGGGTTGGCAGTTTGGGGCTAAGAAATGAGAGGGTTAGGGGAGGATTTAAGGTAAGGAAGATGCAGAGGTGGAGAGGGGGTGTAAGTGGTGGTCAGGGAAGGGTTGATGGTGGCTAAAGGTGGCGGAGGCGGCGGCAGCAAAGCCGCAAAGGTGGGCTGCCGGGAAGGGTTCGAGATGCAGGCTGGTGAGGAAGGAAAAGAGAGGGAAAAAATGAGGGCCTTCGGAGGATGAATTTGGCCAAATGAGGATGGGGGTGGTAGAGGGGGTTGCAGGGAGAAATAAGGTGGCTCATTTGGTGGCAGAAGCGGCGGTAAGGCAGCGGAACACGGCGGCACAGGGCGGTTGCCAATAAGGAAGGGAAAGAAGTAAAAAAGGAGGGAGGGGAAGAATGGTGCTGCAGGGTGGCTTGATGGGGGCTGTGGTGGCTCGAGGGTGAGGTAGGGGGTGTCAGGAGGTGGCGCAGGTGGTGGTTGAGGGGGCGGCAGCGGCGGATATGGGCGGCGACACCAAAACAGGGGAAGAGAGGGGAGGGAAGAAAGGGAAAAAAAAAAGAGAGGCTTGGGTAAGCATAAGGCCCGAAAATTGACAAGATGAAATAGAGGAAGAAGAAGAAAAAGAAGAAAAGAAGAAGGAGGGAGAGGAGGGGATAGGTAGGCTTGAGGGGTGGCGGTAGGGTGGCAGCAAAATGATGGTGGCAGGGAGAGGGAGAAGGAATGGCGATGGCAGGGAGTGGGGGAAAGGTCTCGGTATGGCAGGGAATGGTGGGAGAGAGAGAGAGAGAGGGTTAGGGAGGTCAATAGGGAGAGGGAGTTGCAGGGAGTAGGGATGACAATTTTCTCCGCGGGTTCGGGGCCCCGTCGGGGATTCCCCGTTCGGGTTCGGGGATTCTTAACGGGGATTTTTTCAGGGACGGGGCGGGGACGGGTTTGGGGTCCCCATCCCCGAACCCGCCCCGAAATATTTTTATATATATTTTTATATAATTATATATATATATACATATATATATAATATATATAATTTTTTTATAGAATATAAATTAAAAATATAATATAAAAAAATAGTTTGAGGATCCGGGATGGGATCGGGGATCGGGTATAAATTCGGGTTTCGGGGATCGGGTCGGGTATGGGGATTTGATCCCCGCGGGATCGGGTCGGGGAATCCCCGATAAAAAAATAACGGAGATCGGGTCGGGTTCGGGGATGGGGATGGGGTCCCCGTCCCCGACCCGCCCCATTGCCATCCCTAGCAGGGAGAGGGAGTTGCAGGTTGGCGGCGATAATCTCGCCGATGAAAGAAAGAAGAAGAAGAAAGAAGAAGGGAGAGGCGTCGGGGGGCTGGGTGTTGGCTGCTGGGCGTGCGACAGCAGACCGACCGAAGAAACAAACCGGCCCTGTCGGAGAGAAAGAAGAGAAGGGAGAGGGGCGGCCGACTCGTGCGAAGGAAGGAGAAAAGAGCTGGGCCGGGAAAGGAAAAAGGAAAGGAGGGAGGAGGGGAGAAGTGGGCCAGCGGTCCAAGGCGCAGGAGGGGTGACGGGTAAGCCGGCTAGCCGGCAGCCCAAGGAAGGAAAAAGAAAAAGAAAGAAAAGGGAAAAGAAGGAAGAAGGGAAAAAGAAAAAAAAAGGAAAATTGGTTTTAATTAAAATAGTTTAATTTATAAATAATAAATTACAATATTTTTGGGTATTAAATTTATTTAACAATTTAATTAAAATATAAGAGTTTAGAAGGATAATTTTAGTAGCATAATAATTTGGAAAAATTATTTAAATAACAAGGGTATAATAAATTAATAAAATATTTATTTTAATTGATTAAAATATTTATACCAAATTTCATATACTCAAAAATTCATAAAATAATTAAGACAAAAATATTTAAAAGCTAATTTATCCAGAATAAAATTTATTTATTAAAATATAGGGTTTTAAAAATTCGGGGGATTACACAGGGAAAGATGGGTGTAGGGGAAGGTAGAGGAGGCTCCCCTAGTTGTTTTGGAGGATAGGGGTGGCGTTGGTGGCGGTGGAATCAGCGGCGGGCGGCGGTGCGAAGGGCGGCGAGGGGTGAAAGTATATTGATTGGGTTGGCGGTTTTGCACGGCCGGGGTGGCTCGTGCAGGGAAAATTGAGGGGCAAGGAGGGTCTAGTTAGGTAGAGGGTGGTGCAAGGGTCGGTTCTGGGGGTGTTTTGGCCGTCGGTGATAGGAAGCGGTGGTGGACGGCTCGTCTAATGGGGTGGCGGCAAGAATGGAGGATTTCTAGGTTTCAAAATCAAAACCCAGATTAAGGATGCTCATTAGGTATTTATAGATCGATTGAGGTGGGTAATGACAAGCGGAAGAAGACAAGAGAGTGCAGGTGCCAAACATGCCGCCCGCGGTGGCAGTCGAGGCGGCACTGCCATGGCAGGGCAGCAAGCTCGAGGGAAGAGGGAAAGGGAAAGGGAAGGGTGCTCGAGACAGGGAAAAGGGTCGGTTGGGGCTGAATTAGTGAAAGAAAGTGACGAGAGAGGAAATGGAGGACTGTGGCAAAGATGGGGGCCGGCGGAGTGCTGGGTTGCAGCTCCTCGGTCGCCGCCACGCCTCGGGGAAGAAGAAGATATCGGGACCGGGCGGCTCAGGGATAAAAAAAAGAAAGGAAAAAGAGAACTGGACCGGCCGGGAAGGAAGAAAAAGAAAGGGGGAGCGGCGCGGGCCTGGGCCGCGCGACGGGCTGGCCTAGGTCGGGGGGGGGGGGGGGGAGGAAAAAAGAAAAGGGAAAAAGAGGAAGAAAAAGAAAGAAAAGAAAAGAAAAAGAAGGGGAAAAATATGTGGGTTGGGTATTTTGGATGTTTGGTATTATTATATTTTTTTTATATTTAAAATTAACAATACTTATTATAATAATAATAATTAAATTCCTTTTTAGATTAATTTGCCTATTTTGGATAAATTTCCTTAACTTTCATGTTAATTAGTAGAATACCCTAATTTTTTTTCCTAATTAAATTCTTCATTATTTTCCCTTGATTTACCTCAATTAACTCTCTTAATTTTAATAAAATCATTTATTTAATCAATTTCTCTAATAAATCCTTAATTGGCCATAATTTCTAGAATTAAAATTTTTGGGGCATTTCACTAATTTATAATTGGTTAAATTCTTGAATAAGATACTAATCATTTAAAGTAAAAGATCGCGTGAGTTAGGCCGAGGTGTTTATGGGTCTGTTCTATAGGACGATAATAGTGACTCAAGTGTGTTGTCCCTATGAGGTGATTCAAACCGTTCCACCAGTTAAGAATAGCGGCTCAGGAGCATTTTGCCCTAAAAGGTGTTAGGTCCGTTCCACCGGACGATAATAGTGGCTCAGGTATCCTATTCCTGAGAGGTGCTTCAGTCCGTTCTACTAGATTAAGAATAGTGGGGCCCTATACTCAATGTGAATAAGAGTATGATATGAGTTAAGACGAATAAGACATGAATTATTTAAAGTGGAAGATTACGTGAGTTATGACTAGGTGTAGGGTCCGTTCCACCGGACGATAATAGTAGCTTAGGTGTGTTGTCCCTGAGAGGTGATTCAAACCATTACACCGGTTAAAAATAGTGGCCCAGGAGTTTTTTACCCTAAGAGGTGTAGGGTTCGTCCCACCGGACAATAGTTGTGGCTCAGGTGTGTTGTCCCTAAGAGGTGCTTCAAACCGTTCCACCAATTAAAAATAGTGGGGTGCCTGAACTCATCGTAAATAAATAAAATTGGATGTAATTATGATTATTATTGAATTATTGGATTGGTGTTACTTAGCATACGATCATGATTTCTTGTATGCCAGTACCCTCTGCGTCGTCATATCTAATCATGTACTCATAAGTACGAATATGTGACCCTATGTTTTATTGTATGTAATACTTATATAATTGAACACGAGTTGTTATATGAGTACAATGGTGTATGTGTCGCATGTATTATTAAGCATGAATTATTGTATGAGTGGAATGGTGCATTTATCATATGTACAATTGAGCATTAGCATTGTAAGCTAGAGATTTCCATATCTTATGTGTATTATATTTCATTCCATGAGTTAGGTAGTTTTGATTTACTCGGTATTGGATTCGTACTGATATTACCTTGGTTGAATGGGTCGTATGATGATCCACTAATGGTGGGGAGCAGACATCTTGTGTAAGTTTGAGATCGAATATTGTTCTTTAGGATTAGTCTTCATTTGTATATATTTATTTTTGGAAGTTTCAAATGTTGTATTTAAAATTTCAAGGGTGTTGTAATTGACTTTTAATTTTTCATACTTTATAAGCATTTAAAATCCAGGTTTAATTCACAGGTTCCGCTAATTTATTCAGCGATGATTTTATTCAGTAAAATTGTTCACTTGTCATCTGCCTGTAGATATCTCCTTGTGGGAGTTTATCCTCATGACATAGATGTTGTTTGAATTTTTGTTGGACATGTTTTAGCATTACATCTAGTATGATATAGATGGTGGACATTTATCTTGCATTAGATGTGTCGGTAACATTCCCCAAATTCTATTTTAGCTTTTGTATTATTCTTTTAAACGAAAATTTTCAGGAATAAATTTTGGGGGTGTTACAATCATAGTGTCATAAAACTATAAGAATAGTGTCATTTGTTTGAAAGGGATACATCTTTAGTAGGTATTGCAGGTATTGAACCTCCATCACCTATAATGTGTCATGAATCTAATACCACTTTTCTTGAGAAGTCATGGTATAAGAATTGTGTCATGAAACTATAGTCATAGTGTTATGAAACTACGGTAAAAGTGTAATGGAACTACATCAATAGTGTCATAAAATCTACAATAACATAAAATTTTCATAGCGATGTCATGGAACTACAAGAGTATTTTCATGAAGCTACAAGAATAATATAATAAAACTATAATAATAATGTTATAAAAATATTGTAATAGTTAAATGAAACTACATTAATAATGTAATGAAACTAAATTGCCATAAAATTCTAATAATAGTGTCATGAAGATATAAGAAAATTATCATAAAAGTACAACAATTAGCTAATATGTATAGTTCTCGAATTCACATTGACGAAGGATTTCTCATTAGATATATCTCATATATATTGGGTTAAAATGAAAACCTAAGTCAAATTGAGAACCAAGAGCCAATGATAGCCTTTAGATTGATACATATCAATGGTTATGATTTCAAGTAAAATCAACCAAATCAAAGCCTAAATCCTAATTGTAACACCTCCATTTTCAACACTTAAAAATTTTGTTTAAAAGAGTTAACTATGGAATATAAAACATTAAAAATATAGAGTATTGCTACCACACTTAGTATAAGTCTGATTTTTCTACTATTATTGAGTTTTGAGGCTAAAATGTTACTCTTGTTAAGTTATGGACAACAATCATAAGAATCATATAAAATATTATATTTTAGATTTACATTATTTTGATATACAAAATATTAGATAAGGGTTGAAATTGTCAAAGAAAAAAATACAAACAAGGACATAAGAGTCCTAGGAGGATCCATATCAAAAGATGTCAGAGTAGACAATGGATAGTCCTAACTCTCAACCCAACCACTAACCATCAACTGAAACCCTAAAAACAAGTTTTTAATGTCACAACCACCCATTGAATAAACATAAGATAATAAAACAGAATCCATTAGTACAATGGTATAGAGTAAACCACTATATAATACTAAGCACATAAAGGTTGCAAAGAGAATATAGAAGGTATCATTAGGGAAAACATGGAATAAATACATCAAGAATTCATACATGTGATAATAAGACACAATAATACATGCTAGGGCACAGACATGACCATAACCACATTATCATAATACCATTACACTTGACATTTTATAAAACTCTGAAAACTAAATCATGTGAAGGGAAATCTATAAAGGGAAGGCACCTAATCACACTTAATTATTTTCCATAATAGTCACATCAAATCTCATAAATATTAGGGCAGTACACTGAGGCAAATCCTAACCAACCATACCAACAAATTCTAAAGCACCATGTATGGCACGAAGGCAACTACCAAATATAGGTAGTACTAAATTAATAATATAATTTAAGTCCCATCACCACACAATAATTACTTCCATTTTAATTATTCAAAAGATGATAATATAAACCCAACGAAACTAAAGTAGTATGATTATATTGGCACACAATGATAGCACAGTATCCTACCGACTATCAACCCAAGGATACTAAGGTACTCGAGTCATACTAACACATGAAAAAAGCACAATACCCTATAAATAAGGATATCTAATACATTATCATGCATACTTTCTAGGAATTTTAAAGAGTTAAGTAAATTAAGATATAGATTATGGTTGAGGTACTAAGGCATACTAGTAAATCTAAACCAAATTAAGGTTCCAACTAGTCTTTAGGATAATTATCCCTAAAGATCCACCATTTCTAATCCGGATTTTTACTTTAAATATTATTATTTTATTTGGTAATCACAAATATCATATAATGCACAAACAAATTTACATTCTGTACTTAACCATTTTTCTTTTAACTTTCAATTATCCAAAGTCAACCCTAATAACAACAATCTAAGCTAGAAATCAAGAGTTGGAACTTTGGTTAATGTAATAATATAATTTAAATGTTAAACTTTATTTTACTAAGAATATCTCATGCAAAAGGATAAAATACAATAAAATCAAACATTTTAGCATGCAGAAGACATGGAAAATGGCTATTTTAGGCCCTAAACATGAATAAGCATATACAACCCTAACATGCATTCTTACTTATCATAATTCAAATGCTTTCGTACTTAACATCATATAATATATGTTAGGCATACATGTTAGAAAATATAAGCATGGTAAACTTAAAAGCCAATCCTATCCCTAGGTTGTATGAATATTAGCCATATAAAAATAAGCCTAAACATGCTCAACCTTACCATGTAATATATTGACATTTAACTACGACATGAGAGGAATGTAACGGAATACTTATCATATCATGCAAATGGTTTGGAAAGGAAAAATCCCTAACTAAAACCCTATCCCTAACATACATCACATCTAGCACAAATCTATCCATTATCACATGTATAATTATTTCATAACACAAATCCTTATTCTAACATGTTATCCTACACTTAATAACTAAATAATTTAACATGCTCGAGACACATAACTTCATGCTAACATACTTGGGAAAAATGAATATAACATAATAAGACGTGTTTATGGAAACAAATACACCCTAACACAATAGTACCTTAACATGACATCATGTAATTTCCACATTCTTAGAATAACATATGGGCTACCTTATCCTCCAATAAAAAGTAAAAATAATAGCAAACAAACACCAAACTTTAGCCTCCTACTATCTCCTTTCTTCACATAAAAATAACCCAACAAACCATATTAGAACCTAACTCATACTAATAAGATAATAACATAAAAAATTAACAAACCAAACATAAAATACCAAATAGAATTTACGTGAGTTGGAGTGAATAACGTGCAGAAATCACATTGGGAATGGGGCTCTAACATGAGTTTCTCATGTTCCAAAAGGGGATTTATGTGAGTAAATGAAGCAAGCTAGGAGGGCACAATGCTAGGATCTCATGCAAGGCTAGGTTGGCAATACATGGAGCTCATGTTGAAGGGGTTATGTTGTAGGAATGGTGGACATAACTAAGGGTTCTATACATGAAGGATGGACACACCTAGGGGTGTTTGTACGAGGTTATCATGTAGAAGAGGAGTGGGAAATGTGTGGGATAAATGTAGCTACAAGGGCAACATGAGGTGTTGGGGAAAAGGTTGTGTTGTTGTGCAAATGTGGAGGCTGCACGATTGTGTTTGGCTATAAAAATGGTAGCGCAATACTGGAATTAAGCACAAGAAAGGAGATAATAGAGGTGAGAGATGAGAGATGAAAAATAGGTGGTGGCATGAGGTTAGGCACACGGGAAATATGCTAAAGGGATGGAGGGGTAGTTGCGTGGAAGCTAGAAAGGTTCCACGAATGGTTGTTTGTAGGTTGGCGCAAGGTTGAGGATGATGTGATGTTGGTGGATTTGGGGTGGTGTTTAGCTGTGAAAAAGGTGTGCACAGTAGGGTAAGAACATATAAGAATATTAGGAAGGAGATGACGAGGAGATAGATGTAACACCCCCAAAATTTACTACTGAAAAATTTCATTTTATTAAAAGAAATTGCGGAAGCCAAAATATTAAACGGTGAATTTCGGGGATATTACCGCCACACTTAGTACCAGACCAGTTCACTCATACCGTTCCAATACCAAGTGCTAAGGCTAAAAGTGTAAAACAAAACTTACAAACCATATTTAAATCAAAGTAGTGTGACAACCGTTTACAAGAATATAGTCCACCAGTGGTGGTTACAAAAATAAGGAATACGTTAAAACCAGAAAGTAAAGGAAAAAGGAGAACCCTAAGAGTCCGGATAATCCTTACGCTATTTCCTGTTGCCCACTTGAGTAGCACCTGAAAGACCTGCAAGGGACACTGCTCATTGAATAGGCAGGGGCCCCACAAAAGAGAACCTTTCAGTACTACGGTACTGAGTAACCCTTTAAAATCACACTTAAAAGTAAGCCCGTAATGTCACACATGATACAAAGCTATATACATATATAACAAGATGTGTATATATAACATTCACATAATTAACAATCACATCAGATATCAATAGGTCGTTATGAACAATCGATATTTTCAGGCCTTAAGCAATGTCATAGTGCAAAATCAATACGTTTGGGCCTTAAGCCATTAGTCCATCATTATTCAATCAACTCTCATATTTATATCCATGTGAGTGTAGGAACCCCACTATTATAGCCGGTGGATCAGTCACTTATAGGGCAAAACGCACCTAACCACTATTATATGCCGGTGGATCGGTCTCTAGAGCAAAACGCTCCTGGCCACTATTAGTCGCCGGTGGATCGGTCTGGCCTCGACTTACATGGTGTTCCACTATAAGTGATTAGTATTTTTCTATAACTTTATTCACATCCATGACCGATTTTATTGAGCTCGGGACCCCCACTATTATTGTCGGTGGATCAGAATATATATCAACATCATCCAGGGCAACACGCTCTTGGGCCACTATTATGTCCGGTGGATCGGTACTCATAATGACTTGCCAGAGCAACACGCTCCTGGGCCACTATTATATCCAGTGGATCGGTACTCATAATCACTTGCCAAGGCAATATGCTTCTGGGCCACTATTGTAACCGGTGGATCGGTACTCAATATCATAAGTCAACTGGGCCCGGCTCATTAATCTTCCACTTTCATGATTAGTATTTTTCCTTTCTTTAATCAGCACAACAATTCCATTTATTTGCCTCAGATGGGAGATCAAAGACCCGGGACACAAAGGTACACCGGTCGTACCGGTGCATACAAGCTACTCAGTACCCTTCAACCATGAACCTAGGGACGCAAAGGTACCCTGGTCGTACTGGTGCATAAAGCTACTTAGTACCCTACCGACAGGGATACCTAATCCATAAGTATGCATACCCCCTAACTAGGTCCGTAGAGCTAGATAGAGTAAGATATATGGCCTGGCTGGGGCACAAAGGCATAGTAGCAAATACCAGAATAATCGTGGGCTAAACCATGTCTTTAGGGTAGCGACCCCTAAAGAGCCACTATTTCCAATCTCGAGGTATTTCACTTTAAGTATTAGTGTCTTAATTAAAGTGATCACGAAAAGCACAATAATCAGATACTTATTCACTTCCAATCGTTCTGATATCATTAGTCATTTATTATTCAGGTGGTTATCCAAGATAACACAGAGAAATCATTAAGGCCATCATAATCTCATCTAATTCCGAATTAGGATTCGTTCTCATGTTACTTACTAATTATCAAATAATCTTACCTTACTAATCAACGTTATTTGAGTCATATTATAAAATTCCACAATCACAACGACATGTTAGGTACAAATTACTCATTTACCCCTTACTTATATAATTGCTAAGTCATCCCTTCCTTACTTGATAAATTACCATATTACCCCTAAGGTTGCATAATTATCAAATTACCCCTTGCTCGGTTTATGTTACTAAGTTATCCCCTACGCTTTTTAGATCACCATTCACCCTTCATAATCGTTAACCTTAACATATTTCCCTTTTGGTTGGTTAGATTACCAAATTGCCCTTGAGTTGGATAAATTACCAAATTACCCTCCTTCATTATCGTGATTACTATTTTGCCCCGTTAGTTGGTTAAATAATTACCAATTTACCCTTTAGTCGGTTAAATTACCAAATTGCCCCTTTAGTTGGATAAATTACCAAATTGCCCTTCTCCTTTATCATAATTACCATTTTACCCCTCTCGATTATTATAATTGCCATTTTACCCTTTTCAATTATTATAAATTTCAAATTACCCTTCTTCATAATTACAATTATTAATTTACCTTTTTTCATAATTATAATTACCAATTTACCCTTCTCCATATTTATAATTATTAATTTACCCTTCTCCATATTTATAATTATTAATTTACCCTTCTCCATTCTTATAATTACTATATTGCCCCTCTCCATTATTAAAATTACCATAATGTCCTTTTATTGATTAATTTACCAAATTACCCTTCTCTATTATCATAATTATCTAATTGCCCCTTTTATAATCATAATTTAATTACCCATTTATCCTTCGTCGTTATCATTATTACAAGTTACCCCTTACTCCCAAGTTTGCCATAAATATCCTTTGAATTTACAAAGTTACCCTTCTACCCCTTACTTCCAAATTACCATAATATCTTTTTATTTACAAAATTACCACAATCCCCTTTTGCTTATAAAATTACCATAATACCCCTTTTACTTTACAAATTACTACTTTACCCTTTTACATCCAAAACTACCATTTTTATCTTTTCTTACAAAATTACCATTTTGCCCTTCTTTTCCAAAATTACCATATTACCCTTTACTCCCAAAATTACCATAATACCCTTTACTCATAAAATTTCATTTTCCCCTTTACTTCTAAATTTACCATAATATCCCTGACTTCCAAAATTACCACAATACCCCCTTTTTATTACCCCACGTTTATTAAATTAACATTACCACATGGAATAATAATATTAACACTCCATTAACAATATCCAACTCCACCAACTATTATATTTTAATATAATACATATTAGCACCCATACATATTAGGCCACATTCTTACACAATGAATATTACTAAAATGCCCCTAAGGTTCACAATAATAATATTCATGCATAAATGGTCACAATGACATAAAATAACATGGATAATTACTTAACACTTTCATTAATAATTAAACTCTTCCCTTAAACAACATTCCCACATATGGCATATAAGCTAACATACTTTCTTTCCTTTTTTTTTTATCAATCAACACAGGCAAATATATATATTATATTAAACCACAAATATCAAGCACAATAACATATTAAAAATCCTAATGTGCTAACATACGTTTATCCATGCATTTAAGTGGGGTTTAACGATTACCTTAGATCCCATAAAAATCGAACCTTACCAGTATCTCAGTTAAAGATTCAAGCTTTAAATAGCAAAATCAACACCTAAAAATAGTATCAAAACTTATCATGTTAGAAACAAGAATCCAAGCATAAAACTTTATAAAATTTAATTAATGAAACACTTAACTTAAAATGCTATTATACCTTAAAAATTTTGTACTAAAATACTAAATCATGCAGTAACTCATCCTGCTCATGTAGCATGAGCTGCATGCAAAATAAAAAGGAGGGAGTCTCGAAGAGGGGGTTAAAGGAGGCAAAATTAGTTATTTTCGGTTTAGTGGTTTGGGGCTAGGAAAAAAGATAGACGGGGGAGGTTTGGAGACAAGGGGATGGTGCAGGAGTGAAGAGGGGGTGCAGGTGGAGGCTGGTGATGGGTTGGTGGCGGCTAAGTGCGGCGATGATGGCGGCGACGAAGATGGCTGCCGAGGTGGGTCGAGGTGGAGAGGCTGAGAAGGAAGGAAAAGAGAAGGGAAAAATGAAGGGGTGCAGGGGTTGGTTTCAGGAAAATAAGGTATGGGGGTGGTAGAGGAGGTTGTAGGGAGGAGATTGGTGGTTTGGGTGGCGGTAGAGGTGGGTTGTAGGCGGCGGAAGGATGGGTTGTAGGTGGGCTGCCGAGAAGGAAGAAAAATAGGGAGAAAAAGAAGAGGGGAGGAAGAGGGAGTTGCGGGGGTAGACTGGACGGTGTTGGGGCGGTGCAAGGCGGTAGTAGAAGGTTGCAAAAGGTGGAATAGGGGCTTGGTGCGGCAGAGGGTGGCGACACGCGAAACAAAGGGGAAAAATGGAGGGGAGAAAAATGGAGGGAAGAGGATCGGGGGAGAAGGGCTCGACAATAATGGGGCAGGAAAAATGGCCGGAGGGGAGAAGAAAAAGAAGAGGAAGGGTAAGGGGGATATATGGCAGTCGGTGGCAGTGTTTAGGGTGGCAGGGAGAGGGTGACGAAGGGGAGGAAAGGGGAGCCATGCGGGATGGGGTGCATAGCTGCCTAGTTTCCAAAACAATGACAAAAAAGGGCAGAGGAGAGAGGGGGGGGGAGGAAGACAGGTGGTGGCAGTGGTTGCAGGAGGTGGCAGCGGGAGGCTGCAGATGGTGGCAGTCATGGTGAAGGGGACTGATCGGGGCTGCTGTGTCGAGGCAGGTGGAGAAGAAGAAGAAAAACAAAGAAGGAGGGAGAGGAGCTGCAGGCCGGCGCACGGGGGAAGAAAAAAAACGAGTGGGCTGGCCTGGTCTGGGGAGAAAAGAAAAAAAAGAAGAAGGCTGGTCTGGCTGGGTCGAGACTTACGGGAGGGGAAAGAGAGGGAGAGAAACGGGCCCCTGGCCCAGCGCGCAAGGAGGGATGCCGACCTGGCAGCCCGACCCAAGAAGAGAAAAAAAAGAAAAAGAAAGGAAGGAGGAAAAGGGAGAAAAGGAAAAGGAAAATAAAAGGAAGGAGAAGGAAACAGGAAAAAGGAAAATAGGGGAAAATAATTTAATTTAATTTAGAAAATAATAAAATATAACATTTTTGATAAATTATTTAATTTAATAATTTAATTCATTATAAATTAATATATTAGTTCAAAAAGGCTAATTTTAGTAAAATATTAGTTTGAAAAAAATTATTTAAATACAAATAATGTGATAAAATAACAAAAATTTTATTTTTAATTTATTAAATACTCCTATCCAAATTTATATACTCAAAATCCATAAAATAATCTAACTAAATAATTTTAAAAGCTAATTTATTTCAATTAAAGGTTATTTATTAAATTATAGGTTTTCTAAAATTTTGGGGGATTACAATAGATGGTTCAATTTTAGGTGTTTGGAAACAGTGATCAAAAGCAATGAAAAAGGAACTAGAGGTTAGGTTGTGTGAAATGGATGAGTGAGCGGGTGAAGGACGACGATGAGGTTGATGAGGTGTAGAATCTAGTAGGGTATGGACATCGGTTACCTAAAAATAAAGAGGCAAGGCGGTTGAGTATTGGGTTAGGATTAGTTGGGTTTATTTGGTTAGCATAATGAAATTGAGAAAAGAATTAGTTAGGCAAAGGAGAGGGGTAACCCAAGTGAAGGAGAGGTGAGGTGAAATAAAAAGAAAAATAAAATGAAAGAAAGGGTTAGGGTAAAATGTTTAAGTAATGATTAGGGTAAACAAAAAGGGTTATGGTTCAATGGTTAAAAAAGATAAATAACCAAGATTTCATGTTAAGTCTCAGATAAAAAGCTAAAAACTTGTAAACAAAGGTTGAAAAAATTTTGGAATGTTACACTAACTCGAACCTTAATCCAAAACCCTAAACCATGAATTTTAACCCTCAATCCTAAATTATAATCCTAAACCTAACCCCTAACCTTAAACCATAAACCTAACCTTAACCCTAAACCCCAAGTACCAAATCCTAAACCCTAAGCCGTAAACCTTAAATGATAAACCTTAAATATTGAAACCTAAGACTCAATCCTAAGCCATTTTAGATAAATCTAAAACCTCTAAATTATATAATCAAAAACCCTAAACCCTAACCTTAAACCTAAACCCTATTAAATAAATCTAAAATCTCTAAATTAAATTGAAGTAATCATAAATGATATTAGATACATCTAAAAACCATAAATGAAATGGAATAAATCTTAAGCTCTAAATGTGAAATGATAAACCCTAAATCCAATTACATAAATCTAAAAATTCTAAAATAAATAGACTAATCCTGGAACCCTATCAGATAACTTTAAAAGCTTTAAAATAAATGAAATAATCCCTAAAATTATCCAAAAAACCAAAATAAAAAATATATACGATAGACTTAAAATAAATGGAATAAAACTTAAACCCTAAACCAATATAAAATTCCTAAAAAAATTAAGAACCTCATATAAATGAAATAAAACCCTAAAACATAAAACCTACCCCCTAAACCATAACCTATAACCACTAAACGCTTAACCATTAACATTGAACCTAAAATAAATAAATAAAAATTAAAGTAAATGGAATAAACCATAAACCCTAATCTCTAAACCATTAACCCTAATTCCTTAGTCCGAAAATATAACCCTAAGCCCTTAATCTTAAACCCAAAACGATAAACCCTTAACAATAAATTCTAAACCATAAACATTAAATTCTAAAGGACCCCAAATCCTTAACATCATGCCCCAAACACTAAAACCTAAACCTTAAACCTTAAAATATAATAAATTTGAAAATTCCAAAATAAACCGAATCCCATACCCTAAGATTAAAAAAAAGGTACTAAAATAAATGGAATAAACCCTAAAACATATAAACCTAAAATAAATAAAAAAATCTAATAACCTAAAATGAATAGAATAAACCCTTAATCTTAAGCCTTAAACCCAAAAAAAAACTTAAAATCAAATAAATCTAAAATACATGGAATAAACATTAAATCATAAATTACAATTAAATAAAAAAACATAAAATAAGATAAATCTATAATTCTTTAAATAAATAGAAAAAGCTACAAAAGTTTAAAAAAAATTAAAATATAAAAATAAAATAAAATAAAATAAAATAAAATAAATGACATAAATCCTAAACCTAAAAAAGTCTAAAAACCAAGAATATAAAAATCTAAAAACCTTAAAATAAAAAAAATCCTAAACCTTTAATTATTAGAAAAAAAAGAATAATTATAAAAAAATAAAAGGAATGTAAACATCTTGTATTTAATTATAATGAATTAAAAATATATATTAACATAAACTCTAACCTTAAAATAAGATAAATCTAAAACATAAAGTGAATCGAATAAATCCTAAATCCAAATTATCTCTGAAAACCCTAAAATTAAAATAAATCCAAAAGATCTAAAATAAATGGAATAAACTCTAAACTTTGAATTCCTAGCAAATATAAACACCTAAAATAGAAAAATCCTAAAAAAACTCAAATAAATAGAATAAACCACCTTATAGTACTTTATAATTCAAGTGTTGAATAAGCTATATCTTCTGCTCTTGTGGCTATAGATTTCGGTTGCTCCATCCCCTATTTACATCCTATTTGTCTTTCTTTGTTTACATACAGCCTTTCTCTCATTTGCTCCTCTTGGTCGCTCCCACCTCTCTCATTATTTTGGTTATTTTGCTATGTGTTCTTAAACTTTGTCGAGCCTTTAATAAGACCGATCTCCTTTCTTTCTCCTTATTCTCTTGTTTTCACTTCTACATTTCCTTATATCTAGTGTTTATTTATTTTAAATAAGTAAATAAGGTTATATTTTTGATTAAATTATGAAGTTGTCACCTTTTGTCTCCTCCTCTTGTATCTCTATTTGTCAAAGGCATTGAAGTTCTTTTGACGATTCCTTGTTTTATTTTTATATTTTTTTTGGAAAGAGGTAACCTATATGATCATACTAAGTATATAAAAACCATGCGATATCATGTTTGCGATTTCCTATGCCATAAGTGTCATTTATGCTTTCTTATTATCTCATAAAAAAATATGCATACACCATATATTGTAATTAATTTCTCTAAGCATATGATCGTGCATTTTTGTGCAAGAGCATTTTAAATTTATATATTTTAATATATGTATGATAACATGCTAGAATAGGGTTGTTGTGGTAAAATAATTATATATGATTAAGGTTTTACGTGTTAAATGAGCTTAATTATGTTTTAGGGGCAAAATAATAATTTTTTCACTTCTGAAATTTTCTAGAATTAAAATTTTATATTAATTTACCTATTTTAATTTTATTTAGTCACTTCATAATTTTTGATTAATTCTAATAATAATTGGTATTAAAATAAGAAATTATTGAGTAAATAATATATAAGGGCATTTTGGTCATTTAAGACTTCTTACGCCTAAAAGTATGAATAATAGGACTAGGATGATCTTAATAGATTTCTAGGTTAACCTTATTGTTAACTTTGATTTTGGTTTGGATCGTTGACCTTATGGTCAAATTGAATAATTGAAAACAACAAAATAATAGTTAAATGTGGAATTGTAATCATCATGCATTTTATGATATTTTATTATCATCATATTACGATATTAATATTTAATTCAAAGACCTTGAGATTCAGAATTGTTGCTCTTTAGAGTTAGCTACCTTAGGGATGAGGTAGGAGCCTTCAATTTGATTTGGTGGTTTCATTGGATACCTCGGCATTTCAGCTAAGGCCCTAGTCAACTCTATAGGTGACCTATGGGCCCTATAAGAGATATTGATACTTAAGGATTTGGTGTTCTAGGGTAGGAGGATATTTTATTGCTTTGTTACACCAATATGAGTGGTGTATTTGTATGTATTTGGGTTATAAATTGGGAGGATACTGTGTTGTTTTAGTGCATCAGCATGACTGGTGTCTTTTACATGTCTCCAAGTTATTCTTATATCATCTTGAGTAATTAAAAATAAAAATAATTATGTATAAGGATTTATATGGAGTATTGTGGTTTGTTGGTTTGGTAGTTGCCTTCATGTACTATTTAATTTTGGTACGTTGGTTTGATAGTTGCATCCAAACACTATTTGGATTTTGTATATTAGTTGGTAATTGTCTCAATGTTTTCTTTATTATGTTATAATTGATATCGATGTGGTTATTGCAAAAGGCATTAATTATGGTTTGGTGCTTTCTTTCATGGGACACCCTTGGTTAATTGAATTAATAAAATAATCATAATATGGTTAAGTTTGATGGGATGAACATGTGGCATATGGTATGATATGAGTTATGGTATGAATGTGACACTTAGCTATGGTATGTAATATTTAACGTGTTATGGCACAATACTTTATGTTACCTTCTATATGCTGCATTTCATATTTTCTTGCTTAGTATTGTGTATCGGTTTACTCAGTACTGTTGTATTGATGGGTTCTATATTATGTTACCCTACCTATTAAATGGGTAGTATTTACCTTGTAGGAGTACTTTGAGTGTACATTTTGATGACATTTTATAGGGGTTAAGAATTAGGACTATTCAGAGTCCATCCTGTCACTTTTGATCTGGATATCCCTTGGACTATTATGTCCTCTTCTGTACTTATTTCTCTTGTCATTTGTAACTCTTTTATCTGATCTTTTATTATTGGAATACTTTAAGATTGTAAAGAGATATTTATATGTGTCTTATCAATTGTTGTTCTTAATTTAAGCAGATAAAAGTTTTAGCCTTAACACCTAGTATAAGAAAAGTAGAGGATCTGGAATTACATTAAGTGTGTGTGGTAGCTCCCTAATTTTTTTAATGACTTAGCTTCCATAATCAACTGTTTTAAAAGAAATTTTCAAGTGCTAAAAATGGAGGGGGGAGTTACAACGGGTAAGCATGGATATACGCGAGGAGAAGACACAAGGGTACGATAATGCATGTAGAGCATGCATGAATCGAGGAGGAAGAGCATGTATGTTATACCCCATCTTTTTGTGAAGTTTGTGGAATGAGAAGTTATGATATAATATTTGCTTTTGATTTGGAGCTATAATTGAGTTTGAGGAAAAGTTGGATTTGAATGAGTTTCAAAAATGGAATAAAATAAGTTTTCAGGTGGACAGATTGACTAGTTTGTCGTTTCAGCTAAAAGGTTTTTCTCGACCAAACTGATCAACTTGTCTGGTTAACTAATCAATTGATTGGTAGAAAAGTCGACTCGTAGGCCAGACCAATTAACTTGTTTATCGAGCTGAATACATTTTTGAAACTCAATTTTTTTGGGAAAACTTCTTATATTAAAATGGAACCTTTATAATCTTGTTCTAAGCTTTTATTTAGAGATTCTTAACATTTCTTATTATTCATTTGGCTCGAGATTCTGCCTTGAGCCGATTCGAGGGTTCGATTTGGACAATTGAGGAGGATGGTGGCCTTAGCTTTATCTATTTCCACCTATCTCCTTTGCACGATCCAGAAATTGTTGTTTTGACTCATAGACTTGTCTCTACTTAGCTGGAAGATTCCTTCCGCGGTGATCGTTCATTTCCTCTATTGTGTTTGACATTTTTAGACATATTCAACCTGCATTTTTTCAAAAATCACCATTTCAGCTATATCTTTGATAAAATTAGCCCATTAAGCTCAAATTTAAATGGTATAAATTAAGGTTTTTTGATCTGAGCATGACCACGCCCATTCTTGTACCAATTTTTTGGTTATAAATAGCCCTAATTGCCCTTTCCACTCGCTCTTCTTTCAACAACTAAAATATTCTAGTTCTCTAGCCTTATGTTCTATTCTCCTCAATTCGAGCTTAGTTTTGGTTCATTTCCATTCTTTTGATCCTTTCTCTATCTCCTTCTTATTTATTTCTAAGCGAAATAGGGTTAGATTTAGGAGGAAAAAGAGTCCCTTTCTCAGCACAATTTTTCTCTATTTTTTTCTTATATTTGGTAAGCTATTTTCTTCTAATTCAAGTTCCAATTTATGAAATTGTTCATTAGATTTTTTAAGCTTTAAATTATATTTTTAAGGTTTGGAAGTTAAAAATCTTCCAAGTTGAGTTCTTTAATTTGTGGAAACGTTTTGCTTGCTCTATTTAAGTTATTCTTACTTCTGAAATGTGACCTAATCAAGCATGTGATGCGGTGTATTCTTCAGGGTCCTAACTATATGTGAAATACCCCAAAACCCTAATTTTAAGAATTATAGCTAATTAAGGATTTATTAGAAAAATTAATTAAATAAATTATTTTGTTAAAATAATAGGAAGTAGTTAGGGCAAAATTAAGAGGAAATTAATAAATAATTTAATTGAAAAAAATTAGAGTTTTTTGCTAATTAAAATGGAATTTGGGAAAAATCTTTCAAAAATCCTAAACTAACCTAAAAAGGAAATTTAATTATTAATTTATTAAAATATTATTATTTTTAAATATCCAAAAATACCAAAATATTCTAAATACCCCAACCCACCTATTTTTCCTTTTTCCTTTTTTCCCCCCTTTTTCCTCTCCTTTTCCTTTTCCTTTCTTCCTTCCTCTCCTTTCTCCTTTCTCTCTTCTTTTTTCTCCCCGACCTAGGCTAGCCCAGCCTGCGGCCCAATCTCTCTTTTTTCCCCATCCCACGCGGCCCAAGGCCCACGTCCCCCTTCTTTTTCCCTAGCCGACCACCAGTTCCAACTCCCCTTTTCTTTCTTTCTTTTCTTCCTAGACCGCTCGGTCCAGCCTTCTTCTTCCTCCCCAATGCGTGACCTATAACTCCCCCGACCTGTGGCTTGATTTCTGCCAGCAACCACTCCCCGCCGACCAACCATCCCTTCCCTCTCTTCCTTACTGATTTTCCCGTCTTTTTGAACAGACCATCTCTCCTCTCTCCTCACGCGTGCCTACTTTCTTCTCCCCGACCCAATCATGGCCCTGTAATGGTGGACCTGAACCGGCCTACCACCGCCGACCGATGTGCCTATCCCACTTGCCCCCTATTTTTCACTTCCCTCTGTCATTTTTCCTTCTATTTGGTCTATAAATACCTCATCGGCAACTCTAAATTTGAATTCTTTTCGCAGCTTAGAAAATCCAGTCCCATGCGCCACCGCCCGATCAGACGACCACCCCGTCACCGATGCCCGAGCCACCCATAGAACTGCCCCCTCCATCACCCTCTACCTAACTGCACCTCCCTCCTCCCTCGATTTTCCCTACATGAACCACCCCGGCTGTGCAAAGTTCCCCTCCCGATCAGCCCGTCATCAACCCCTGCCGCCTTTCGCACCACAATCCACCACCACTCCCGCCGCAACCACCACCCCTTACACCTCCCAAAATCACCTGCAGACCTTCCTCTACCTCCCCACATCTCCCTTTTTTCCTGCCACCCTCTCCTTCTCCCCTCTCCTCCTTCCACCATCTTCGGCCACCATACTCGCCGCCGTTTGCCACCCCTTTTGGCTGCACCACCACCTTCACTCCAACCCTCTATACTTGAGCATCCACCACCACCTCAACTTCTACCCTCATTCCCCCTCTCCTATTCCCAACACTCAAATATTTTCCTTTTCTCCCTCTTTTCCCACCGGTGTCGCTGGTCACCACCAACCCTAAGTGGTACCCTAATCCCTTTCAACCCCTAAGTCTTATTTATGCAAACTTTATTCTTTTTATTTGTATTATATCATCAATATTATGATGATGATTATTATTATTATTATTATTATGTTATCGTTAATTATTATTATTATTATTATTATTATTTACAGCCTCAGAATACTAATCTTATTATTATTAAGGGGTCGAAACCCTATTTTACTATTATTTCAATTATTATTATTATTATTGTTGTTGTTGTTGTTATTATTGATACTAGATTTGGCATGTCATCATTTTGTTGCTATAAAGGAAGAATACTCAAACCTTAATATTATTATTATTTATTATTCGAATATTGCTAATATTATTCCTAATGCCTTTATTATTAACATTGTTACTATAGTATTATTACTACTACTACTACTACTACTATTATTATGGTAAAAATATTCTAACCCTTATATTATCATTGTTTCAAATATTACTATTATTATTATTATTATCCTTAGTAATATTAGTATTTTGTTAGTATCACTATTATTATATTATTATTTTATCCCTAAGCCTATTATTAGCCTTAGCCTTAAAAATACTAGGGTTTCTATTACTAGGAGTATTAGTATTACTATTATTATTAATATCACTATTTTTGTTGTAACTAGTATTAGTACTATTATTAGAAGAAATAAAGCTATTAGATTTAATATTATAAATATGGCCATAAATATTAACATAAACCTATTTTGACTAGTAATAATTTAGTAGGCTAACTTGAGGATAAAAACCCTATTTTTTCACTTGTAAAGTTCCTTTAATAATGGTAAATCTAATCTTAGAATAAAATAGGAAATAATAGTATTTTTAGTAGGAGGGAAACTAATCATTGGTTTTTTCCTCTTATAGGTGAAACCAGTCAAAATCCTAAGGAGGCATAGGAGCATGCTCCAAGACCGGTGACGTGCTAGGTAAGGGTGTAGCTGAAGCCTTATATGTGCTATGTATCTTATATGCCTTAGGTGCCTGTATGATGATATGTTGTGTATCTTGTACTATTTTTATAACTGTTTTATGTGTAGCCCAACTTGGAGTTAAGGTATGCTCTTATGTTCTCTTATGGCATGTATACAATATATTTGTGCCATGAATTGTGATGTGATGTGATATGGCCTTTTTAGGACATGCATGCTAGGATAATTAATATAGTAATATGGGGTGGAAGGATGAGAAAGAAAAATGGGGAAGTAAGTTAACAAAGGAATGCGGGATTGACCTAAATATCCCATGATCCATGAGAGGAAGAATAAAAGGAGACTTTAAGAATAATAAAGTGGATGAACTTTTGTATGGGAGAATCTAGGGTTTGTATGGGAGAATCTAGGGGTTTGCATGGGAATTTTAGGGTTTTACATGAAAACTTTGAGGATTTACACGGGATAGATAGAGTCCGCATGAGGGTGAACTTTACATATAGAAAGATGCCTTGGTGTGTGAGGAAGGTATTGGAAGAGTTTTTTGGGTGATTAGAGGCTTTGGGTGAAAAATAGCACGTGGAATAGTATAAGGGTGTATAGGATACCGAGCTAGGGTTCGAGAGGAAACCCTAATTTAAGAAGGTGGAAAAAGGAAAAATAAATGAGGGTGAGTGGAGTATGAGATGAGGATGGAGGATTGTCATGTGTGGGGTGAACATGGGTATCATGGGAAAATAAGAGTGGAAGGTGAGAAATGGAGGGGTGACATGTGGAAATGAGGATGCTAGGGTTTGGTGTGGCCACCTAGGGTTTTGTGGTCACACGTATATTTGGGGGAGTAAAGTGAGATGATGAGGGTTGAATCTAAGGGTTGTGATGTGTGGGGTATTAAAATAGTTTGGGTTGTGTGAGGCAGAGAAGGATGGGCCACATAAGCCCAAATTATGGTTTCTGGAGAAAACCTTAGGGTAAGATTGTGAGTGAACTTGGGGGTATAAGGTAGTGGGCCTTGACCCACACACTTAGGATTTGGGCCTCCAGTGTGAGCAAGTGGAATAAGGAAAGGATGTTGGGGTGAGTTAGGAGGCCCAGAAGTCTCAAGATATGGGATAGGTCTTCTTGGGAGGATAAGTGTAGATGAAGTTAGTCATGCATATCTAGGGTGAAATCTATTAAATAAGACACTGTAAGACACTAATCATTTAAAGTGGAAGATTATCGAGCCGGACCGAGACCGATCCACCGACATAATAGCGGCCAGATGCCGGGGTGCCCTAGAGACCGATCCACAGGCATATAATAGTGGTCAAGTACGTTATGCCCTGTAAGTGACCGATCCACCGGCTATAATAGTGGAGGATCCCGAGCTCGATAAACCAAACCCTAAGTTTGATAAGACATATAAAAGGCACTAAGTACTTACAGTAGAACACCATGAGAGTCGGGGCCAAACCGATCCACCGGCATATAATAATAGTCATATACGTTTTGCCTTATATGTGACCGATCCACCGGCTATAATAGTGGGGTTCCCGTACTCGCATGGATCGATAAAAAGTATGGTGTGAAATGAATACTGATCAGAGATTAGATAATCATTTTATCCGGATTGCAGCTTGACCTTTATTTATTTGAAATGATTGCATGCTGTTATGTTATCATGCTTGTATTACGTGCCTTTGTGTGTTGGCCTTAGTACATGGTTACTTTACTCAGTACGTAGCGTACTAACCACCTGTTTTATGGGTACTGCTCATTCCCACGAGTAGAAGGCCCCTCTAACTTTGTGCGGGTCAGTGATATTATTTTTGATGCCTTCAATGCTTACGAGGCATTAGGCAAGGCTGAGTGTTGAGCATGGACTTA
Organism: Tamarix chinensis; assembly: GCA_030549775.1. Lineage (NCBI taxonomy): Eukaryota > Viridiplantae > Streptophyta > Magnoliopsida > Caryophyllales > Tamaricaceae > Tamarix > Tamarix chinensis. The sequence goes on from CM060181.1 coordinate 23,370,294, forward strand.
GCCCGGGGATCGAGAGTGTCATGGTTGGATTTACTTTTATGTTCTTTTATGTTGTACTGCTTCACTCAGACTCGATTTTTATTATATTGTAACCTTTATTCCTTTCGAGGAATTTTACTTATGTAATCTGGATTGTAAATCTTTTTTCGCGTACTTTGATTTCTATTTTATGATCGTTCAATGCTTTTATGAATCCTTATTTTGATTCTGATTTGTGATGGTTGTTAATTTTCCTTTAGCCTTGTGGTTAGTACGGGAACGGCCAGGGGCCGGGCTTGTACTGACCGCAGCAATAACATTCCCAAAATTCACAAGTTTTAATTTAATTGCTTCTGCTAAATCTTAAATAAAACAAAATTTTTTAGCAGTAAATTTTGGGGTGTTACAATATGAGGTTGCATGAAAATTTAATTTCAGATTGATGCATGTTGATTTATTTATGAATCTTGAGAAAATGCATAATTTTAGGGAAATCAGGTCGATTTGATTAATTGTGAAGCATGTTTTATTTTATAATGAATTATTGATATGATGCTGTGATGTGATTTATTTTGGATTTGGTAGGATTTTTTATGGTGATTTGCATGAAAAATGTCTGTTTTGTGATATTTGGGGCTAAACCGATCGATTGTTTAGGCTAAACCGATTGACTAGTTGGCCTAAACCAATTGACTGGTAGGTCTACGACGACACTGGTTTGCTCTCTACTTAAACCCATCAAATAGTTTGGCATAACCAATTGAATGGTCCTAAAATAGTCGACTGATTTGGCTGAGTCAAACCATTTGATTGGTTGACCCAAACTAATCAATGAGTTGGTAAAATCAATCGACTACTTAGGCCAAACCGATCAATTGGTTTGTCCAAATTGTGTAACAAATTGGTTGATTAAAAATTACAAAGCAAATCTGATATGGGAAAGATAGGAAATGTAAGAGTAACAAAGGGGCGTTAGGCTTCCATCAGCTAAAAACCCAACATATAAACATTAGGCTACATGTCAATAGACTATTCCTTCCTTTGTATATCTAGTTCCTAATTCTTTTGATATAATTAACCATATTCTTAGTTGTGTAAGGGAAGTTTAATGTTAATTAATTATTTGATCAAAAAATAACCCTTAGCTTGACCATCATCAACACAAATATTTAGTATCCTCTATCAACATCAAACATTGCTTTACTCATGTGTTTGCAGATTCTAAATCTAACAACAAAGAAAATTGTTTTCTAAATATTCTTCGTAAACTCTTTGATTTTAAGATACAATCCATTCTATATATCCCCCACCAATGGCAACATCAGTATTGCCACACCTTTTGAGGCTATCTTGAAATGAAGGAAAATATGTTTAAAATTTTCCACATCTTCGTTATAAAAAAGACAATCGGTTGCTTCTTGTGTGATCTAAATAATTAGGCTAAGCAACTTACCTTTTTTGTTCATCTTTTAGTTGATAGCAAACCATGTAGCCAATGGGGGGCCTATTTTCCAATTAGACTTGGCTTTAGTGCATGACTGACTATTCTTGTAGATCAAATCTTATATTTTGTCACAAAAGAACTTCATACTATATTCTCCTTTTCTCTTAAGAGTGCAACCGATTTAACCATTAACATACCTCTATCGTAGGAGATAACTATTTCAATATTCGCATCAGATCCCCCAATAGGCTTTTTGTCCAATTGAACATCCTTCTTCTCTGTAGCATAAGAGGCTTATGGTAATGGGTCACTATGACAAATAAAGAGAAAAAATATAAATCCTAAGGTCATGGCATGAACTTACATATATTACCCAACCATATAAGAATAACTCGTGTTATATTATTATTGTTGACTATTTATTAGTGTAGCATGGATTCCAACATCAAACAATGAGAATTTGTACACATTTTACACAAAAGAGAACAAGATGCTTAAGAAGGTCCACTATTCGTATAAATAATCATGATTTAGCCAACTCCCCTTAAGCATCTAATTAATAAGAAACATGAAGTAAATCAAGTGTACTGATGTTCATGCTTATACTCATTGAGTTTGATATACCCCATTAGGAAAAAACAAAACCCGTCACTTTCTTGATGATGTGAATGATGATAGCTTGTGTATCTGCTCACACTCATCCCCTAAAAGTTGAAATATCTCATCAATTTAGGGATGTGTTGACCGAAAGTCATCTCTCTTGGATGTCTCATTATGGTCTTGAACATCTTGAGACCCTCCCCATTTTTTGATTCTATCCCCGGTAAGAGTAGCCTGTGTATCAATTATATGTTGCTAGATTAGTTAAGTAAAAATATAGGTTGTATGGAAACAACTATGCGGGAAAATAAATAAAAAAAAAATTTCAAAAAATAAAAAAAAGAAAATATTATAAAACACCCAAAAAATTAACACTCGCGTGTGCCCACACACACAAATATATATGTGTTTAATTCATGAAAAAGATTTACTTTAATTTTACATAACAATCATGTATAGCTAATATAAATAATATGATATGATTAACTGTAAATTTAAAAGAGCATAAATTCAAACACAAATAAAATAGCTACGAGAACATTTGAAGTTTCTCTAAGAGACTTTTTTTCGGAGAAATGAAGATGCTAAGTGAGGTTGGAAGATCTATATGAGAGGCGGGTGAGGTTGGGCAAGGATCGAGATTGTCTAAAAATTTTGGTTCAACATGTTAAACAAATTTTCGAATATCATCATTTTTTGGCCTCTTTGCTTTGAAGAAACAATTTGGAAATAATTTTTAACGTTTAGATTCAAGTTTTAGTTTCTGAAACATTTTCGAAAGTGGATTGAAATGTAGTTATCCATGCAACATAAGTCAAAACAAAAAAATTTAACAAAAATATTCCATTTTGATGTGGGTGATTGAAATGTAGTATCTACTAGCACATACGGTATGTATTACCTCCTTCTTCTAGTTGGTTTTGTATACCATCCAAAATAGGATGCAGGTTTGTGCTATCGTTCCGGAAATCATGCCATACCAAATACCCTACTCGTAGTATGATACAAAAAAAGTTAGATCTCAATTTACAAAAGCAAAATGAAAAACTTACCTCTTATTTGGAACTATTTTAAAGAATAGTCATCCAACGAAATTACTTTTTTTTTTGAAATTTTTAGCTTGGAAAATTTCCATAAAAATTAATATATTTTTGATATCTATCTTTCAAAAGTAGTTGAAAAAAGAGTAAATTAGATATCATGTATGTCAGGTTATTAAAAAAAGGAACATAAATGAATTAAGTCATTTAAATTATAGGTACTTACTTTGACGCCATAACCAAACTTGTAACCTAGTAATAATCCCAAAGGGATTCCAGCAACGTAGTAGCATCCTATGTTTACGTAAGCAACATATCCTTGCCATCCAGCTCCTACAACTACCCCTGCATTGCATCATTCGATGATACTATACATGACGAAATATTTAACCCCAAAATTAGAGCATAAAAAATCATAATCTTATAAGTATGGGTGTATGCATATGATACAAGGTTAATGTAGAACTAGGATAAAATTAGGAAAATGGGAAGGGAGGGAAAAAAACATTGAGTGCTCATTTAGTTTGGGGGTAATAGAGGTGGAAAAATTACTCTTATATTTTATATATTTTGCATAATCTATTTAAAATTAAATATTCTTATTCTAATGAATACCAATTAAATATATTAATTTGATCTAAAATGGATATTTTATTAAAAATATATTTATTGTTATTAAATATTTAATAAAAAGGCACAAAATAGAGGAAATTTTTTTCACCCCTATTACCCTCGTACCAAACAAGCCCTGAAGAGGAAAAACTGGGTGAGAAAACTGAACATAATAAAGAATCAAATAGAGGGAAGATTTTATTTTTTATTTTATTTTTGATGCGGAGGGAAGACAAATTTAATATAATACTCAATCATTCATTAGTACAAGGTCTCACCCAAGTATATAAGCGAAATAAATCCTAAAAACAATACAAACATCATATCTTAACATATAGTGTAATAGACCTTATTACTATAGCAATACTTAACCTAACTTTTAAATATCTAAAATTAAATGATTATATTAGTAAATAATAATAAAAATTTCCAGCTATATATGAATCTAGATCAAAATAAAGCACGATGAAAAAAAAGGTGTCTAGGACAACCTAAGTCTTATTTGCTTTCTTCAGCAAAAAGTATATTGTGCATATAGTCATATTTGTTAATCTAGAAAAGAGAATCTATTGCATATATTCATCTAACATAAGATGAGTTTGGAGGGAGAAGCTGTCAGGAGTAGAACATATATTTAGACCATGTTTAGGCTAGAGAAACAAAATAGGTGAGGACTCTGTGTTATTTTGTACTGCAAATTATTGGTTGGACAAGTGGTACAAAAAGAGAAAGATCAAATCTTTCCGATATTGATTTTCTTTATCTTGTTCTAGTTCTAGTTTTGGTTTGTACATTTGTTCAATCTGCACACAAGATCAATCTGCATAGAACTTAAATTTTTGGTACCAGAATCCCTACAAGTTGTATCAAATTCGAGTTTCTAATGGAGAGAGTTTTTGGTGGTAAGTCTTAAGTGTGTAATGAGAAAAACATTTTTTGTTATTACTTAGTATGATCAACTTTTTTTTTTTTAATAAAGATCGCACACAATTTTAGAAACTTACTGATAGTCAAGCTATAATATGAATTTGCATACAATAAGTATGATCTAATTAATTGGCCTTTAGTACTTGTAAAATAAAGTTTACCTTTTTGGAGGAAAGGAATCCGAAAAGGCTATGGGAATAAATTACAAATAAGAAATCATAGGTTACTAGCACTATGGATATTATACACTCGAGTGCACCATGCAAAGTACACTTGGGATGACATGGTGTGTTGATATAGATCACTCAGAAGAGAAGTAAGGTAGCAATATAACAATTATAACCAAAGTTTATTGTAGCATATCGATTAGCATGCTTACTCTCATGTGACCAATTTTGGGTTCAATTCTCATTAGAAACATTTATGTTATAGTTTTGCTTAATAAAGGTGCATGATCCTAAAGAATAATAAGCATCAATCAAGAGCATGATACACATCGAAGTAAAGAAGAATAAATATCAAACCTGCCCAAATGAAGGATAAAATTTCTTTTGGAAGAAGAATAAACATCAACCAAAAGGAGGATGCACATTAAGGTGGAGAAGGATAAACACTAGCACAAATAAGAATACACATTGAGTTGTAGTCGCTTTGATCCAAAGAATGATAAACATTAACTAAGATGGGATGTACATGAAGGTAGAGAGGAATAAATATCAACTCAAAGGAACCCAAAGAAAGATAAACATCAATCAAAAGGAGAAGATACACATTGAGATGGAGAGGGATAAATATTAACCTAAAGAAGGATACATATCGTGTAATACCCTAAAAATTTGCTTAAGCTAATCCTGCACCATTAGCATCCTAATTTGATTCTAATGTAAATAAATCCTATATTAGCCTTAACCTAACCGATTCCAAAAACCTTAACTTTGATAAACCGTAATTCGTAAACCGAAATCAAATCCGCTAAAATTTCTGCTAATCCTAATTACCCTTAAATAATCTAAAATCATCCTAAACTAATCCCCTTAACCCTTTCTCATTTCCTTTTCTTTTCCTTTTTCCTTTTATTTTCTTTCCTTCTTCTCCTTCTCCTGCCAACCCCTTTGTTGCAACTCTTTCACCTCCACTTACACCACCCACTTGCACCCCACTTGCACTATCCACTTGCACTACCACTCATCACCTTTCTGCACCCTCATCTATCACCCATCACCTTTCCCCTTCTTCTTCTCCTTCTCCCATCCATGCAGACCTGCACCTCCCCCGTCGCACACCCCATCTCCTTACATCCCTCTTATCCTTTCCACCTTTATGCAACACTTCCATAAACCATCACGACCTTCACCCTACAGCTATTACCCTACCCTAGACATCCTCTACAAGCATCACCTCCATCATCAACTTGCAGCTGCACCAGCTGCACCATCAACGTTCTCCCCATCGCACACCACCATTGTTCTTTTTCTTCCTTCCCTGAGTCACCACACAAGAACACATGCACACACACACACACATACACCTCACACTCTCCCTACTTATCTTTAGTTTTGCCTCACTCTACTGATATTTTGTGCCAAAGAGCCATTATCGAGCTCCCTCACCCTTCTTCTTCCCTTCTTCTCCCTTTCTTCTTCTTTTTTCCCTTCCTGTCCCTATTTTGGCTTTCGCACTACCATCTTCCCCCACCGTGCACCACCTTGGCCATTACTCGAGCCCTTTGGCCTGTGGACCGACCACCAAGGTCGCCCTAACCTTCCCCTTACCCTTGCTGGCCATTGCCACCCACCACCACCTCTTTTCCCTCCTTCTCCCTCTTGTGTGTTGCAGCGTCACAGTGTGCACAGCAGTACAATACTTAAAACCCCTGCTACACAGCTGTGCAATCCTTGCACCGACTGATCGTACAAAATTTTTCCTCTTGGCCTGATTCTGCACGACCGTGCATTTTATTTTCTCTCAACCAGAAGCTGCACCGCCTGTCGTACAGCCATGCAACCCATTCCTTTGGCCGTGCATCCCTATTTTTACCCCCAAAACTCAACCAAACAAGACCAAACTTCTACCATAGCTCCACCACACATTTCTCTACACATCCACACATCTCAAGCCCTCATTTACCCTCTTTACCTTGATTTTTCTCCTTCGGTTTAATTCTTCGAGCCTAACCGTAATTTTACTATTTTCGTAGGTAGTTTTCCAGTAGCTTTGGAGGAGGAAGTCTAGGATTTTGTGTGCTTAGATCCCAGTTTTCTAATTGGTAAGGATACTATTCAATGCTTAGGACTTTTGATGATAATTGCTTGTTCGAACAAATGTGTTTTTCATAATATTACTACTATAATATGTAATATATGTTGATATTGTTTGTGATACTATGCATGCTATGTTAAAAGAAAATAAGAGTTTGAAAGGGATACCATTATGTTATGATTGTGACAATAACATCTTATTTGTGAGAATGCATCATATAGCATGAAATATGGGTTGAGTGATGTTAATGTCATAATTGTAGAAATATATCTATGGTTGAATGATGATAATATCACACTTGTGGAAATATATTCATGGTATGAAATCTGGGTTGAATGATGAGAATGTCATATTTGTGAAAATTATAACTTAAGGTATGAAATATGGGTTGAATGATGAGAATGCTATACTTATGAAATTATGACTTATGATATAAAATATGGGTTGAATGAGTTTGGTAAATGGGCTTACAATCTCTCACGAGGTATGATAATTAATGGGGACTTAAATTTTATGGGATTTAGGCTTGGATACTTCAGTGTGTGATATATATACATTGGGATAAGATTACTAAATCAAACTTATGGGAATTAGGTTGTGATTTTGGGGTGTGATACTAATGATGGAATTTGGGGGATGTCGTAATATAATATAAGTGGAACAACCAACATGGGAGAATGAATACAAAAGGAAGTGTAATTAGGGTTTGACAGGACTTGAGGTTTTGGACCTTTATATATACATATATATATATATATATCTGTTAGACTGTGTTCTATGACTGAGAATCAACCATTAAATAAGATACTAATTACTTAAAGTGAAAGAGCATGTGAGAAGGGCCATGGTGATTATTTTTCCTAAATCTATGTATATGTATTCCCATTCCACCGGGAAGAGTAATGGCTCGGGAGTGTTTTTCCCTGAGATGATGTTTTTAATTTTCGTTCCACTGGAAAGAATATTGGCTCGGGTGTGTTGTCCCTGAGAAGTTTCAAACTGTTCCACCGGTTAAGAATAATGGGGCGCCTAATCATCGTAAAATAAAACATATCTTTACAACCTATGGGAAAAGATATTAATGATTTAAAGTGGAAGAATACAGGAGTCAGGACCATGGTGATTTATTCCCGTTCCACTGGGCATAATAGTGGCTCGGGAGTGTTCTGCCCCAAGGAGATGATTTATTCCCGTTCCACCTGGTAGAATAGTAGCTCAGGAGTGTTTTGCCCTGAGAAGATGTTATCACCTCAGTTCCATCGAAAAGAATAGTGGCTCAGATGTGTTGTCCTTGAGAAGTTTCAGACCGTTCCACCAGTTTAAGAATAGTGGAGTTTCTGCACTCATCGTATATAAAAGAATGAAAACGGACTATACTTAATAAAATGATCTGGATCGTATTATGCCTTATGAGATGATCATTTACTTGGTTTTTTTCCTTTATCATATAATGTGAAAGCATGTGCTACTTGTATTCCTATTTCGCTAGTGTTGTTCCCTTACTCAATATGTAGCGTACTGACCACCCGTTTTATGGGTGTTGCTTATTCCTACGAGCAGAAGGCCCTGGATCTTATGTGCAGGTTTCAAAGGATCAAGTAGATGACTTTACAACCTATGATGCCTTATGTGGGGATGAGTGACTCCATTTATGTTGGGGTCGGATGAAGAGTATCTGTTATCCAGGTTATGTATTAAACTGGATACCCCTTTTGGACTCTTGACCCACGCTATCCCCTTTTTGTATTTTGGCATTGTAAAACTCGAAGTAATACTCCAAACTCAATATTTGTACTATAAATACACTTTTGATTCTAATTTCGTTGTATTACTTTGAAACTTTTAGCATTGTGATTGCTGTAAGGACGGTTGTATAAACTAGAATTATGTCGATCATGGCGGTAACCCCCACTATTTTTACTTAGTTATTTCTGCTGCAAACGAAATTTTTTAATAGTAGAAATTGGGGTGTTACACATCTATTTGAAGAAGGATAAACATCAATCTAGAGAAAAATACATATCAAGCAATGCTTTATAAAACACAATATGCCATGCATGTCAACTGGATGCACCATGCAAGATGCACTCAAGAGCATAATAGAATTTATGGGTCATTAGTATTCTTTTCCTTAATATGTGGTCATTAGTAAATTAGTTGTGATTTAAGAAATATTTTTTCTACGTAGATTATGTTTGGAAAAACTAGCTGAAAAATTATATGATATCAATTACTTGAAGTAACTTTTTTAAAACTAGCTTAAAAACTAGTAAAAACCTACTTGTCAAACCAAGCTTTTTTAAAATAAGATAGTTTTAATAAATTAAAACTAGCTCATAAGCTACTTTTTTTCATGTCAAATACACTATTAAAATAACAAAAGAAGGTAAACTACTAGTCTTCTTAATATGTTTGAAGGACTAATAAGCCAACTAGTAATTTCGAATGAAACTTTTAAGAAGGATAATAAAGTTATATTAACTTTATCATCTCTTATTAAGATGTACATCTTAGTAATGATGTTCCTTTTTTTTGAAAACAAAAACTTTATATGGATTGCATAGTCATAGTTTCACTCGAGATTAAAACCTGTCTTATCAGGAAAGAGAAACGTAAAAGGAAAGGTAACAAAAAGATAAATATCAACATTGCATGCTTCTATTTGATAAGGTTTGACATATTTAATCAAAGTGTTCAAAATTTGAGGAAAAAAGATTAGATTAAAGGAAATAAAGGGAATAGGGTTCATTAAAACAACAAATAACGGTGGTATGGAATATATGACCTTAGTGAAGGATGAGAAAGTACCGAGGGATAATTAAAACTTGGATTCTACATGTTCCCAATATATCTCTACTGCAGGAATGGTAGATTTAAGCCTTATGGATATTGTGAAAGGAAAAAAAATCACTTTGCTAAAAAGAGGGTAAAATTGGAAAGGTAAGAGAGATTGAGATCAAGCAACATGATGGAATGGTTTGAAAATTGATCGATGTAAGGTGCATGTGATCACAATATTATTTATCTAGGATGCTTGAAAAGATCACTAAATAGGGAGGTTGGTATCAAGAGGATGGAAAACAAAAGGTAGCCTCTTCATGCTCTAAGTTAGGAGTGTAGAAGGAACTTTCTTCCAAGGATAACTATTGTCAGATTAAATGATGATGTCAAGGTCATGCTCATCAATAAAATATGGAGGCATGTTGGGGCCTAAGATTTGGTTTTATAGGTACAACCCTATCTACACAAACTATAAATGGATCTAGATCAGAGAAGAAGGGCTTATTAACCCAACTCAAGTCTCGTTCTCTTTCTTGAGCCCAAAAGATATTTAAAGGGGAGCCCTTTTTACTCTAGGTTTTCTCGCTAACATATTAAAGATAATATTTTATATTCATTATTCTTAAATTTAAGAGTATGAAGAGAGACGGTACTAGGAATAAAATAAATATATTAGCTAAGATTAAGTTATTGGTTAGGATTGATCATGCGTTGAGGGAAATACAATTGGTAAAGGTTGTGCATTATTTTATATCAATAATAATTGGTTAGAGCATTAATACAAAATAGGATAAAGATCTTTTAGATCTTGGCGTTCTTTATTTTCTATGCCTACTCCTTGTTGAGGTTTTGGTTAGTACACATATTCAATATGTATATATATTTCACATGAATTGTTGATTGCTGTGACTATTTATTCCAATTCTTAGGTAAGGATGATAGTAGACTCAAAACCTCTTATTCTTCATTAAGTGCAATCTTAACTAAATGTAATCAATTTATAACCACATTGATTTCATTGATGTGATATATGACAACCTCACCTTCAAATATTCTAAACTAATGCCTTAGAAATTCCTTAGTAATTCATGAGGGATTTTTAACATATTGGCAAAGGCCTTCAATAAGCGTGTCATCATTATCTCTTTCCTGATGTTAAATGTTACTTTTGGCCTCAATTTAGAGGCAATGCTTTATTTATGCCTTTGGTTTGTCTCCTTCCTTCCTCATTAGTTAGATTGAGCTTAGAGGCTTCATGTTTAAGATCTCCCTTCTTATTCTAATATAATGATTTTGGTTTATCTCCAAAAAGTTGAACAAGGAGATTTTTCTTTATATAGGCACTCTCTCACTTGTATCTTTTGGGAATTGAAATTAAAAACATTAAACTTTTCCAAATATATCCTTTTAATTATTGTATCAAGTGGTATATTTAGCCAAATTCTAATACTAATTGTTGAGATCTTGAGTCAAACAAACAAAAGTTTTTTTTAATGAATTGATAATTAGGAAGGTATTCAATCTTTTCATGGTTTGGTGATAAGTCTACTTCTATGGATTACAACAATAAATTTTATTCAATTATTTCTTTATTTTTGATTTACAAACGATGCAATAATATAAACTTAAATACCAACATGAAGCTTTGCCCAACTAAGTCTATTTATGAAACTTAGTTTATCGAGCTCTCTAAAATGACACTTTTTTTTAATTTTTTTGATCAATTCTTTTTATAACTTAAGTTTAGTAATGAAATTTTTTTAGCTAAGCCTTTTCAACTTCTTCAATTGCTCAAAATATTATTTTAACAATGATAATCTAATAAACATAATATGTACAACAATAATTATGAGAACATAGAGGTGCCTAAAATGGTGAGTCCTCAAGTAATGACATAGGTGACATGAAGGTGAAGCTCAGATGCATATGTGAGGGGAATGAATGATAGTGAGATAACACAAAAAAACAATGATGGTAGATGATAAAGGTAGGCGAAGGTCATGATACTCAATGAGTAGGTAAGTAAGGGACAATGGCACTTGGAGAGCAATCTCATGAAGGCAATCATGCAGGGTTATAGAGAAGATACCATGTTCATTTTTTATTTTTTGACATTATTGAGTTTGAGAATAATGATATTGTTAGGAAAATACGATCTACCACATCAGCTAGCTAAGTACAGAAGCATGATAAAAAATAATAACAAGTATTTAATCTTTGATTTAAATAACACAATTAGAAGGACATATAAAAGTAAAATGTAGGCACAAAAATGAATATTTATATGAGGAATAAATGGAGAGATTTATTAAGTATGAAGAATGAGAAAAAAATGGGAGCTTGCACACACACATTACAAATGTGAGCATAAGGGCTTTTTATTCCTTCTCTCATTAAGCCTAGGCTAACATATGCTACCTCATTAGCAAATAAGTCTAGTAATACTTTCTACCTAACATCAATTAAAGTTAAAATAAGTGAACAAGTTACCACCAAATGATTGTCCTTATATCTTAACCCTGTTAGTCATAGGGTACTAGTTGAGGAGTACTGAAATCCAAAGATTTCTTCACCACTCCTGTACTTATCCATCTTCACTCTACTTGTGTCCAAGTCATCTTATTTAGCCTTAGCCAACATGCCAAGCCAAATTAGATAAGAATTTTACCTTAGCTTTGACTTGGGTGAGCTCTTTTCAAGTCTAGTTTTCCAACTAATTCTATCATTTGGTCTTGTATGGCTGACACACTTTACCCGAATGACCCACTTTAGTTGACCAATTCACTTCAGTCAACTAACTGATGCACTTTGCAAATTGACCCACTCTTGGCCAACTGATCCACTAACTCGTGTCTTAGCTTTGGTCCTTAAGAAACTTCCCTTGTTAAGGAACCTTAACAATTCTCCCCCTTAAAGACATTGGAATAATTCATTTCTTCTTCAGTGAAAAGAACCATACAGTGTGTTGACTTGAACCCAACCGTGGTGTAACATGGGTCATGCTTACCATTGGAAAAGGGCTTTGTAAGAATATTCGACCTATTCTTATACGTATGGATTTTCTCTAAGCTGAGTTGCCCCTTCTTGAACACATCTTGAGGTTGGTATTCTTGTTGACATAGATAACACTCTATGAGTCATTGAGTACTAAGAACTTATCTTGCTTCTAGTCAATCTACTTGAACAACCTTTTCATCCACAACATTTCCTTACACCCTCATTGATGGCTATATAATCTACCTTGGTTGTAGACAGAGCCACAGACTTCTACAATCGAGACTCTCATGTGGCAACTCCCTTATAAAAGGTGAACAAAAAAACCTGATGTTGATTGCCATGTATATTTGAGTTGGTATAGCTAACCAAATTTAGCTCTGCCGTAATGAAATAAAGACTCAACTTGGACATCCTTCGTAGATATCTCAATATCCACTTCAATGCCTCCCAATGATCTTTGCCAATAATGGATAATAATTAACTAACAACACCAACAACATATGCCATGTTTTTCCTTGTACACACCATTACATACATCAAACTCTCAACCACCAATGCGCATGAGATTTGGCTCATATTCTTCTTATTGTCTTTATGCCTTGGAGATGAAGTCTTGCTCAAATTGAAATAAGGAGCAATAGGATAACTTATTGACTTAGCTCGGCTTATATTGAATCTCTTGGGTACTTTCTCTATGTACTCCTCTTGAGATAATCATAGTTTGCCCTAACATCAGTTAAGCATGATGCGTATAGTGAATATATTCTTAATATGACTCGAGTCATTCATTTAAAAGACTTAGCCAAATCTTGCTTCAACTTAGCAATCTTTTGTAAAACCTGGCCCATAATTAACTTGTCATCCACGTATAAGAGTAGAACAATGAAGTTACTGACCTTGAAACTTTGCAAAAATAAACAATGGTTTGATGAGGTCTTATTGTACCCTTGTTGATCCATGAATGACTCAAACTCCATGTACCAGTACGTTAGTGCTTACTTCAATTCATATAAACTCTTTACTAGCTTACACACCATGCATTCTCCGGCCTTAACCTCAAACCCCTTTGGTTGCTCTATATATACATCCTCTTTGAGGTCATTGTGTAAGAAAGTTGTTTTAAAATCAATTTACTCTACCTCTAAATCTAGAGTAGATACTATACCAATAATCACACAAATGGATGTCATTTTTACCACTAGAGTAAAAATATCATCGTAGTTGATCCCTAATCTCTAGCCAAAAGTTTTAAAAATAAACTTTGTATTGTATCTCATCTTAGCTTGGTCAACCTCATACATGATCTTGAAGACCCACTTGTTCTTTAAAACCTTCCATCCTCAACCTCTCTATGAACTTGCAGGCATTTTTCTTATAAATGGACCTTATCTCTTCCATCATTGTAATGAACCACTTCTCCTCATGAGGATTGTTGAGCGCCTCATAATGGCATAGAGCCTTGACACCATCCGAGAGCAACACATAGTCTATAAAGGTACTTCCAATATGACCTTGGCCCTATTGTAATTCTTCGCATCTCGTATGGAGTTTCTAGTGCATTGGATTTTTGGGGATGTACTAGCATAACTCATGATCTTCATGACCCACTGCCTTGACATCTCTTCATCAGATTCAGGTTGCATCTCAGGATCCACCATGTGTTTATCGCTTATAGCCAATCCACCTCCCTTCGAATCATCATCGGATTCCTCAAGATCATTGATTTAGGCCTCCATCATCCCATCTTTCATAAAGTGCTTGATGTTTTGGTTCTCAAAGAACACAACATCTTTGGTTTGGATAACTTTCTTGGCTACTTGATCGTACAATTTATAACCAAACTTCTCTTTACCACTTATGATGAACACACACCAATGAACATTCTTGTCCAACTTTGTTCTCTTGTCCCTTGGAATGTAAAAAAATGCATTATAGCCTAAGCTTCTTAAATGTTTGTAGTCCACAATCCTACATAACCATACTTTGCCAGCCACATCTCCATTTAGAGGACTTGATGGAGATATATTGATAAGGAAACATGAAATATGTAAAGCTTCTCTATAGAATGACCTTTATAGTAAGTACTCATGTTCTACATATCCATTGTATTGTGGTGTTTTAGGAATGGTCTGTTCATGTCGAATTCCATGAACCTTATAGTATTCGCCAAATGGATTGAGGTATTCAACTTCATTGTCTTTTTAAATAAAATTCAACTTCTTCCTAATATCATGCCCAACCTTAGTATGAAAGACTTTAAAGTTAGTTAGCACTTGATCCTTTATCTTAATGGGATACACCTAAAGCTTCCTAGAGAAATCATCGATGAATGTCATAAAGTATGATGAGTCACCTGGAGACCTCACTTTCATTAGACCGCATACATTCAAGAAGGCCTGATCCAGCTTTACTTTGGCTTGGACATTGTCTACCTTGATAAATCAAGCTTGGATCTAATTACCCATGGCACAATGGGTACATATGCTGACCTTAACACCTCAAACCTAGGGCCTTATGCATTCTTTATTGAAAATCTTCATCCCCTTCTCATTCATATAACTCAAGCATTGATGACATACCTCATATGAGCCTTCCATTGAGTTGATATCTACCTTAGCCTAACACACCTTCATCTTTGTCCGATATAGCACACAACACTTGATCCCCCTAGCTACTATAAGTGACTACTTTGTCAACTTCCATGAGCCACTTCTAAACTAACTCCTGTATCCTTCATCATCAAGCTTTCATGTTGATATTAAATTCATTCTAAAGTCTAGATTGTGTCTAAATTCCTTGAATTGTAAAGTACAAACTAATCTCATCTCTAGCCATATACTCTCTATACCGACTATCTTTGAAACACCATCATTTACTATCCACACTTCACCAAAATCCTCAAAAGTATAGGAGGAGAAGCACTCTTTGTGTAGGGTGACACAATTGAACACACCAATGTCCAACTCTCAGTCAGCCTGTGCACCCGAAGTGCTTGTACAAACATTTGCATGCTCCAACATAACCATTAGGTTGACATCATCATCGGTGATAATTGCCACCTCCTTATCCATTTCGACTTTCCTTTTAGCATCCTTATTCAGCTCCCAACAATCATTCTTCCAATGGTCAAGCTTCCCACAATGGGAGAACAACTTATCTTCATTGAGTTCTCTAATCTACTCTTAAACCTTGGACTTTGAGGCATTTTTGGCATTGCCCTCTCCTCATCTCTTCTCCTAGAAATGACGCTATCACTCATGGTTAAGGTAGTAGCTGCATATAAGTATTAGTTGACACCACTATTTGGTAGTGGTCTGTTTAGGCTATTCGAAGTGGCGAACTAATATGATAAAGGTTGGGTGGAGAGTGGCAGTGGAGAGAGTGATGGTGTGACCGTGTTTTGGTGTGGTGTTCACATGATGACTGTGATAGTGGCTTTGTTCGATGTTGTGTAAGAAGTTTTTGGTCATGGATTTTCTATGCTGCTTTTTTCAACGGAGTTTCCTTTGACTGTGCTAATATTTGTTTACGTCGCGTGTTATTGAAATATAGACCCTAGAGATCAAAGTTTAACTCTATGTTTTCCTCGCCTTATTTTTATATAAGATAAATTAAGATAAGATTAGATTAGATCCAATAATAGTAATTATTATTGTTGTTTTTGTAAGATGATAGTATCAGGTCTAAAAAAAGGTCACTAAATTATTTAAATATTAAAGGATTTTAAGTCATCTATCATCGCTAAGTCATAGGCATGCGTGAGTATACCGTGTACTCGTATGTTAATTCAAACATAGGTGATTGCATACCTGAAAGAACAGGTTGAACACTGTTGATGATGATGGTAAAGGCCAACAACGGTGTAAGATCATAGACAAGTTCTTCTACCTCTGAACTGCTAGTGAAGACAATTGGGTATTGGCTCCGGAATATTACGAGGATAAGCGATAAGATTGAACCACAGATGAAAGAATTTATGGCTGCCACCACTACTGAGAACTTGGCTCTTCTTGGATGTATTGCTCCTAGCTCATTGGACACCCTTACACTGCAAGTTATAATTAGGGAAAAAAAAAGGTTGTTAGATTCAACAAATTAACTTTATAAAAAAAAACAGCAAAATGTTTCATCGTTATTGATAACCAGATGGTTGAGATTAATTCAAATTAGTGACCAAGTACCTTACAGATGCATTGAATCCGAAGGCGACCATTACTGTCCAACCAAGTATATTCATGCTATAATAATAATAATAATAATAATAATAGCAATAAAGAAAATCAAAGGTTGCAAAGTTAAATGTTGATCAAAGTGATGCAAAACCAGGGTGCAACAATCAACAAGATTAATACTTACACGCAAATACATACAAATAGATTAGTCATGATGAACATCAATTAGCCTTACCAGATGGATAAAGCATCAACAGAAACCTCAGCATTCTTCAAGTATCCAGCAAACAGAATTAGTGCCGTATAGTACCATACCTCTAAGCTGCACAAGATATATTACAGTTGAATTATTTTAATGTTAAAACTTTAAATTAATGAGAAATAATTTCTTAAGGTATAATTAAGATTTTTGTTTTTAAATAAAAAGGATATAATTGAGGAAAATATTTTTCAACAAAGAGATGAAATCTAGAAGAAGTGGGTTCTATTCTCAGCTTTCTAATTTTTATAGTACTCCGTGCGTACATGGCCAGCAGCACGCAGATGAGCTCCCGTCCACCCCCCCGGGGGCTCCCAAGAAAAAAAAAGAAAAAAAAGGATGTAGCGCGCGCAATGAATTCAAAGTCACGACAATGGAGTAAAGCTAACCAGAGCATCACGGCCGAGGCAAGCGACAGCTTCACGAACCCCCAAAGATCTTCAAAGGCCTTCCACGAGAATCCAGTCCAAGCCTGTCCACACGTTCCGCTAAATATATAGATCAAGTTAGCCACCACAATGAACCACCAGGACGCGTCAAACACCACCGCAGCTCCCACCAATCCCCAGCCGAGCTTCAGCATCAATAGCCAACTAAAGAATGTGTGCAACACCAACGCCACTACGGCTATATACGCCATTGCCATGATCTTGCTCTGTGCCTGCAAGAACTTATTAATCGGAAAATTCAGAGCATATGCAAATAGTTGAGGTAACATATAAATGGCAAATGTCCCGGCTGCTTTGGATATGGCGGTTGTCTGGCCGATAAGTTCGAGAAAAGGGGTAGCAAAGATGTAGTAGAGACTCATGAAGGTGGCAGTTGTACTGAGAATGATCCATGATTTTTGCAGATAGATTCCAAGCATGTCTAACTGTCTTGCACCAAATGCTTGTCCACAGAGTGTCTCTAGCGCACTCCCCATCCCAAGCTGTGATAGCACGAATGATACGTAGTTTTGTCAACATGGAGATTAGTTTGCATTTTCGGCACTAATTATTGAATATGAGTAAACTTGATATAAACCACCCGTAAAAACTTCGCTAAAATCAATCGTAAAGAATCTTATAGAGGGCAACTTTGATAAAGGGTAAGTTTATTTTTATTTATTTATTTACTAATAGATTGCATCACTACACCCTCACTATCCCCAAAGTGATTAAGAGGGTCTAAACTCTTCATCTTATTTATTTTTAGATCAAATCATATCAGATAATAATAAAAATAATACAGAATTA
Source organism: Tamarix chinensis (assembly GCA_030549775.1). Taxonomy (NCBI): domain Eukaryota; kingdom Viridiplantae; phylum Streptophyta; class Magnoliopsida; order Caryophyllales; family Tamaricaceae; genus Tamarix; species Tamarix chinensis. Next base: position 23,388,602 of record CM060181.1, read on the forward strand.
TTTATCATAATTATAATAATGGTAAAAAAAGAAATCATAACAATAAAAATATTAATTATGACAGTAGCAATAGTAAAGTAATAATGATAATAAAACATTATTATTTTTAGTTAAATAAGATAAAATCGGCAAAATTAGCCAAAGACGACAATCGTAATATATATTATATTTATTTATTTATTAATTTTCATCTTTTTGCTCTAAATTCCTAGGTATTAGGATATATGTGTTTCAGTATTTTATTTACGTATGCACCATAAAAGTGTCACATTTTGTTTTTCCTACAAAGTCAATGAAAATATATAAATGAACAAATAATAGAATTTATTTTAATTTTATAGCACGACAATAGTAATCTAACAGTGCCCAAAGATATGTTAAAACAAGAGTTTCAACCGATAATGATAATGGTACGTACCTAAAAGTATCATATAATTCATCAAACAGTATTAGTTTATCTTAGCTGTAATTTGATCAAGTAAAGAAATATTGAAAGATTAAAAGTATGGCAATTTTATGATAAATTTAACTGAAATAATATATATATATATATTCTAGTATCTGTATAGAGTGAAGACAATAATTAACATTATATTATAACTTTGATATAAAAAAGCAATTACTTCAGAATAAGTTAGGTGTCACGTTTAGCTATTGGTAAACTATACAATAAACTTGATTGTAAAATCAATCTTTCTATATTTTTAATATTCAAGGTCGACTTCTTCGGACGACCCAAAATTTAATATTCAAAGTCGATTTTCATCTGACGCACTAGTATCCCCCCTCCCCATCAGCAGGGGAAATAAAAAAAAGGGAAAGAAATTGAAATTGACGTAGTGGGATAGTTTTTTATGTATACGAAGTAATAGATGCTTTAAAATGTAGTACTATAGTGATATACGAAGCATTAGGTAGAGAAAAATTGAATAGCTGTGATAATATTATATATTAATAAATAGTTCACATGCTTCTTTGATTCAGCCTCCATAACGGACGGATTTGAATATTTTTTTGACCGCGTAAATATAATTCAAACACATACGAAAGCCTAAGTAAATAAAGTCTCAAATACAACCACGATGTCCTCGAGCCGCGGAAACGATCGTGACTGGATGAATTAAAGGACTTATTTGTATGGGGATAATTTAATTTAAGGTATTGTTATATAGAAAACATATTTTTATTCGGTGGAAAATAAATTTCGAAAGTGATATTGACATCGGTGATTTTTGTCGAAAGCCACGATCAGCATCGACGATTTCAGTCGAAACAATGGATTATATTCGGCAATTTTTACCGAAATTGGCCCAGGCTATCGGGATTTATTGCCGAAAGCAGGCCAAGGCATCGGCAAAAACTGCCAATGCACCAAAAAAAATTTTGTTTTTCAATTTCGGCCGAAATAATAACAATAAATATGCTGACTTAAATTTTTCGGCCGAAATTTAAAATATATATATATGTTGCATCGACAGTTATTATCGATGGAATGACCTGGTTTCGGCAATAATTGCCGATGACTTGGATGTTAACTTACTTATTTCGGCCGAAATTGAAAAAAAAAAAATTTTGGTGCATCAGCAGTTTTTACCGATGCCTTAATGCTGCTCCACCAACAAGGGTAAAATAGGTATTCACTACGCAAATGTTTTCTGCGCAGTAAATACCTGTTTTCCAAATAACAAGTACGTTTAATTTATTTTATTTTATATTTTTTATATTAAATATTTAATAATAATAAATATATTTTTAATAAAATATTTATTTTAGATTAAATTAAATTTAAAATAAATATTTAATTTTAGTTAAATTATATAAAATATAGGAGAGTAATTTTTTTTTACCTCTGTTACCTCTATTACCTCTATCCAAACAAGCACTTACTGTACTGATTTCCTTAGAGTGTAAAAAAATGGTATCTCAATTTCAAATTTAAGGACCTCAAATTTAAGATTATGGTTGTGGGAAAAAAATCTATCCTTAAATTTGGTGTATCCTCAAATATTTGGGGCTTTTAATATCTGAAAAGTAGTTCCTCGGTCTTTGTGCATAGTTGATTTTTGATATTTTTTAATATATTTTTAGTCTAAGTTTTACTATTAGAAAATAATTTTTTAAATATATATATATATATAACCTTTAATATTAATGGTAAAAAAATTTTTTTGCCAATAAATATATTTTTTTTGCCAAATAATTTTCATATTATTTATTCTACCTTTATTTCTTATAATAATTTTTTTATGTAATTTATCTTATTTATTTCTCTAGTTATATTTATTTTATTAATTTTTTTAGTTATATTTATTTTATTAATTTATCTACTTATATTGAATGTTAAATAATATAAAGTGTAAATAATTGATGATGATGTAATTGATAAAAGTAATTAAATGTTATAAATTTGAGGTTGGTAATTGTAGAGTATTGAATTAAATTTAAAATAAATTAATAAAAAAAAGAAAAAAAATTAGATAGTATAATTGGAGTTTTAAATTTAATGATAATATTGCGGATGTTCCTGCAAATTGAACACAAGGAAAAAAAAGGTATCGGACACCAGAGGAGCTACGAAAATGAAATTAGAAGAAAGGACAAGCCAACAGGTACTTTCAAATTCGATTCACGTATTTATCTTCCAATAAACACGCAAGAAAGATTTGGTGGAAATGATTTACCATGATACCAAAGGAGAATCCGGCGATGACGGAGTTCTCCACCGAGACAGCAGCAAGGGCAAGTGTTCCAACTTGACCGGCGAACACTTGAGTGATGGCTCCAAGGGAGTACCTGCAGAGCATGGTGAAGATGGCCGGGCCGGCAATGTACCATAATTTCTTTGACTCGATGAAGAACTCTCTGAAGAAATCACGGACGCCTTTGATCGGTTCCCTGTCGTCTTCATCCGCCGAAAATTTCGACGACGGATTGGAAGAGCGTTTGCTGCCTGATATCTCGCCGCGGGTTGTTATTTCATTGCTCTGTAAATGGTTCTGAGTTTGACTCTCGTCGTTTATATCGGAGAGCAGCGGTTGCCTACTGTTCTCCATCTTCAATTAATGCGTTACTCCGAAGGATGGGGCAGCCTTTGGTTGTTTGGAAGGAAAGAAACGGGCGCTATCTTCCTGCTGCTACATCTAAAATTCGCACAGGAAATGACAATGTGGCGCGGCAAAATGTGTTCTGTTTCTTTGTTCTGTATTTAAGTATTTTCTATTCGCCTGGATGGATCCACGAGCTCTCTTAGCGCACCGTATTCCCCAAAATGACATCCACCTCATTTTGTTTCATTTATCAGAGTAGGTACAGACCGAATATACTTTATAATTTTTTTAATACTTATTAAAAGTAGTTATCTATAATAATTATTTATTTTAGATAATTTTTAAATTAAAAAATTTTTAAAATAAATAATTATTATGAATAACTAATTTTATTAAGTAACTCTAAATATGGACTTAGTCGTTGCCTTTCATAAATAAAATTTTTTTACCAAATTTTTTACTATTTTAGAAAACAACAATTATACTTTTAATATTATAATTGTATTATTAATTAAAAAATTATAAAATAATTAATGTGTATATATACATATATAATAAAGATAAAAAATATTAATTAATTTAAAATGATTTTTTTAACAAAATTTTCTACCTAAAAAAGATTTTCTTTTTATAAAACAAATAAAATAATATACATACATACATACATACATATATATATATATATATATATATATATATATATATATATATACATATCTATATCTATATATATATGTATAGTTGTTTGTGAGCCACGTCATATTAGACTAGTTGAAAATTAAACATACTTTATTTATTTAATGAAATAAAGTGAGTCCAAGTTTTAATTTTTAATTCTTTTATTAAATAAATTAAATTAAATATATATGTATTTTTTTTAACTTGACTTATTTATAATACTAAATTTCTAAATTTATCTTATTTATTAAAAGTACTAAATTCAAACCTAAGGATGTCTGGTTTGACTCTTTAAATTTATATCCCTATGTATATTATTAGTCACAAAAAAATTGTCACGAATTTGAAATATCTTATACTTAAAAATTAATATGAAACACTACTTGTCGGTTCTGTTGAACTTGCAAGAAAACAACTGCGGGGGTGGTGTTCCGCATTTCCGATCAGAAAACGAAGACTATCAGAAACTAGATCTACTTTTGTCAACCATTTATTCCCCAAATTTGTAGTTGACGACCTTCGATCAAGCAGCAACGAGCTGATGACGTGGAGAAGGTATTTGAAGGTTACCAACAGTGGTGGTTTGTTGTGGTGTGGCGATATCACCGGAGGTCGAAGGGAAGAGGAGGAAAGCAGATATGGTCGACGTGTGGAAGAAAAAGGAGAGAGTAGGCAAAGAAAAATGAATAAGGAAAAAGGGGTTATTTTGTGTTAATTAACTATAAATATGTATGTTAATTAACTATATATATATATATATATATATACACACACACACTTTTTTCGTCTCTGTTTTCAAATTTTTTAAAAATTAATGTTTTTAAATTTGATCCCATCTCCATTTTTCTGTTTCCATTTCCATTTCTATCTCCATTCCGGTGCATCATAGCTATTCTAATTGTTACATATTTAAATTATATTGGGTTATTTAATTTATTCTGATCGGATTTAAGTTGAACTAGTCAAAGTTTAAATCGAGTTGGGCTCAAGTTATTTCGGATTATCTTGTTGCATTGACTCGGATTAAGTTCGGATTATTTTATATTAGCTCATCGAGTCAGATTTGAGTCGAATAAACTTGTATTCGAGTAATTTCTTATTTGAGTTAATTTGACAGGACAGTTTTGGATTAACTTGATGATTCGTGTTTGTTTAGATTTTGATAGGTTGGTTGGCTTTGGAACGAGTTAATCGTAGATCGAATTCCTTTAGATTTTGTTTAAATTAGATATTACTATCAAAATTAATCTAACTAATTAACCTCGTAAGTAAATATTAAATTTAACTTTATGTAAGTATGCGATTTATAATGTATTATTAATAGTTAATTATTTATTATTATAACTTTTTAATGTTGTAGTTTTATACAAAAAATTTAGTAAAATTAGAATATCATTGACAAATAAATATATCTACATTAAAAAGTAAAAAGAATAAGTAAAATTTTATATAATAATATATTTATAAAAGTTTTAAATAAATAATAAGATATACATACTTTTTTATTATTATAAAATTTTAATATTTAATTTAATTTTATTAAATTAGATTGAATCGACAACGAATTATAGTTTAAGCCGAATGAACTTACATATATTTATACCTCGGGTCAAGTTGATTTTTAGTCATATTTATATCGAATCAAGTTAATAAAATTTTAAAGTTATGTCCAATCGGATTTTATATGAACGAAGACGAATGGACAAGTCAGATTAAATTTTGACCTATACAGACAGCTCCTAGGAGTCCCACCAACTTTTAGATTTCCGGCGATCACAACACACGAATACCAATGTATCATTTGAATAAATGTAAGCTGGGACAGGTTAATGAAGTTATTTGCACATGTAATAGTCATTTATGGTAACGTTGAATTGTAGTAGGACATACATCGACTCAATCAATGATCTCTTATATCGACTCAATCAATGATCTCTTATATCATTTCTACGATTTTTGCATACCAAATTTACCAATAATAATGATACTACATTTTTGTTTGATTTTCCTTGTTTCATATTTATATCAATTAATTGTTTCTTCTTATACATAGTACTATCAATCTTCAATAATAGGAAGATATAATTTTATCAATTTTTTTTTTCAATCTCTTAATACTATTTATTGTTTATTTCATTTATTGATTTTTTTATGAAATATTATTATTGTGCATACTAGTAATATTTTTAATAACATTTTATTATTTAATTTAATTCACTATCATTATTTTTATCTATTGAGTATAATTTTTATTTGTGAATTCTTATTTTGATTACTTTAATGTTCTTATATTGAAAGCCATTTCAAATGTGATTAAAATAAATATTACTATTAATAATAAGAAAACTATAATACTTATACCCTTAAGCATGCAAAATTTAGGATATTATTAGTCAAAATAATAACAATCTTAATATTAATAAAAATAAGTTGATAAACATTAAAATTGATAATGTCATATTAAGAAGAATACCAATGATGATGATGACAACACCGACAATAAAATGATGTTGCTAGTTACAACATGAATAAAAACAATAAATATGACAATAGTCATACTAATACTAATTATAATAATGTCCATAAAATTAAGAAAAATAACCTAAATATATAATGAAGATAACAACATTAATATCACTACCACTATTAATAAAGATAACAACATAAATATTTGGACTTAATTAATAATGTTGGTGGAATTGTAACACCCAAGTTGAAGGAGAAAAGATAAATTGTAACACCTTAAGTTGATATGACCATGCGGGGGTCATTTGGTAGCCATCTAATAGGACCCCAACCCTATAAAAAGTTGCAAAGATTATCCTAGAAAACTTTCGGATTAATCAATTAAGAGAGAGGAAATCATGATTAAGGAAAATGGATAAGAGATAAATTATAATAGCCTAGATTGATATGACCACATGGGAGACACTTTATAGCCACTTGACAACACCCCTGTCCCCACAATGATTTTGGAGGCTACTCTAGATAGTTTTCAAATTGATTGGTTTACCTCATAGATCAACACGAATCATTTAAGTATGTTTTATCCTTATTCACGTATTTCCTAAAACAATTTGGAAATTTTTTAAGACGTTTGAGTAGGGTTGCCTATCTTAAAAATTATTCTACGACAAACAAGCTAAACTATAGAATCCTTAGGACCAAATCACCAAAATAATGGTTTACCATATTGATATAAGTAGTCCTATCAACCCTTTTAACACTCCACTCAATTTGAAGGTATTATATAAATCTTTAAAATTAAATTGGTAGAAGAGTATGAATATGTCAAATGAAGGCAACCAACTCAATAAAAATCAATGTCTAGGATATTTGACTAGGTGATTTGATAGTATGTTTAGTAAGAACAAAATTAGCTTGTAAACTTGAATTTTAGATTATTAAAATTATTTTTTTTAAATTTTATTTAATCAGTAGTGTTTTTTACTAGCTCATAAACTATTTTTCAAAAAGCTACTTTAGGTAGTTTTTAAGTTATAAGTTTTAAGCTATCTTTTAAAATAGTTTTACCAAGTATATAGTAAGTGAAGGAAGCGGTATCTTTCATTTAGATACCTCGAGTTTCTCATGTTTGAATCTCTCCATACAGTACATGGTACTATATTATTAGCTTTTGTGTCATTTATTGTATTCGTATACCTATGGTGTTGGTCCTTAAACACCTATAAGAAGTAATAAAAATAAATAAATTATAGAATTAGTTTTCCTAACAAATGCTTGTGGGCCTTTTTTTTAAATAATTAAATAAAGAAGAAGAAAAATAGCATTTAGTGTTATTAATAAACTTCTATATTTAAATATAATGCATCTTTTAAAATATTTTAGATAAGAAACTAGCATCTTAACAATTGTCTGTGGATATTTAGAAAAATCATTAGTTCATCCATTAATGCTTTTTATGGTTTGAATTTTTAGTCGTAATTATTTGAGGTACAATCATATAATCAGAGTAATTTTCTCATTGTGTTTTGTCTCCTAAATGAGTCATAAATGTTAATAATTTTCCTTTGAAGACACATAAGTTAATAATTTTTACAAAAATATAAAAAAAATGGTTTCAAGCAAGTTTTTTAGGATCCAGATCCTCTGTAGGATTGATGAGGGTCTTTATTATTGAATTATAAGATTGAGTTGTAAGATCATAAGGTCCTATAAAAAATCATAAAAATAGGAACTTCATATACTTATAAGTTAAAATTGAGTTATATATGAACTTAAAAAATTATGAAAAAAAAATCCTTAGACCCTTAGGTAATTGTTATTAAGTTGTTACAATGAACACCAAAGTTCAAAGTAATGAAAGAAGAAGGAAATAGTGCATTATTGCTGTAATAACTTTAGTTTTTTCCCCTTCTATTCCCCCCGAATTGCCACTAGAGGTTTTTGTCTTACTTTAGAGTTTCCATCTTGCCAAATGCTAGTGTTGGGATGAAGAAGGGATATGGAATACAAATATGATGGAGCAAGAGCGGAGAAGAAAAAAATGGAGGTAATAAAGTACTAACTCTAGAAATGTTAAGTTACTTAAATTAAAAACATACTTATAAGGACCATAATAGAGAAAATCAAAGCAAATTAATATCATTCCGATAACACAAATGGTCAATAGTTAAACAATTCAATGGAAGGAAAAATATGGAGGGACATAAGAGTCTAAGAACATCTAGATTAAAAGATATTGAGTAGGACACCAGATAGTTCTAAATCTCAACCTATGATACTAGCCTTCAAATGATCTCACGAGCTAACCTACTAACACCATTGCCCATTAAATAAGTAAGGGCCCATGAAATGGAACCCATTAGTACAATGATATTTATTAACCCATCATACAAAACTAACATGAAAAGCTCTATGGAACACATATAAAGCATCACATCAAGAAATGGTATAAAATATTCACGTATAGATGCAATGACCAAAGTACTATAATCATATCAAATAAACAAATAGCACCAATGCCATATACTACTCATGCCATTTTATATAGAATGTAATGAAACTTACTAATCAAATATCTAAGGGATGCTCTCTAAAGTGATGATTAGAACCTATATCAACCTAATGGCCATGGCATTCATAATATATCTTGTATCTCAGCCTTAATACTAATAAATTCCATATCACCATAAATAGGGCACAAAGGCAACTACCAAACATGGATAGGCATGTAGGCTACGCATAAATGCTACTACCAAACTACAAGTAGGCACGAAGGCTACTACCGAACCACAAGCAGGCACAAAAGCTACTACTGAACCACAAGTAGGCACAAAAGCTACTACAAAAGTAGTTAAATAATCATTTCAAACCAACAATAATCATTTTTATTTTTATTTACTCTGGGGGAGATCATATCAAATTGAAAATATTAGGGTATTATGGTCATACCAACACACTAAGACAACATAATATCCTACCAACTATAAACCTAGAGATACTAAGGTACCTTGGTCGTACTAGTACATAAAGGTAACATAATACTATACTGACAAGGACACCTAATTCATAAGTATGCATACCTTGTTTAAGTTCATATACCTAAATATAGTAAGATATAAAGTTTGGCTGGGGTACTAAAGCACACAAAAAAAATTCATAACCAATCGCAGGCTAAACCATAACTATAGGGCAGGTACCCCTAAAAAACTACCATTTCTGATCTCGAAATATTTTCCTTTAAATATTAATATCTTATTAAGGTGACCGCAAAATCATATAAAACACAAATAGATCCATTTTCCATAGTTAACCATTTATTACTCATTTTCAATTATTTTGAATAACTATAAACAAGGCCAACACTAAAGTCTACTAACCCCATTATAGGTTCAATTATTCACATTTAGACATATTATGTCAAAAATGACCAAAATACCCTTGAGATCACAGTTCCCACATTATTATCCATTTTAAATACTAATTCTATTTTATTTATTAATTTTTCATAATAAGGCTCAAATACAATAAGTAAATTATACAACATGTAATTAAATAATCGGACACATCAAATGACCATTTTACCCCTTACACATGATATAACATGTAAAACTCTAATCATGCATATCTAATTAATCCAAAATCACACATTCCCATGTTTAACAATAAATATTACAATGTAGGCACACATATCGGAATAAATATTATGATAGTTAAAAATATCACTACAAAAAAAATTTATTTTTACCAATGATACTTTTGTTGCTAAAGATAGAAAGTTGTTGCAAAAAATATATATCGCAACGACATTTTTTGTTGAACGGTCATTGCGCGTTATGGTGTTGTAAAAAAATAAAGCAACAATAGTGGTCATTTCAAAAAGGTAATTAAGTGCAACATAATCTATCATTGCTAAATAAATATCATCGCAATACATCACTTTGCCTAACTACATGTATTTATATATTGCATCAAATTTTTTCATTGTGAAATTATTGATCCTACTTCGATGATAATTTATGTCATTAAAAAAACATGTAATTATAAACAAATTTAATCATTAAAAACATGGTTGTACTTTGACAAAAAATTATGTCATTGCTAAAGCTTATTATTTACAACAACAAAAGTCTTTTGAAAGAAATTTTCAAGCACTAAAAATGGAAGGAGGGGTGTTACAACAGGTAAGTATGGATGTGCGTGAGGAGAAGACATAAGGGTATGGTAATGCATGTAGAGCATGCACAAATCAAGGAGGAAGATCATGTATGTTATACCCTATCTTTTTGTGAAGTTTGTGGAATGAGAAGTTATGGTATAATGTTTGCTTTTGATTTGGAACTATAATTGAGTTTGAAGAAAAGTTGGATTTGAATGAGTAATAAAAATGGACTAAAATGAGTTTTTAGGTGGATAGATCAACTGGTTTGTCATTTCAGCTAAAAGATTTTTCTTGACCAAACCGATTAACTTATTTGGGAAACCGATCAATTGGTTAGTAGAACAGTCAACTCGTAGGCTAGACCAATCGACTTGTTTGTCGAGCGGAGTATATTTTTGAACTCAATTTTTTTTGGGAAAAACTTATTATACCAAAATGAAACTTTGATAATCATATTCTAAGCTTTTATTTAGAGATTCTAAACATTTCTTATTATAAATTTGGCTCGAGATTCTATCTTGAATTGATTCAAAGGTTCAATTTGTATAATTGAGGGGGAGGGTGGCCTTAGCTCTATCTTCTTCCACCTATCTCCTTTGCATGCTCTAGAAATTGTTGTTTTGATTCCCAATCCTTCTCTACTTAACATGGAGATTCCTCCTACAATGATCGTTTATTTCCTCTTTTGTGTTTGACATTTCTAGGCGAATTTAAATTGTATTTTTTCAAAAATCACCATTTTAGCTATGGAGGTTAGCCAATCTTGGATAAAATTAGCCCATTTAGCTCAAATTTAAATGGTATAAATTAGGGTTTTTTGATCTGAGCATGACCACACTCATTCTTGTACTAATTTTTTTGCTATAAATAGCCCTAATCATCCCTTCCACTCGATCTTCTTTCAACCACTAAAATATTCTAGCTCTCTAGCCTTTTGTTATTTTATCCCCAATTCAAGCTTAGTTTCAGTTCCTTTCCACTCTTTTGATCTTTTCTCCATATCCTTCTTATTTATTTCTATGTGAAAGAGTGTTAGATTTAGGAAGAAGTAGAGTCCCTTTCTCAACACAATTTTTCTCTATTTTTTTTCTTATGTTTGGTAAGCTATTTTCTTCTAATTCAAGTTTTGATTTATGAAAATTTTTAATATATTTTTGAAGCTTTAAATTCTATTTTTAAGGTTTGGAAGTTGAAAATCTTCAAAGTTGTATTTTTAAATTTGTAGAAACATTTTGCTTGCACCAAATAAGTCATTCTTACTTCTTAAATGTGACATAGTGAAACATGTGATGTGGTGTATTTTTTAAGTCATAACTACATGGGGTTGCATTTGAATTTTATTTTAGATTGATGCACATTGATTTATTTATGAATTTTGAGAAAAGACATGATTTTTGGGAGGATAAGGTTGATTTGATTAATTATGAAGCATGTTTTAGTCTATGATGAAGTATAGATATGATGCTATGAAATGATTTAGTTTAGATGTGGTAGGATTTTTATCTTGATTTGCAGGAAAAATGTCTATTTTGTAAATTAATCAATTGTTTATGCTAAACCCATTGACCGGTAGGTCTATGGCGACATTGGTTTCTCTCTACTTAAACTTATTGACTAGTTGGGTATAAACAATTGACTAGTCTTAAAATAGTCGACTGGTTGATCCAAACTAATCAATGGGTTGGTAAAATCAATCGACTACTTAGGCCAAACCGATCAACTGGTTTGTCCAAATTATGTGATTTTGATCTTTTGGATTGTGTATGCTTTAAGACTATGCTTAACACTGCTATACGACTATTTAATGAGTGAAATTCTTTTGTTGACATGGATTGACAATGTAATGAATGGATTAAATGGATCATGACTCATGGCATACTTAATGGGTATTATAAAGGCTTTAATGGGTAAGCCCAGATAATTATTTGATGGCTTTAAAGGGGTAATGTAATATGAACTTTGGCCTGAAATGGATTAATCTAAGGGATTTGGTTAATATTGAGTAAGTATTAATGGAAATATCACACATGGTTGGGGAATGGTAATGATTAAGATGGAATAAGCATGTGAATCCCTTACTTGCATATTGTATAGGCCTTGAATGATCACGTAACCTCGAGAATAACATAAAATCACTTAAAGCAAAACATGATCAAGCTGTGTATGCATTTTAGTTACCTAATCCTTAATTAGCTACTATGGGTTAGTTTGCCTTTGGGTGTTTATTGATGCCTTCAGGGTTTTCTTTGAGGGGGATCCTAGTAGATTCTGGTACCTTACCTACTCTAGAAACTAATGATGTACTAGTGGGTATTGATATTAAAGGGTCTGATTATCTAGGTGGTTTTTTTGGCTTCGTCCTAGACTTATGTCCATTGATGGTTACTTGGATTTAGTCCAAAATTATTTTCATAGGTGGTTACTTGGCTTTAGCTTGGACTTTATATTATTTTGTTTGGATTCCATGGTATGTGAGACCATGGGTAGTGCACAGTCCATTGCTCAATAAAAAAATTAAATAAGTATTTGGATAAGAATATGGAATTAAGAATGTGGTTAAAGAGAAATGAGAGAAAAAGAAAAATAATAGTAAAAGAGACAATACCTTATGTATAAATGACCTAATGTATTAGGAAGGTGGGAAAATGGCCTGTGGTGGAATTATGTGCATGGATGAATGAAGCCTTAATGATAGTTAGACAATCTACTTAATAGAATACATGTAATAATCTATAATATTGTGTTATATTGCTAAGTATGATGAGCCATATATGGTATGGGCTTCCTATATACGATATCACCATGATAGAAAATGTACTATGTTTATATAGGAATGAACTATGCTAGTATGATTATGATTATATGCAGAAATATTGTGTGCTTGCGACTTCTATTGAAGAAGTAACTAGGTTTATTTAGTACGAGGCGTATTGACGTGCCCATTTTTTCGATCACTTGTTCATTCCAACATAGGGACATGTGTAGATTTTCAAGGATGGCCAATCTCATGTTGGACATGGGTTCTGAGATCGTGAAAATTTGGAATAATTTATGTGGTCCTAAAAGGACCAGAATTTAGGGCTACGCCCTACTTTTGTGTTTTATAAGTTGAATCCTATACTTTGGTTTAATTTTCCCCTCATGTATTTGAATATTTGCAAACTATCAAGGTGCCATACTTGAAATCCTTTCTTTCAGTATTTATATAATGTGTTTTGGCGCACTCTACTTTAGTTTTGGAAGGTTTGATTCTCAACCTTGTATCTCTAATGGAATGGGTGGCTGGTGCCTATCCTATGTTAGGTATGGCGGTAAAACCTCATTTTTTTTAATTGTTTGATATTTTTCTGCTTCTATAAGGTTTTTAAATAAAAAATTTTCAGTTGTCAAAAATGGGGGTGTCACAATGCATCGGTTGTGCGTGAGGTGCACAAGCGTTCGAGGGGAAAATAAGGAGAGAAGCAAATGAGTTGAGCGTGAGATACACGAGTAAGGAGAAAATGTTTGGTCATTATCTTGAGTATATTATCCTACAATTCTCCACCTTTGAATACACTTATTGACATCTCAAGATCTACAAGTCATAATAAAATTTAGGTGCAGGCAATGGCTTAGTCAGCAAATCAACTCCATTATCTTTAGTCTCGACCTTTTCAATCTTGATCTTTCTCCCAGCTTTATCTCCCTACTTTATCTCCCTTATGAAGTGCAACCTAACATTAAGATGATTGGTTCTCTCATGGTATGCAGGATTTTTACTCAAATATATAGCACTTTGATTGTCACACCAAATTATAACTGAGTTACAAAGTACCTCTAACTCTTTGATTAAACCTTTCAACCATAATTCTTCTTCGACAACCTCTGTACATGCTATATATTCATCCTTTATTGTTGATAGAGATACAACCTTTCGTAAGGTTTCTTTCCAGCTTAATGTATACCTTCCTGTCTAAAACACATACGCTGACCTTGAAATCCTTGTATACTCATCTCCAGTAAAATTAGAGTCTGTGAATCCCTACAAATGAAGTGATTCTATCCCTTCAAACATAAGTCTAACATTGCTCGAGCACTTTAAGTACCTTAGCAACCATTTCATAGCCTTCCCATGTTTAAGACTTGAATTACTTATAAACTTACTTACAAGGCTAACACCATAAGATAAATTAGGTCTGGTACATATCATCATATACATGAGGCTACCAACTATATTTGTATAAGGAACACCTATCATTAAGTGTCTCTCTTCTTCTATTTGAGGATACTTCTATTGTGAAAGTTTGAAATGAGATGCCACTAGAGTTGTTACTAGTTTTGCATCTTTCATTCCAAATATTTCCAATACCTTATTAACATAACCTTGCCGTGACAAAACAAGCCTTCTATGTATTCTGTCCCTTCTTATTAAGATCCTCAAAATCTTCCTTGCACTTCCCAAGTCTTTCATATCAAATTTCTATCTTAATAGTTTCTTGAATTTAATCATTTAAGCTTCACTAGAACTTTCAATGAGAATATCACCCACATATAGCAACAAATATACTAGATCATATCCTTCTTGATGTTTAAAATGAACATAAGAATCAAACTTGAACCTTTTAAAACCAATCAACTTAACAGCTTAATCAAACTTAAAATTTCATTCTCCAGGTGATTGTGACATGAAATATAAAGATCTTTTCAACAAATATACCCAATCTTCTTTTCCTTCTTGAATAAAGACTGGTGGTTGAGTCATATACACTCTCACCTTTAATTTACCATGAAGAAAAGTAGTTTTTACATCAATTTGCTCAAGCTCTAGGTTTTTATCTACTTCTACTACTAGTAAAGCTCTAATTAAAGTGTGTTTTACTATTGGAGAAAATGTTTCATTATAATTAATTCCCTCTCTTTGTGAAAAACCCTTTAGAACCAATTGAGCCTTGAACTTAGGGGGTTCAGTTTTTACAGCACCTTCTTTCAACTTATATACCCATTTACGTCCCATTGGTTTCTGATTTTTGGGTCATGGAACAAGTTCCGTGGGTGTTATTTTTCATTAGAGAGTTCATTTCCTCTCTCATAACATCCTTCCATTCTATGCTATATTCACTACTCATGGCTTGTCAATAGTTGAATGATTCATCTTCAACAAAACATGTTGTATTTGAAGCAAAATCCATTGTCTTTGCATGAACACATCTCGGAGGTGGCCTTATGTGTCTCCTTTCTATATCCCTTGCTAAATGATACTGGGTAAGGTTATTAGGTTGTCCCCTATCTTCTTTAGAATCATTCCAGTCTTCTAAATTCACCGGTTCCTTTCTATCAAGCTCCACCTTAAGCCTCAAACTCTCTGTTAAATCAGAGAAATCTTCTCTTACTCTTGAACTAATAACATCTTTATAAAATGTTCCTTCTCTAAAATTCACATCTCTACTTAAAAAGGTTTTTAAACCTTGTTAATCCAAGTTCATCACCTTATAACCTTTCACCCCATTAGGATATCCTAAGAAAACACATTTTCTTGCTCTTACATCAAGCTTTCCTTCCTTGATATGAGCATAACATACAGAGCTAGACATTCTAAATTTACTATAGTCTACAACCACTCCACTCCATCTTTCCATTAGTCTATCAAAGTTAATTGTAGAAGAAGGGCTTTGATTCATTAAATGATAGGTAACCTTTTCAACCTCTGCCCAAAACACCTTAGGTAAACCTAAAGTGAGAAACATACACCTCATTTTATCCAAAATTATTCTATTCATCCTTTCAATTGATCCATTTTGTTGAGGACTACCAGGCACTGCCCAATGCCTTACTATTCCTTTCTGTTTTTACAGAACTGATAAAAGGATTCATTGTATAACTCTAATCTATTATCAATTCTTAATTTCTTCATTTCTTTTTATATTTCAACCATACATTTCCATTCTTTGAAAAATTTGAATGCTTGATCCTTTGTTTTTAGAAAATATGTCCAAACAAAACGTGAGAAATTATTTATGAAAGTAAGAAAGTGCCTTGATCCTCCTTTTGACATTACTTTGGCTGGCCCCCATATATCAACATGCACAAAGTAAAGCACTTCTTGTGACTTGCGTGTGCTACTGTTGAACTTGAGCTTATAAGCCTTCCCAAGAGTGCATGTTTCATAGAAACCTAATTCTCTCAATTTCTCATCGTAAATAATGAAAGCTGTTCTTGTTGAGTATCTGTAGACCTTTATCACTCACATGATCCGACCTTAGATGCCTAACTTTTCAGGAGAAAGTTCAGTCCCTTCTGTATGATTTATGGTTACAAGTTTGTTTCCTTCTTCTAAAACATATAGACCATTTACTAGCTTACCATTTAAAGAAACCATTGAGCCTATAATAGCCTTCAATATGTCACCTTCTACCTTAACCATATACCCTTCTTCATCCAAAGATCCTAAAAAAATCAAGTTTCTTTTCAATTCAGGCACATGCCTAACTTCTTTCAGTAGGAACTCATTTCCAAAACTCATCTTGATTAATACTTGGCCTATTCCAATTAGAGGATAGGACTTATTATTTCTTAAGAGTATTCAGTCTCCCTGAGTTTTCGAGTACTACATAAATTTTCCTCTTTTAGGGAACATATGAAATGTACATCCAGATTCTAACACCCATACATGATCAAATTGATAACCATAAGAGATTATACCACCATTAACACCTTTGAGTTTTCATAACCATAAGATATTATCTCGGCATCACCTTGATCAAATAGTTTCCTTATGCTGTCCATTCTTCTTTCTCTCAGAGAAATCTTTCCTCAAATGGCCAATCTTATGATATTGGAAACATTTCCAGGTTATCCTCAATCCATTCTTCAACTGGGATCTCCCTTTCTTTCCACCTTTCTTATCTCTTTTCTTAGTTCTTCCTCTTATAGTAAGACTTTCAACTACATTCTCACCCTTAAAAGATTGTTGCTTATGCATTTCTTTAGATGTTAAGGTTTTTATTACTAATTCTAGATTTAGTTTATCTTGACTGAACATGATCGTGTCAATAAAATTCTCATACTTCTCCAAAGGTAAAGAATTCAACAAGATTATAGCCCTATCTTCATCTTCAATCTTGACTTCTATATTTTCAAGATCCAAAATCACTTTATTAAAATCATCAAAATGATCTTTTAGAGATTTTCCTTCTTGCATTTTGAAAGAGTATAACCTTTGTTTGAGGATAACTCTTTTTGTTAATGTCTTCATGAGGTATAGTTTTTCCAACCTTTCTTATAAACTTTTTGCAATCTATTCTTTCAAGACTTCTCTTAGCACTTTGTCCCCAAGAATTAGATTGATGGTGCTATGAGCCTTGTCCAGAATTTCCATATTCTCTTTGTGCTCTAATGTTGCCTGCATTTGGTCTTCTCCTGGGAGGGATAACTGCAACCCTTATTAGACCAAAAGTGCCTTAACCTTCCGCCTCCATAACCCAAAGTCCCCTTTGCCATCAAATTGTCCTATATCAAACTGTGTTGAGCCTATTTCCTCCCAATTCTAACAAGAGAACTCTAATACCAATTGTTAGATTAGGAATAAGAGATTATATATATGAATGTGAAGTCTCTATAATATACTACACTGAGTTAAAGAATCAAAATATTTAGTAATCAATCTTGAAGAATTCAAGACGCAATTATGATATAGCAAGAAGAAGAAATGAAAGAAAGAAACTAAGATGAGAGAATGAAAACAAGAATGAATGCCTTGTATTATATTTCTTGATCAGAATAATACAATCTAATATTTCTATACCTCTGACCCAGGTATACATATACCCCTGCATTCGACTAATCCAACATAAATCTAGTTGTTAGTCTTTAGTTAATGGCTGATTAACTTAAGCCCGAAAGCAACTAGATTTTATACACTAATTACATGTAGAAAACTAAATAAATAAGGCATAACTATAGCTGGCATGTATTTAATAACTGTAGTCAATATTCTCCTACAAAAAAGATTAAAGGTAAAAAAAGAGAAGCCCTTGGTTAAAAATGAGCTTTGGGCAATTAAGATGGAAAACTTCACAATCTACCACCTTAATCCACTTTTAACTAATAATCAAGCATTAATAGGATAAGAGAGAGAGAGAGAGAGAGAGAGAGAGAGAGAGAGAGAGAGAGAGAGAGAGAGAGAGAGAGAGAGAGAGAGAGAGAGAGAGAGAGAGAGAGAGAGAGAGAGAGAGAGAGAGAGAGAGAGAGAGAGAGAGAGGAGTGGGTTGGCTAAGAGGGAAAGCAAGATCAACTTAATAATAAGTAAAATTAAGAGGGGTAAGGAGAGATTGAGTTAAGAAAATGTATCAAATTCCTTAAGTGCAAAATGAGAACAAGAAGGTGCATATGACCCTTTTGGTGGTCAACAAAGGAGAGGCCGAGAGGTGGTGCAATCAGATTTTGGAGTGGCTTGTAAGTTAAGAAGTGATTAAAAGGGGTAAGAGAGTGTAAGAGATTAGGAAGAAAATATCAGAGCATGACTATGGGTAACAAATTGGTTGATTGAAAAGGACAAAGAAAATATGATAGAGGGAAAGTAGGAAATGTAAGAGCAATAAAGGGGCATTAGGCTGCCATCAGCTAAAAACCCAACATACAAACATCAAGCTACATGTCAGTATACTATTCCTTCCTTTGTATATCTAGTTCCTAATTCTTCTGATATAATTAACTATCTTCTTAGTTGTGTGAGGGAAGTTTGATGTTAATTAATTCTTTGATCCAAAAATAACCCTTAGCTTGACCATCATTAACATAAATTTTTAGCACGCTCTATCAACATGAAATACTACTTTACTCCTACATTTCCAAATTCAGAATCTAATAACAAAGAAAATTGGTTTCTAAATATTCTTCGTAAATTCTTTGATTTTTAGATACAATCCATTCTATATATCCCCCACAAACGACAACGTCATTATTGCCACACCTTTGAGGCTACCTTGAAATGAAGGAAAATATGTTTAAAATTTTCCACATCTTTGTTATAAAAAAGACACCTCAGTTGCTTTTTGTCTGATCTAAATAATTAGGCTAAGCAACTTACCTTTTTTGTTCATCTTTTGGTTGATAGAAAACCATTTAGTCAATGGGGGAATATTTTCTAATTAGAATTGGCTTTAGTGCATGATTGACTATTCTTGTATATCAAATCCTATATTTTGTCACAAAAGAACTTCATACTATATTCTCCTTTCCTCTTAAGAGTGCTGCCAATTTGACCATTAACATACTTGATCATAGGATATAACTATTTCAATATTTGCATAAGATCCGCTAATATGCTTTCCTTCTAAATGAACATCCTTCTCCTCTGCAGACTTATGGTAATGGGTCACTATGACAAATAAAGAGAAAAAATAGAAATCCTAAGGTCATGTCATGGACGTACATACATTACCCAACCATGTAAGAATAACTCATGTTTGTTATATTATTATGTTTAAGTATTATTATTTTTTACTATTTATCAATTTAACATGGATTCCAACATCAAACAATGAGAATATGTACACATTTTACACGAAAGAGAACAAAATGCTTAAGAAGACCCACTATTCGTATAAAGAATCATGATTTAGCCAACTCCCCTTAAGCATCTAATTAATAAGAAGCATGGAGTAAATCAAGTGTATTGATGTTCATGTTTATACTCAATGAGTTCAATCTATCCCATTAGGAAAAAACAAAACTCATCACTTTCCTGATGATGTGAATGATGATAGCTTGTGTATCTGCTCAAACTCATCCCCTAAAAGTTGAAGTATCTCATCAATTTAAGGATGTGCCGACTGAATGTTGTCTCTCTTAGATTTCTCATTATGGTCTTGAACATCTTGAGACCCTCCCCATTTTTTGACTCTATCCCCGGCAAGAGTAGCCTGTGTATCAATTATATGTTGCTAGATTAGTTAAGTAAAAATATTGGTTAAATGGAAACAACTATGTGGGAAAATAAATAAACAAAAAGTTTCAAAAAATACAAAAAAAATGAAAATATTATAAAACACATAAACATTTAACACTCGTTTGTTCCCACACACACAAATATATGTGTGTGTTTAATTTGTGAAAAAGCTTTACTTTAATTTTACACATATGATGACAATCATATATAGCTAATATAAATGAATGGATATAATTAATTGCAAATTTAAAAGAGCATAAATTCAAACACAAATAAAATAGCTACAAGGACATTTGAAGTTTCTCTAAGAGACATTTTTTTCCCGTAGAAATGAAGATGCTAAGTGAGGTTGGAAGATCTATATGAGATTCGGTTGAGGTTGGGCGAGGATCGATATTTTTTGAAAGTTTTGGTTCACACATGTTAAACAAATTTTTGAAAATCATTCTTTTTTTTGCCTCTTTGTTTTGAAGAAACAATTTGAAATTAATTTTTGATGTTTACATTTATGTTTTAGTTTCTGAAACATTTTTAAAAATAACCTCCTAGATTTTTCCATGTAATAAAAGTTAAAGCAAAAAAATTTAACAAAAATATTCCACTTTGATGTGCAAGACTGAAATGTAGTATCTACTAGCACATACGGTTTCATATTACCTCCTTGTTCCAGTTGGTTTTGTATACCATAAAAAATAGGACGCAGGTTTGTGCTATCGTTCCGGAAACCATGCCATACCAAATACCCTGCTCGCGGTATGATTCAAAAAAGGTTAGATCTCAACTTATGGAAGCAAAATGAAAAACTTATCTCTTATTTGGAACTATTTTAAAGAATAGTTATCCAATGAAATTACTTTTTTGGAAATTTTTAGCTTAGAAAATTTCCATAAAAAGTAATATATTTTTGATATCTTTTACAAGTAGCTAAAAAAGGGTAAATTAGATATCAAGTATGTTAGGTTATTCAAAAAAGGAATAGAAATTAATTATTTAAGTAATATAAATTATAGGTACTTACTCTGACGCCATAACCAAACTTGTAACCCAGTAATAATCCCAAGGGGATTCCAACAACGTAGTAGCATCCTATGTTCACGTAAGCAACAAATGCTTGCCATCCGGCTCCTACAGCTACCCCTGCATATAAATGATGAAATATTTAACCCAAAAATTAGAGCATAGAAAATCAGAATCTTATACATATGGGTGCATGCATATGATACAAGGTTAATGTAGAACTAGGATAAGATTAGGAAAGTGGGAAGGGAGGGAAAACCATTTAAGAGGAAAAACTAGGTGAGAAAACCGAACCTGATAAGGATCAAACAGAGGGAAGATTTTATTTTTTGACGTGAAGGGAAGAAAAATTTAATATAATACTCAATTATTCATTTGAACAAGGTCTCACCCAAGTATATAGGTGAAACAAATCATAAAAACAATACAAACATCATATATTAACATATAAAGTGTAATAGACCTTATTAGTATGGCAATACTTAACCTAACCATTAAATATCTAAAATTAAATGATTATATCAGTAAATAATAATAAAATTGTCATCTACTTATGAATCTAGATCAAAAGAAAGCATAGGGAAAAAAAGGTGTCTAGGACAACCTAAGTCTTATTTGCTTTCTTGAGCAAAAGATATATACTGCATGTAGTCATATTTGTTAATCTAGAAAAGAGAATTTGTTGCATATGTTCATCTAACATAAGATGAGTTTAGATGGAGAAGTCGTCAAGAGTAGAACATATATTTAGACCATGTTTAGGCTAGAGAAACAAAATAGGTGAGGACTTTGTGTTATTTTGTAATATTAATTATTGGTTGGACAAGTAATATAGAAAGAGAGAAAGATCAAATCTTTCCGATCTAGATTTTCTTTACCTTGTTCTAGTATTAGTTCTGGTTTGTACATTTTTTCAATCTACACACATGATCAATCTGCACATAACTTCAATTTTTTGTACTAGAATCCCTACAAGTTATATCAAATTCTGGTTTCTAATGGAGAATTTTTTTGGTGGTAAGTCTAAATTGTGCAATGAGAAAAACATTTTTTTATTGCTAAGTATGGTCATAATTTTAAAGGATAAGAAACTTATTGATATTTAAACTATAACATGAAGTTTTATACAATAAGTATGATCTAATTAATTGCCATTTAGTACTCCTAAAAGCAAGTATAACTTTTTGGAGGAAAGGAATCTGAAAAGACTTGTGAATAAATTAAAATACGAAAGCATAGGTCACTAGCAATATGGATATTATACACCCGAGTGCATTGTTCAAAGTACACTTGAGATGATATGGTGTGTTGGTTAGACCTGAGAAGAGGTATAAGGCAACGATATAACAATTATAACCAAAGTTTATTGTAACATGTCAATTAGCATGATTACTCTCATGTGACCAATTGTGGGTTCAAGTCTAGTTATAAATATTTTTGTTATATTTTTGTTTAATACAGGTGCATGAGCCCAAAGAATAATAAGCATAAATCAAGAGCATGATATACATCAAGGTGAAAAAGAATAAACATCAAACCTATCCAAAATAAGGATAAGCTTTCTTTTGGAAGAAGGATAAACATCAACTAAGAGGAGGATACTAAAATACCCCAAAACTTCTCCTCTTCCCCGTACAGGCACGCGACCTCTGCAATGCCACACGCTGGCTTGCCTCCTCCCCTCTCTTCCCCGTTGATCTCTCTCCCTTCTCCACCCAATTGTGCTTTCACTCTCTTCTCACCTGTGCCTCTCTCTTCCTTCCTTTCTCCTTCCCTAAGTTAGCAGACCTACAACTTTGTAGGCTTGCACCAGCCATGCACCGTAAGCTGATGACCTGCCATGCATGCCATCATCCTCCCCTCTTCCCCCTCTATCATTTTCCTCCATCAATGGCCTATGAATACCCTTCAACCACCCTCATTTGATCTTTTTTCTCTACCTAGAAATTTTCTACCTTTTTGTGTCGCCGCCTGTTCAGCCGTCTACTCCATCGCCACCATCCAACATTGCCGCCCAAATCACCTCCCATGCAAAGTTGGCCATTTGACCAACTCCAACTCACCCACCGCCACGCTTCGTGCCACCATCTGCCGCCACAACCACCATTGCCTCTACCCTTAAAACCATAAGCAGAACCTCCTCTACCTTCCCCTACCTTCCTTTTCCCCTACCTCCCTCTCCTTCTCCCTTCCTCCCTCTCCACCACCTTCAGCCACCATATCGCCGCTTCCTGTGCCACCACCACTATTCCAGCCCTCTCAACCTAGGGCATCCTCCACCACCTCAAATCCTCCTCTCTTTCCCCCTCTCCTATCCTAAACAACCTACTTTCCACCCTTCTTATCTCTTCCCCCTGCCATCGCCGGTGTCGCCTGGTCACCACCAACCCTAGGTGGTACCCCAACCCTTAAAACCCTATTTATGCTATTATTATCTCTTTTATTTATATTAATGTTATTATCCTTATCCTTATCCTTATTATTATTATTATTATTATTATTATTATTAAATATAGTCTCGGGATATTTATCCAATAATTTTAGTCTCGGGATATTTATCCCATTAATTTTTTAAAGAAGTCGAAGCCTTGTTTTATTTAGTATTATGATTATCCTTATCTTTATTACCATTAATATCATTATTACTTTATTATTATTATTATTATTATTATTATTATTATTATTATTATTATTATCATCATCATTAATGCTAATTTTGGCATGTTATTACTATTATTATTATTGTAAGTATTCGAACCTTTTGTATTATTATTATTATCCTTAACATTATTATCATTATTGTTATTATTACTATTATTATTTTTATTACTAACACTATTATTAACCTTAACCTTATTATCACTAAGGTTTCTATTATTATAATTATTAGGGCCCCTTTCAAGTCTTATTTTTAAGATTAGAACTATTGCTATTATTGTTATTATGATTGTTTTTATTTTTTACTACAAATATTATCATTACTATTATTAGTAGTATTAAAGCTATTATCTTTAATAATATAAATATGGCTATAAATACCTTAACATGTACCTATTTTGACTAGTAATAACCTAGTTAGCTACCTCGATAATAAAAATCCTATTTTTACTTGTAAATATTCTCTTAATAAACTAAACTCTAAGCTTTATAAGACATGTAAAAGACACTAAGCATTTACAGTGGAACACTATGAGAGTTGGGGCCAGACCGATCCACCGGCATAATAGTGGCTAGGAGCGTCTTGCTTTGACGACCGATCCACCGGCACATAATAGTGGTCAGGTGCGTTTTACCCTATACATTTTCAATCTACCAACTATAATAGTAGAGTTTCCGTGCTCACATGGATTAATAATAAGCATGGTGTAAATGAGTATTCATCAGATAATTAAATAATCAGTTTATCTGAACTATAGCTTGACCTTTATTTATTTGCATTGGTTGTATGTTGTTGGTATGATCATGCTTGTGTTATATGTTTCTGTATGCTTGGCATTAGTACGTGGTTACCATGCTTAGTACGTAGCATATTGACCATTCGTTTCATGGGTACTACTCATTCTTACAAGTAGAGGTCCCTGCTGAGTTTGTGTAGGTAGATATTGCTATTTTTAATGCCTTTGATGCTTACGAGGCATCGGGTGGGACTGAGAGCTAAGTTGGACTTGGCATGGGAACCAAGAGTGGATGTGGTCGGACTTCCTTTTTAATTTTCCTTTATCTTATATCTATTTTTTCATACTTATTTTATCGTACTGTAGCTTTTGTCCCTTTGGGAAAGTTTAATTATGTACTCTTGGTTTGTACACTCTTTTACACGTACTTTGATTTTCGCATTATGAATGTTTCAACACTTTTATGAATTCTTGACTTAAGTTTGACTAATGATAGAAGGTAATTTTTCTTTAGCCTTGTGGTGAGTACGAGATCGGCCGGGGTCGAGCTTGTACTGATTACGGCGGTAATATCCTCGAAATTCACAAGTTTTTTTACTTGCTTCCGTTGAATCTTTTAATAAATTGAAATTTTTTAAAAGTGAATTTTGAGGGTGTTACAGATACACATTAATGTGGAGAAGAATATACACCACCCTAGATGAGAATACACATCGAGTTATAGTTGCTTTGATCCAAATGAGGATAAACATAAACTAAGAGGAGCATATACATCAACGGGAATGAAATAAATATCAACTCAGAGGAACCCAAAGAAAGATAAACATAAATTAAAAGGAGAAGACACACATTTGATGGAGAAGGGTAGATATCAACCCAAAGAAGGATACACAACGAGTTGAAGAATGATAAACATCAACTTAGAGAAAAATATACATCAAGCAATGCTTTATAATACACAATCTGCCATGTCAATTGGATGCAACATGCAAGATGCACTCAAAAGAAAAAAATAATTTGTGGGTCACTAGTATTTTTTTTCTTGGTATGTTGTCACTAGTACATTAGTTGTGATTTAAGAAAAAAATTTCTAAGTAGAGTATGTTTGGCAAAACTAGCTTAGAAGCTAGCTGTAAACTTATAAGGTATCAACTACTTGAAGAAACTTTTTAAAAACTAGCTTAAAACTAGTAAAAAACTACTTGCAAAACCAAATGTTTTAAAAATAAGATAGTTTCAATAAGCTAAAAGCTAGCTTATAAGCTACTTTTTATAATGCCAAATGCAATATTTAAATAAAAAATAAGTTAAAACCTACTAGTCTTCTTAATATGTTTGAAGGACTAATAAGCCAATAGGTAAGTTTAGATGAAACTTTTAAGAAGGATAATAAAGTTATCTTACCTTTAACATCTCTCGAGATTAAAAATTATCTTATCATGAAAGGGAAATTAAGAGGAAATGTAATAAAAATATAAATATCAACATTGTGTGCTTCTATTTGATAAGTTTTGACATATTTAATCAAAGTGTTCAAAATTTGAGGAAAAAAAGATTAGATTAAAGGAAAGAAAGGGAATATGGTTCATTAAAATCACAAATAGTTGTGATAAGGATATATGACCTTAGTGAAGGATGAGAAAGTACCGAGGGATAATTAAAACTTGGACTCTAGATGTTCCCAATATATCTCTACTATAGGAATAGTAGATTTATATGGATACTGTGAAAGGAAATAAATCACTTTGCCAAAAAGAGGGTAATATTGGAGGGGGTAAGAGAGATTGAGATCAAGAAACATAATGGAATGGTTTGAAAATTGATTTCGATGTATGGTGCATGTGATCATAATCTTATTTATCTATGATACTTGGAAAGGTCAATAAATAGGGAATGGTGATATCAAGAGGGTGGAAAATAAAAGGTAGCCTCTTAATACTCTAAATTTGGGAGTGTAGAAGATAGTTCCTTCCAAGGACAACTATTGTTAGATTAAATGATGATGTCAAGGTCATGCTCATAAATAAAATATGATGGCACATTAGGGCCTAAGATTTTGATTTTTAGGTACAAGCCCTATCTACATAGACTATAAATGGATATAGATCAAAGAAGAAGGGATTTTTAGCCCAATTCATGTCTTTTTCTCTTTCTTGAGCTCGAAATATACTTAAAGGGCAGGCCTTTTTACTCTAGGTTTTCTTGCTAACATATTAAAGATAATATTTTATATTCATTATTCTTACGTTCAATATTTTGAAGAGAGAAGGTACTAGGAATAGAATAAATATATTGGCTAAGCTTAAGCTATTGGTTAGGAACTTAGGATTAATTATGCGTTGAGGGAAATACAATTGGTGAAGATTGTGCATTATTTTGTATGGATAATAATTAGTTAGAGCAATATTACAAAAAAGGAGAAATACCTTTTAGATCTTGGTGTTCGTTATTTTCTTTGCCTACTTCTTGTTGAGGGTTGGTTAGTACACATATTCAATTTGTATATATATTTCACATGAATTAATTATTGTTAAGACTATTATCCCAATTCTTAGGTAAGGATGATAGTACGATCAAACCCTCTTATTCTTCATTAAATATCATCTTAACTAAATTCAATTAATTTGTGACCACATTGATGTGATCTATGATAACCACACCTTCAAATATTCTAAATCAATACCTTAGAAACTCCTTTGTAATTGATGAGGTAGTTTTAACATTAGCAAAGTCTTCAATAAATGTGTCATCATTATCTCTTTATTGATGTTAAATGTTACTTTTGACCTCAAGTTAGAGGCAATGCTTTATTCATGCTTTTGGTTTGTCTCCTTTCGTCCTAATTAGTTAGATTGCACTTAGAGGCTTAAAGTTTAAGATCTCCCTTCTTAGTCTAATATAATGATTTTGGTTTATCTTCAAAAATTTGAACATGGAGATTTTTCTTTATACAAGTACTCTCTCACTTTTATCTTTTGGGAATTGAAATTAAAAATATCAAACTTTTCAATGCTAATAATTCTATCCTTTTAATTATTGTATATAGTGGTTTATTTAGCCAAATTATAATACCAATTGTTGAGATATTGAGTCAAACAAGCAATTTTTTTTAATGAATTGATAATTAGGAAGGCATTCAATCTTTTCAAGGTCTGGTGACTAGTCTACTTCTATTGCTTGCAAAAATAAATTTTATTCAATTAATTATTTATTTGAGTCACAAATGATGTAATAATCTAAACTTAAATACCAACATAAAGCTTTATACAACTAAGTCTATTTATGAAACTTAGTTTATCGGGCTCCCCAAAATGACACTTTTTTTTTCAATTTTTTGGATCATTTCTTTTTATACCTTAATTAATAAGTTTAAGAATGATATTTTAGCTAAGCCTTTTCAACTTCTTCAATTGACTAAATTATTATTTTTACAATGATAATCTAATAAAAATTATAGCTAGAACAATAATGATGGGTACGTAGAGGTGCCAAAAATGGTGAATCCTCAAATAATGACATAGCTGACATGAAGGTGAAGCTCAGATGCTTATGGAAGGGAATGAATTATTGTGAGATAACACAAAAAAATGATAGTGGATGACAAAGGTAGGCGAAGGTCATTATGTTCAATGAGTAGGTAAGTAAGGGACAGTGGCTCTTAGAGAGCAATCTCATGAAGGCAATCATGTAAGGGTATACAGAAGAGACCATGTTCATCTTTGATTTTTTGACATTAGTGAGTTTGAGAACAATGATGTTGTTGGGAAAATCTGACCCACTACGTATGCTAGCTAAGTAAAAAAGACATGATAATAATAATAATAATAATAATAATAATAATAAGCATTTAATCTTTGATTTAAATAACATAAGTATAAGGAAATGTAAAAATGAATTGTAAGCACAACATTGAAGATTTATAAGAGGAATAAATGGAAAGCTTTATTAAGTATGAAGAATGGGGGAGAAATGAGAGCTTGTACACTCATATTACAAATGGTGAGCATAAGGGCGTTTTATACCCTCTCTCATCAAGCCTAAGGTAACATAAGTTACCTCATTAGCTGATAAGTTTAGTACGACTTTCTACCTAACATCAATAAACCTCAAAATAAGTGTACAAGTTACCATTGAACGATTGTCCTTATGACTTAACCTTGTCATTCATAGGCTACAAGTTGATGAGTACAAAAATCTAAGGGTTTCTTAACCACTCCCATACTTATCCATCTTCGCTCTACTTGTGTCCATGTCTTCTCCTTTAGCCTTGGCCAATATGCTAGGTTAACTAGGATAGGAATTTTCCCTCAGCCTTGAATTAGGTGATATCTTATCAAGTCTAGTTTGTCAACTAATTCTATCATTTGGTCTTTTATGGCCAACAAACTTTACCTAGATGACCCACTTTGGTTGAACGACTCACTTTAGTCAACTATCTAATGCGCTTTGCTAACTGACCATCTCTGAGTTGACTGATCAACCAACTTGTGTGTCAACTTTGGTCCTTAAGAAACTTCCCTTGTTAAGGAACCCCAACCATTCTCCCCCCTTAGAGATATTGGAATAATTCATTTCTTCTTCATTGAAAAGAACCATACAGTATGCTGGGCCCTTCTGTGGTGTGACATGGGTCTTGCTTGTAGTTGGATAAGGGATTTATATTAATATTTAACCCATTCTAATCAATATGGATTTTCTCTAAGTTAAGGTACCCTTTCTTGAGCACATATTTTATCTATTAAATATGCTTGGATCTTGAGTGGAAGTTGGCATTCTTGTTGATATAGATGGCACTCTATGAGTCATTCAGTATTTAGAACTTATCTTGATTCCAGTCAATTTACTTGAACAACCTCTTCATCTACAATATTTCTTTGCACCCTAGGTGATAGCTACATACTCTACCTTAGTTGTAGACAAAGCCATACAATTTTACAATCGAGACTCCTGTGAGGTAACTCCCCCACAAAATGTGAATAAAAAACCTGATGTTGATTGCCTCATATCTACATATCCTACCATACCTAAGTTTGTATAGCCGACCAAATTTAGCTTGACCCTAATGAAACAAAGACTCAACTTGGAAGTCCCTTGCAGATATCTCAATATCCACTTCAGTGCCTCCCAATGATCCTTGCCGATAATGGATAACAACTAACTAACAACACCAATAACATATGCTATGTTTGTCCTTGTATACACCATTACATACATCAAACTCTCAACTACCAATGTGCATGAGATTTGGCTCATCTTCTTCTTATTGGCTTCATGCCTTGCAAATGAAGTCTTGATCAAATTGAACTAAGGAGCGATATGACAACTTATAGACTTAGTTTGATTTATGTTGAATCTCTTGAGTACTTTATTTAGGTACTTCTCTTAAGATAATCATAATTTGCCCTAACATCAGTTAAACATGATGCGTATAGTGAAGATATGCTTAATATGACCCAAGTCATTCATTTAAAAAGACTTACCTAAATCTTGCTTCAACTTAGCAATCCTTTGTAGATCTTGTCCCATAATTAACTTGTCATTAATGTATAAGAGTAGAACGATTAAGTTACTGACCTTGAACCTTTGTACAAATACACAATGGTTTTATGACCCCTTTGTGTACCCTTTTAGATCCATAAATGACTCAAAATTCATGTACCACTACCTTAGTGCCTATTTAAGTTCATATAACCTCCTCATTAGCTTACACACCATGCATTCTCTAGCCTTGACCTCAAACCCCTTTGGTTGCTCTAAGTATATATCCTCTTTGAGGTCAGTTTGTAAGAAAGTTGTGATGACATCAATTTACTCTACCTTTAAATCTAGAGTAGAAGCTAATACTAAAAATCATACAAATGGATATCATTTTCACCGCTAGAGTGAAATTATCATCATAGTTTATCCCTAATCTCTAAACCAAAACTCTTAACTCCAATTGTGTAGTATACCTCATCTCAACTTGGTTGACCTCATACTTTATCTTGAAGACCCACTTGTTCTTCAAAACCTTCCATCCTCAACCTCTTTATGAGCTTGTAGGTGCTGCTCTTATAAATGGAGCTCATCTCTTCCATCATTGTAACGAACCACTTCTCCTCATGAGGATTGTTGAGTGCCTCATCATGGCATAGAGCCTCACCACCATCCGAAAGCAACACATAGTCTATAAAAAGGTACTTCTAAGACGACCTTGGCCCTATAACAGATCTTCACATCTTGTACGGAGTTACTTGTACATTGGATTTTTGGGGTTTTACTGGCACAACTCACGATCTTCATGACCCACTGCCTTAGCATCTCTTCATCAGAGTTAGATTGTATCTCAGGATCCACCATAGAATCATCTCTTATAGCCAATCTACCTCCCTCTGAATCATCACCGAATTCCTTAAGATCATTAATGTAGGCCTCCGTCCTCCCATATTCCATTAAGTGCTAAATGTTTTGATTCTGAAAGAACACGACATCCTCCTATATTCCATAAAGTGCTTAATGTTTTGGTTTTGAAAGAACACAACATCTTTTCTTTGGATGACCTTCTTGGCTACTTGATCATACAATTTATAGACGAACTTCTCTTCACTATTTTTGATGAACATACACCGATGAACATTCTCGTTCAACTTTCTTGTCCCTTAGAATGTGAACAAATGCATGATATCCAAACCCTCTCAAATGTTTATAGTCCACAATCCTACATAACTATACTTTGCTGGCCATATCTCCATTTATAGGAGTTGATAGAGATATGTTGATGAGGTAACATGACATCTGAGGCTCTCCATAGAATTACCTTGAGAGTAAGTACCCCACTCTTTACATATCCATTGTGTTGCAAAGTTTTAGGAATGGTCTATTCACATCAAATTCCATGAACCTTATAGTATTCGCTAAATGGATTGAGGTATTCAACTTCATTGTATGTCTGAATAAACTTCAACTTCTTCCCAATCTCATGCTCAACCTTAGCATGAAAGACTTTAAAGTTATTTAGCACTTAATCCTTTATCTTAATGGGATACACCCAAAGCTTCCTAGATAATTCATTGATGAATGTCAAGAAGTATGATGAGTCATTTAGAGACCTCACTTTCATTAGACCATATACATTCGAGAAGATCTGATCCATCTTTACTTCGGCTCAAACATTGACTACCTTGATAAATCGAGCGTATATATAATTTCCCATGCCCCAATAGGTACGTATGCTAACCTTACGACCTCAAACCTAGGACATTATGCCTCCTCTATTGAAATTAGCCATCACCTTCTCACTTATATAACCTAATCATTGATGGCATACCGCATATAAGCCTTCCACCGAGTTCGCCTCTACCTTATCCTAACACACCTTCATCTTTGTCCTATATAGTATGCAACACTTGCTCCATATAGCTACTATAAGTGACTACTTTGTCAACTTCCATGAGCCACTTCTAAACTGACTCATGGAGCCTTCATTATCAAAATTTCATATTGATATTAAATTCATTCTCAAGTTTATAATGTGTCTAACTTCCTTAAAGTGCAAAGTACAAATCAATCTTGTCTCCAACCATATACTCTCTATTTCAACTATCTTTGAGACACCATCATTTACAATCCGCACTTCACCAAAATCCCCTAACGTTTAAGAGGATAATCACTCCTTGTGTAGAGTGACACGATTGAACACACCAATGTCCACCTCTCAGTCACCCTCTACACATGAAGTGCTTGTACAAACACTTACATGCTCTGACATAACCACAAAGTCAACATAATCATCGGTGATAACTATCACCTCCTTATCCATTTTGACTTTCTTCTTAGCACCCTTCTTCAACTCCCAAAAATTTCTTCTAATGGTTGAGATTCCCACAATTGGAGAACAACTTATCCTTCATTGAGTTCCCTAATCAACTATTAAACCTCCCCCTATACTTCCTATTATTGGTTCTCCCTCAGTCCATCACAAATGCCTTGGGCTTTGAGGCATTTTTGGCATTTTCCTCTCTCCTCATCTCTTCCCCCAAACGTGACGTTGTCACTCATGCCATTATGAGTTTTCCACCTATGATGGAATTGCCGAGAGACATATAGAGTCTCCCAGTTGTCCGATAAAGAACCTAGGGCTAACAAAGCTTGAACTTCATCTCCAAACTCAAATTTTATATTCTTCAACTAGATAAATCTGTTCTATAATTCATTGAGGTGTGTTATATTAGACTTTACATCTTCATACTTCAATTTATATAACTTCCTAATGAGTTGTACCTTATTTCTAGTAGTGGTATATGCATTAAATAAATCCAACTTGGATCACATTCTATATGTTGCATTTTTTTCCTCAACGAACACTATCATCTACCTATTGATGGATGAAAACGCAATTTCTTCTATTGAGATTCTTCCACTCCACTTCTTTTTCTTTCATATTTTTAGGAATAGTTCCTCAATTTTCAATTGATTATGACAATTGTTTATATAAAGCATATTTTCCATCTTTCTCTTCCACATCCTATAATTCCTTCCATTCAACATCACCATGACTGACTTACAAGATACTATGACTATCACCACAAGCTATAATATCAGTTGTAGGGACAATCCAACCCACTGCTTATGCTAGGTGACGAGATGGCACAATCCCTCAACCAGTTGAGTGCAAAAGATAGGATAAAAAAATACCTAGGATTTAATCCTTGATTAACAAACACGATTATAATAAATTGTAAAAGTCGATTTTAACCATAAGATTGAAGAATTACGAAAAGAAGAAATATAGTCTTTAATTGAGTATGAAGAATGTGAGCTTGCACACACACATTAGAAATGGTTAGCATGAAATCCTTTTATACTCTCTCTCTCTCTCTCTCATCGAACCTAGGACACAATCCACCCCATTATCTAATAACTCTAGAATAAGTTTCTACCTAACATCAACCAAAGTCAAAAGAAGTGTTCAAGTTACCACCTAAGATGCTAGCTCATGAGCACCAAATTCCTTGAAAGATGAGATTTCCTATATTCTCGTACTTTCCGTTCTTCATTATTATTGTGTTCACATCCTCTCTCCCAACCTTAGCCAATAATCCAAGTAGGTCCACACGAGAAGTTTCCCTCAACCATGACTTGGATGAGCTCTTTTCAAGTCTGGTTTAATAACTAATCCCATCAGTTGGTCTTTTTCGGTCAACACACCTTACCTGACCAACACATTATGGCTGACTGACATGCTCTTATCAACCGGCTGATGTGTTTTATCGATTGACCCATGCATTATGCTTAGTTGACCCACATTAGTTTACCAACACACTAACTTGGGTCTTGGCTTTGTTTCTCAAGATATTTTCTCTATCGAGGAACCCCAACAGGTTTTGTGTGATGTTATTGACATATGAGAAACAATGGAATCTAATGGAGAATGATTGATGAAATGTAATGCAATGTTGGTTGAATGGTGGTACTGCGTGACTCCCTTCAGTAATGAACTTTTCCTATGTTTGATTATTTTACTACTTCAAATTCACCGCACAAAGACTACAAAAGCAAAGGTATGATATCGTGCGAGGTGATGCAAAAGGAAATTATGGTTAAGGTAGTAGCTGTATATAAGTGTTAGTTGACGACGGATTTGGTATTGGTGTGTTTGGGCTATTCGAAGTGGCGAACTAATATGATAATGGTTGCATAGAGAGAGGCAGTGGAGAGAGTGATGGTGTGAGCGTGTTTTGGTGTGGTGCTCACATGATGATCATGATATTGGCTTTGTTCGATGTTGTGTAGGAAGTTTTTGGTCTTGAATTTTCTATGCTAATATTTGTTTACGTTGCGTGTTATTGAAATAGATACCCTAGAGATCAAAGTTCAACTCTATGTTTTCCTCGCTTGATTTTTATATAAGAAAAATTAAGATAAGATTAGATTAGATCTAATAATAGTAATTATTATTGTTGTTTTTGTAAGATGATAGTATCAGGTCTACGAAAAGGTCACTAGATTATTTAAAATGTTAAAGGAATTTAAGTCATCTCTCATCACTAACTCAAAGGCATGCGTGCGTATACCGTGTACTTGCATGTTAATTTACATATAGGCGATTGCATACCTGAAAGAACAGGTTGAACATTGTTGATGGTGATGGTAAAAGCCAACAACGGTGTAAGATCATAGACAAGTTCTTCTACCTCTGAACTGCTAGTGAAGAGGATTGGGTATCGGCTCCGGAATATTACGAGGATAAGCGATAAGATTAAACCACAGATGAAAGAATTTATGACTGCCGTCACCACTGAAAACTTGGCTCTTCTTGGATGTATTGCTCCTAGCTCATTGGACACCCTTACACTGCAAGTTATAATTAGAGGGAAAAAAAAAAGATGAAATTTTTTGATTCAACAAATTAACTTACAGAAAAGAAAAAACAGCAAAATGTTTCATCGTTTTTGAAAACCATATGGTTGAGATTAATTCAATATAGTGACCAAGTACCTTACAGATGCATTGAATCCGAGAGCGACCATTATTGTCCAACCAAGTATATTCATGCTGAATAATAATTATAATAATAAAGAAAATCAAAGTTAAATGTTGATTAAAATGCTGCAAAACAGGATGCAACAACGAACAAGATTAATACATACACGCAACTACATAAAAATAGAGAAGTCATGATAGACATCAATTAGCCTTACCAGATAGATAAAGCATCGATAGAAACCTCTGCATTCTTCAAGTATCCAGCAAACAGAATTAGTGCCATATAGTACCATACCTCTAAGCTGCACAAGATATATTACAGTTGAATTAAATTGATGTTAAAAATTTAAATCAATGAGAAATAATTTATTAAGATTTTTGTTTTTAAATAAAACGGATATAATTGAAGAAAATATTTTTCAACAAAGAGATGAAATCTAGAAAAATTGGCTTCTATTCTCAGCTTTCCAAAAAAAAAAAAAAAAAAAAGGAGGATGTAACGCGCGCAATGAATTCAAACTTCAAGGTCAAGACTATAGAGTAAAGCTAACCAGAGCATCACGGCCGAGGCAAGCGACAGCTTCACAAACCCCCAAAGATCTTCAAAGGCCTTCCACGAGAATCCAGTCCAAGCCTGTCCACACGTTCCGCTAAATATATAGATCAAGTTACCCACCACAATGAACCACCAGGACGCGTCGAGCACAACCGCAGCTCCCACTAATCCCCAGCCTAGCTTCAGCATCAATAACCAACTGAAGAATGTATGTAACACCAACGCCACTGCGGCTATATACGCCATCACCATGATCTTGCTCTGTGCTTGCAAGAACTTTGCAAGCGGAAAATTCATAGCATATGCGAATAGTTGAGGTAACATATAAATGGCAAATGTCCCGGCCGCTTTGGATATGGCGGTTGTCTGGCCGATAAGTTCGAGAAAAGGGGTAGCAAAGATGTAGTAGAGACTCATGAAGATGGCAGCTGTATTGAGAATGATCCATGATCTTTGCAGATAGACTCCAAGCATGTCTAACTGTCTTGCACCAAATGCTTGTCCACACAGCGTCTCTAGCGCACTCCCCATCCCAAGCTGTGATAGCACGAATGATATATAAAGTTTTGTCAACATGGAGAATAGTTTGCATTTTCGGCACTAATTATTGAATATGAGTAAACTTGATATAAACTGCCTGTAAAAACTTCGCTAAAATAATAATCTTATTGAGGACAACATTGCTACACATAAAGGGTAAGTTTATTTTTATTTATTTAAAGTACTAACAGATTGCATGCATCACTGCACCCTCACTATTCCCAAAGTGATTAGGAGGTTCTAAACTCCTCATCTTATTTATTTTTATATTAAATTCAAATCATATCTGATAATAATAAAAATAATACAGAATTAATTATCATAATTATAATAATGATAAAAAAAATAGAAATCATAACAATAAAAATATTAATTATGACAGTAGCAATAGTAAAGTAATAATGATAATAAAACATTATTATTTTTAGTTAAATAAGACAAAATCAGAAAAATTAGAGAAAGAGGACGATCATGGTACATATTATTATTATTATTATTATTATTATTATTATTATTATTATTATTATTATTATTATTATTATTTCATTAAGTTTTATATTTTTGCTCCATTTTCCTAGATATTAAGATATAGGTGTTTCAATATTTTCTTTACATATGCACCATAAAATTGTCACATTTTTTTTCCTTCTTCAAAAATCAATGAAAATATGTAAATGAATAAATAATAGAATTTGTTTTAATTTTAGAGCACCGACAATATTAATCTAAAGGTGCCAAAGATATATTAAAATAAACCAGTAATGATAATCGTACGTACCTAAAAGTATCACGTAATTCATCAAACAGTAGCAATTTAGCTTAGCTATTTATAAGGTTGTAAATGAGTTGAGCCAGTTCAGTATTTAACTCGCCTCGATTAATTAAAAGCTCGGTTCAGCTCGTTCGTTTAGTTAAATGAGTCAAGCCCGAACTTTACTTTTAGGCTCATTTATTAAACGAGCTGAGCCTGAGTTCGAAAACGCTAAGCTTGATTCATTTTTTAGCTTTGGCTCGTGAGCTCGGCTCGACTTGACTCATTAAAAGCTAAACATAATTTTAGGCTCGTTTAGTTAAACGAGTTGAACCCAAGTTCAGGGGTACTCGACTCGGCTCGTTTACGACCCTAACTATTCAGTACAATAAGTTTGCTCGTAATATTTGCATGAGATATACCAGTATATCTAATAGTTATAAATATTTGTAATTTGATCAAGTAAAGAATTTTATGATAAACTCAAGTGAAATAATAAAAAAAAATATTCTAGTATTTATGTAGGCGGAAGACAATAAATGACATTATACTATAACTTTGAAAAGGCATATTTCAATACAGGAAACGACAACCAACGATCAACGATCATTTAAAATAAGGAAAGAACATTCGGTGGCACCGACTGTTATACAATCAGGAAAATTACAAGCTTACTATCTAGAACTAGTCTTATATAGTTTTAATATTAAATATTACGTAGTAGTAAAATATAAAGAGACGAACGGTTAAAAGGCATATAGTTTAGATTGTGAACCCTACTTTCCAGACAAATCACTCTCCATCTCCAACTTGCAAAACTTAAATCAATGAATCTCCTCAACTGAATACAGTGCTGAATGCCCAAGTTGATTAAAGAAGGAACGTTAAATCTGACAACTTTGCTCATTTTTAATATTCAAGGTCGATTTTCATCTGACGTATGCTGCTTAATTATTGGTGGGATAGTTTTTTAATATAGTGGTATAGTTATCCACAAAGCATCACGTAGAGACAAATTGAATAGCTGTGATAATAATAATAATAATATATTAATAAATAGTTTACATACTTCTTTGATCAAACATATCTGAGATTTTCAATATTCATTCACTTAAGAAAGCCTAAGCAAACAAAGTCTCAAATATAACCACGAGGTCCACGAGCGGTGGAAAGTTTATTTCCTCTGCGAATTAAAGCCTTACTGAGTTACCGTACTGGTGGCTTATTTTATTTCCTTTCAATTTGAAGGGAAAATATATGAAATTAGAGCATCTCCTCCCTGAATAGAAAGGACAAGCCAACAGGTTATTTTCAAATTCGATCCACGTCCTTATCTTCCAATAAACACGCAAGAAAGATCAGGGGGAAATGATTTACCATGATACCAAAGGAGAATCCGGCGATGACGGAGTTCTCCACCGAGACAGCAGCAAGGGCAAGTGTTCCAACTTGACCGGCGAAAACTTGAGTGATGGCTCCAAGGGAGTACCTGCAGAGCGTGGTGAAGATGGCCGGGCCAGCAAGGTACCATAATTTCTTTGACTCGATGAAGAACTCTCTGAAGAAATCACGGACGCCTTTGATCGGCTCCCTGTCGTCTTCATCAGCCGAAAATTTCGACGACGGATTGGAAGAGCGTTTGCTGCCTGATATCTCGCCGCGGGCTGCTATTTCATTGCTCTGTAAATGGTTCTGAGTTTGCCTGTCGTCGTTATTATCGGAGAGCAGCGGTTGCCTACTGTTCTCCATCTTCAATTAATGCTTTACTCCGAAGGATGGGGCAGCCTTTGGTTGTTTGGTAGGAAAGAAACGGGCGTTATCTTCTTACTGCGACGACTAAAATTCTCATAGGAAATGACAATGTGGCGCGGCAAAATGTGTCCTGATTCTTTGTTCTGTATTTAACTATTTTCTATTCACTTGGAGGGATCCACGAGCTCTCTTAGCGCGCCGTATTCCTCAAAATGACATCCGCCTCATTTTGTTTCATTTAGAGACCGAATATAAATTAGTCGCTGCCTTTTATAAATAAAATTCTTTTACCAAATTTTTTACTATTTTAGAGAACAATAATTATACTTTTAATATTATAATTATATTATTAATTAAAAATATTCTATTATATATATATATATATATCAAAGACAACAAAATATTAATTACTTTAAAATAAATTTTTAAACAAAATCTTCTACCTAAAACAATTTTCTTTTATAAAACGAATGAATTATTATATACATATCTATATAAATCAAATTGTTTGTGAGCCGCTTTATATTAGACTTGTTAAACATTTGTCATACTTCATTTATTTAATGAAATAAAGTGAGTCTAAATCTTAATTATACATTAGTCTTTTACATGAACTAAACTAAATATGAATTTATTTAACTTGTCTCATTTATTATAATAAGTTCGTGAGAGTCAATAAATTTATATCCCCATGTATATCATTACAATAACTAAAACAATTAGTCGAATTTGAAATATCTTATACTTAAAAATTAATACGAAACACTACTTGTGAGTTTCGTTGCAAGGAAGCGGCTAGGGGGCGGCATTTCGTGTTTCCGGAGACACTGTCGGAAATCGAATATAATTTTATCAACCATTTATCCCCTTTCGTCCACCTCTTCTGTCCCCAAATTTGAAGTTGACGACCTTCGATCGAGCAGTGACGAGCCGACGACATGGAGGAGGTGTTTGAAGGTCACCAACAGTGGTGGTTTGTTGTGGTGTGGGCCGTGTGGCGACCTCGCTGGAGATCGAAGGGAAGAGGAGGAAAGCAGATACGATCGACGCATGGGAGAAAAAGGAGAAGAGAGAAGACAAAGGAATAAAAAGAATAAGGAAAAAGGGGTTATTTTGTGTTAATTAACTATATATATTTGTTGTGAATCGATACTAATTCAAAAAAAATAATATTTAATTAGAATCAATTAGAACACACAAGAATTGAGAAGAGAATAACACTCAAGAACACAGATTGGGGAAACAGATGATCTTATTGATGTGAAGTAATTGTGATTACAAAGAATCAAAGAAATTCTCACATAAATCACTCAATTCATCAAGGAATTACAATAGAACTCAATAGGAGAAGAAGATGGCATTCACTCTTCGATTAGGGTTCTAATCGCATGGTATTTATACTATACGAAACTGCCATTAGCGAAAACCGAGGCGGAGCGAAAAACCCAAAAAACACGGACCGTGTTAATAAACACGGTACCCCGTGTTTATTTTCTATCTCTCGGCCTCCCCCGGAAAACAGAACATATTTTCCTGATAAAAACACGGATCGTGTTTCCAAAATACGGGCCCCCCGTGTTTATTTCCAGCTTTGACAATCTTCATTATTTCAGCCACAAATTCTTCATCAGACCTCTGATGGAGCTGATTCGTGATGCGTTAGAAAGCTAACAGAAAGATCTACAACTTTAATGTTCCAAACATTTCCAAATTCTAATTTCTTCAATGTAAAATATTCACATATTTCCAGAATAGCTCACAGTTCTACTTCAAATTTCTCCGAAACACTTCACACACCAATCCAAGCTATTCTACACACCAAATACGAGTCACAAGCTCTCTCTCACACACACACACACACACACACACACATATTATATATATATATATATATATATTATATATTATATATATATATTTTTTTGTTACTTTTTCGCTGCTATTTTCGGCTTTAAAAAAATTGATGTTTTTATGTTTTATCTTGTCTTTGTTTTTTTGTTTTCATTCCCGTTCCCGTCTCCGTCCCGGTACATCATAGCTATAAGTGCAAACAAGTCTAACAAGTCAGGGTCAAATCGAATTATAGTAGGTCAAATCATTCTCAATTTAGGTTATTTGTGTAATACGCCAAATTGGCCCGAGTCGATACGACCACACGGATGCTATTTTAGAGCGCTTTCGGATTAATCGATTGGCCCCACATATCAACACAAGTCTTTTCAGTGCGTTTTGTCCTCACTCACCTACTTCCTGAGAAATTTTCAGAAAATTTCCGAAACTTCCCGGGAAGGTCACTCATCCTAAAATTGTTCCACAACTAACATGCTTAACTGTGGAGTTCTTAGAATGAAATCACCAAAAGGATGGGGCCAGCCGATCAATCCTAAAGCGCTCCAAGGTAGTCCCCGCGTTGTCGTATCAACTCAGGGTGTTACAATTTGTGTGTCATTTTCTTTTGTAGGTCTATTGTCGGCGGGATTAGATCATTTCGAGTCATCTTATTATTTAAGTCCGGTTGGGTTTTGGTTGTTGCATATTTGGGTTATACTGGATTAATTTTTTGTTCAGATTGTATTTTGGTTCAGTTATTTTAGGTTTAAGTCGAGTCGGGTTCGACTTATTTCAGGCTAGCTTGTCAAATTGAGTCGGATCATATTCTGGTTATTTTAGATTAGCTTTTCAGGTTGGGTTTGAGTCGAATAAGCTTATATTCGGGTGATTTCATATTTGAATTAATTTGATGACGTATTTGGATTAACTTGATGATTCGGGTCTTTTTAGATTTTTATAGGTTGGTTGGATTCGGGTTGAGTTAATCATGGATCGAATTACTTTAGATTTAGGTCAAATTGGAAATTGACCATTCAAATTAATCTAACTTATTAATTGGAGATTGATGATTTGGGTCTTTTTAGATTTTTATGGGTTGGTTGGATTAGGATTTGAGCTAATCATGGATCAAATTAATTTAGGTTTAGGTCAAATTAGAGATTAACCATCAAAATTAATCTAACTCATTAACCTTTTAAGCAAGTATTAAATTTAAATTAATATAATCATGTGATTAATAATATATTAATAATTATTATTTGTTTATTATTATAATTTTTTAATGTTGTGGTTTTATATAAAAAAATTCGATAAAGTTAGAATATCATTGGTAAATAAGTATTTTTATAATAATAGTAAAATAAAAAATAAATTTATATAATAATATATTTTTAAAAGTTTTAAATAAATAATAAGACATATGTAATTTTTAATTATCATAACCGATTAATATTTTATTTAATTTTATTTATATTGATGGCATATTATGATTTAAGTTGCATCAAATCACTTATATTCAAGTATGCGTCAGATCAAAGTAATTTTCGATCACATTTAAATTGAATCACATTAATAAATTTCTAAAATTGTATCTAATGGAAATTCATATCGATGAAAACGAATGGGAGAAGGTGGATTAAATTTTGACAGCTATAAAGATAGCTCTTGGGCAATCCCACCAACTTTTAGATTTCCGGCAATCACAACACGAATTCCAATATATCAATTGAATAAATGTAAGCTGGGACAGGTTAATGAAGTTATTTGCACTTGTAAAGTTGTAATAGTCATTTATGGTAAATTCAAGTGCTCGTTTGGTATGAGAATAATAGGGGTGGAAAAATTATCTCTATATTTTATATATCTTATATAATCTATTTAAAATTAAATATTTTTATTCTAATGAATACACATTTTAGATATTAATTTGATCTAAAATGGGTATTTTATTAAAAATATATTTATTATTATTAAATAATTAATATAAAAGATATAAAATAGAAGGATAATTTTTCCACCCCTATTACCCCATACCAAACAAGCCCTAAAGTGTAGTAGGCCATACATTGACTCCGCCAATGATCCCTTATCTCATTTC
Organism: Tamarix chinensis; assembly: GCA_030549775.1. Taxonomy (NCBI): domain Eukaryota; kingdom Viridiplantae; phylum Streptophyta; class Magnoliopsida; order Caryophyllales; family Tamaricaceae; genus Tamarix; species Tamarix chinensis. The sequence goes on from CM060181.1 coordinate 23,431,280, forward strand.
TACAATTTTTGCATACCAAATTTATCAATAATAATGATGATAATGTTTTGTTTGATTTTCCTTGTTTCATATTTATGTCAATTAATTGTTTCTTCTTATAAATATTATTACTATCAATCTTCAATAATATGAAGACAAATTTTTATCCATTTTTTTTCAATTTATGATTACTATTTATTGTTTGTTTCATTTATTGAAATTTTTTTATGAAATATTATTATTGTGCATACTTGTAATATTTTTAATAATATCTTATTTTTTTAATTTAATTCACTATCATTATTTTTATCTAATGAGTATAATTTTCATTTATGAATTCTTATTTTGATTACTTTAATATTCTAATATTAAAATCCATTTCAAATGTGATCAAAATAAATATTACTATTAATAATAAGAAAACAATAATACTTATACCGTTAACCATGGAAAAATTTAGGATATTATCTACCAAACTAATTATGATCTTAATATTAATAATGAAAAAGTTGAAAAACATTAAAATTGATAATTGTGATAATTTTATAACGGTAATAATAATACTAATATAAATATGACAATATTAAGAAGAATACCAATGATGATGATGATAACACCGATAATAAAATGATTATGCTAGTTACAACATGAATAAAAACAACAATAAATTTAACAATTAAGATGGCAATAGTCATACTAATACAAATTATAATAATATCAATAAAATTAAGAAAAGTAACCTAAATATATCATGAAGATAACAACACTAATATCACTACCACTATTAATAAAGATAAGAACATTAATATTTGGACTCAATCAATAATAAGACTAACAACAATGACGATAATAATAATATGACTACTAATAATAGTAGTATATTATTACCATTAACCACAACTTAAATAGAAATAATGCTAAAACTTCTAGTAATGATGAGTATGATAATATTTCTAATAATAAAAGAACTATTTTTAGTTACAATAACAAAATAATACTAATTAGCAATGCACAAGAAACAATAAAATTAATACTTATTGCTAATAATAATAATAATAATAATAATAATAATAATAATAATAATAATAATAATAATAATAATAATAATAATAATAATAATAATAATAATAATAATAATAATAGGGATTGATAGGTAGAGGTTTATGGAAGAAGAAGAGAGAGGAAATTATGATTAAGGGTAAGGGAGAAGAGATAAATTTAATACTCTGAGTCGATACGACCATATGGAAGCCATTTGGTAGCCACTTAACAACACCTTGACCCTATTAAAGTTGCGGTGACTATCCTAGAGAACTTTTAGATTAATCGGCTAAGAGAGAGGAAATCATGATTAAGGGAAAAGGAGAAGAGATAAATTAAAACACCTTGAATCGATATGACCACATGAGAGCCACTTGATAACCACCTGACAACACCCTATTCCCACAATGGTTTTGGAGGCAACCCTAGATCAATTGGTTGGCCTCATAGATCAATCACCAAAAGGATGGTATACAATTGATATAAGCAGTTATATCAATCATTTTAACACTCGACTTAATTGAGGGGCATTATATAAATCTTTAAAATTAAATTGGTAGAAGAGTATGGATATGTCAAATAAAGGCAACCAACTCAATAAAAATCAATATCTAGCATATTAGACGATATGATCTGATAGTGTGTTTAGTAAGATCAAAAGTAGCTTATAAACTTGAATTTTAGATTATTAAAATAGTTTTTTAAAATTTTGTTTAATAAGTAGGATTTTTTACTAGCTTAAAAACTAATTTTAAAAAGCAACTTTTGGTAGTTTATAAGTTATAAGTTTTAGCTATCTAGTTTTAAGCTTCAAGCTATATTTTAGGATAGTTTTACCAAGTATATAATAATTGAAGGAAGCGGTATCTTGCATTTAGATACCTCAAGTTTCACATGTTTGAATTCTCTCCATACAGTGCACGGTATTATATTATTAGCTTTTCTGTCATTTATTGTATTCGTATACCTATTGTGTTTGTCCTTAAACCCCTATAAGAAGTAATAAAAATAAATAAATTATAGAATTAGTTTTCCTAACAAATTCTTGTAGGCCTTTTTAAAAAAAACTAAATATAGAAGAAGAAAAACTAGCGTTTACTGTGATTAATAAACTTGTATATTTAAATTTGATGCACCATTTTACCTATTTTAGATAAGAAATTAGCATCTTAACAATTGCCTATAGACACTTCTTATAAAAATCATTAGTTTATTCTGTAATATTTTTTATGTTTTGAATTTTTAGTCATATATTATTTGAGGTACAATAATATAATCAGAGAAAGTTTTCCTCTTTGTTTTTGTCTCCTAAATGAGTTATAAATGTTAATAATTTTCCTTTAAAGACATATAAGTTGATAATTAAAAAAAAATTGTTTGAAACAAGTTTTTTAGGATCAGGATCCTATTTAGGATTGATGAGGGTCTTTATGATTGAATCATAAGATTGAGTTGTAAGATCATAAGCTCCTAAAAAAATAATAAAAATAGGAACTTGATATACTTATAAGTTAAAATTCACTTATATATGCACTAAAAAAATTATGAAGAAAAATACTCCTTAAACCCTTTGGTCATTATTATTGAGTCGTTACAATAAACACCATCTAAGATTCAAGTAATGAAAGAAAAAGGGAAATAGTACATTATTGTTGCAATAATTTTAGTTTTTTTCCTTGTATTATTTCCTCCACAACTGCCACTAGAGGTTTCGTCTTGTCAAATGCTAGTGTTGGGATGAAGAAGGGGCGTGGAATATAAATATGATGGAGCAAGAGTGGATAAGACAAAAATAGAGTCAGGAAAGTAAGAGTAATGGAGAAGAAATTGCTAGGGTCGTTTGAAGAAGAAATGGTAGGTTAATAACTTTATGAAGTATTTTTAATAAGTTAAAAAAGCAAATGCAACAATTTCTTACTTGGATCAATAGGTTTCTATCTAGCATGATGTCCCATCCTAGCAAATTCTATCCAAACCTAATGTACTATGTCAAATCTTAAGCAATTATGTATTGATCTTGATGGATGTTGTACCAATCCTATAACCATTGCAAAACTTGAGTTAGATTGTGATGCATAATTTGCCAAATAAATTGGTTCAAGCTAAGGAAATGTTAGTGGTTAGGGGCCGGTTACCACCAAAACTAAAAGAGAAGGTTCGGAAGGGATGATGGGAAGTTGGTCTTCAAGGACTCTTGAACATCAACTACTCACAAACACCACTCTATGCTGTAGTTGTAACACCCCCATTTTTAGGACTTAATAATATTATTTAAAAAATTAACCGGGGAAGATAAAATGGTAAAAATATAGGGTGTTTCTACCACATTTGGTACAAGTCCAATTTATTTTACCATTCTCGTACGAAGTATTAAGGCTAAAAATATTAAGCTGCTTAAATTAATAACACAGTTATAAGAACCATAATAGAGAGAATCAAAGCAAATTAATATCATTCTAATGACACAAATGGTTAGCAGTTATAAAATTCAGTGGAAGGAAAATTAGAGAGGGACATAAGAGTCTAAGAAAAATTGGATTAAAATATATTGAGTAGGACACCGGATAGTCCTAAATCTCAACCTACAATACTAGCCTTCAAATGATTTCACAAGCTAACCTGCTAACACCAATTGCCTATTGAATAAATAGGGGGCCTATGAAATGAAACCCATTAGTAAAATGATACTTAGTAATCTATTATACAAAACTAATATGAAATATGGAACACATATAAGGCATCACATCAAGAAATGGTATAAAAATATTAGCGTATATATATGATGACCAAAATACTATAATCATATCAGATAAACAAGTATCACCAAAGACACATACTGCTCATGCCATTTCATTTAGAAAGTAATGAAAAGTACCAAACAAATATCCAATGGATGCTCTCTAAAGTGATGATTATAACCAATATCAATCCAATAGCCATTACATTCACACTATATCTCATATCTCAACCTCAATACCAATAAATTCTATATCACCATAGGTAGCTCACAAAGGCAACTACCAAACATGGGTAGGCATGCAGGCTAGGCACAAATGCTACTACCGAACCATAAGTAGGCATGAAGGCTACTACCAAACCACAAGTCAGTACAAAGGCTACTAAAGAATCGATCCCATAATCACCTCAAACCAACAATAATCATTTCCATTTTTAGTTACTCTAAGGGATATCATATCAACTCGAAGATACTAAGGTATTGCAGTCATACTAGTACACCAAGACAACACAATATCCTACCAAATATAAACCTAGAGATACTAAGGTACTATGTTTGCACTAACACATGAAGGTAACACAATACTCTACCAACAAGAAAATCTAATCCATAAGTTTGCATACCTTGTTTAAGTTCACATAACTAAATATAGTAATATGTAAAGCTTGGCTGGGGTACTAAGGCACACCAACAAAAATCCATAACCAATCGTGGGCTAAACCACAACTATAGGACAGTGAACCCCAAAGAGCCACAATTTCTGATCTCAAAATATTTTCCTTTAAATATTAGTATTTTATTAAGGTAACCACAAAATTATATAAAGAACAAATAGATCCATTTTCCATAATTAATCATTTATTACTCATTTTCAATTATTCGGGATAACTATAAACAAGACACACTAAAGTCAACTCAAAAATCTACTAATGCCATCCTAAGTTTAATTATTCACATTTAGACCTATTAGGCCAAAAATGACCAAAATATCCTTGAGACAACAATTACCACATTGTCATCCATTTTAAATACTAATTCTATTTTATGTATTAAGTTATCATGAAAAGGAGTAAATTACGTAACATGCAGTTAAATTATCAAGCACATCAAATGACCATTTTACCCTTTACACATAATATAACATATAAAACTCTAATCATGCATATCTAATTAATCCAAAATCACATATTCCCATGTTCAACAATAAATAATACACATTAGGCATGCTTATCGAAATAAATATCATTATATGGTTAAAAATATTATATTTTCAATAGGGCACACAATAATAATAATCATGCTAAAATATGTGTTTCTAAAATATCAAATTACATACCTCCATACTTAACATTAAATAAGACATATTATGCACTCTTATCAAAATAAATATCATGATATTCTTAAAAAGACCACATTGTCCCTAAGGCACACAATAATAATAATACTACTAAAACTACACCTAAGAATGCTCAACCTATCATATTGGACATACATAACATACATAATTTATTTCCAACATTAAACTCATTTTAACATACTTTTGTACATATAATATTTTACATAAGCCAACATGATCCATCGTACCAAATTTCATGCTAAAATTATTAGGAAGATAATTACAACATAAAAAAATATGCTTTATATAATTTATACATCAATATCATAATGTGTTATCATGCAATATCTAAAATTTAAGTAGAGTATATATATTACAATGTAACGAACATGCTTAATGTAGTTTATGCATCAAAATCCTAATGTACTATAATGCGATATCTAATATTTTAGTGAAGTATAAGGATTACTTAATTTTCAGTAAAAGTACAAAATATAAGTAATCTACTAAAAATTACAGGCTCCATATATCAACATCTTTTTACCAAAATACCCTCAAATTGTGAGAGGATAAAAATGGTCAAACTCATGCTACCTAGGCTAGTAGCATAAGTCCTTGCATGAGGAAGGGATTAGGCTACAGTGTGGAGGATGGTGACAACCTTGGCAGATAGTTGTTGCTATAAGGAGAAGAGAAATGGCAAGGGTGGCTAGGTGGTGGTGTCGGGCAGTGATGGCTCGACGAAGCTAAGTAAAGGGTGTGTGAGGAAGGGATCAAGGGTGTCTTGGCCAAGGGAGGTGAGGCAAGATATGGTAAAGGTTGGGGGATGTAAGGGTAACTCACATTGCATGGGAGGGGTAACATGAGGCTGTGAAACAGTTGGGAAGGGGCAGTAGTGGATTATGATGCAACACAAGAAGGGAGGTGATAGACAACGAGGGGGGATAGTGAATGTTCAAGGGTGTTGTGAATAAGGGAGTTGGGGTTGGTGAGGGAATGTTAGGAATTGAAGCAACCAAAATAGGGCTGCATTTTAGAGAGGTTAAGGCAGAAGGAAAAATGATGATGGCTTCAAGTGGTGGGAGTGGTTCGACAATGGTATGTTAGGTATAGGCCATCAACGTTAAATAGAGCAAGGAGAAAGGGAGGAAGGAAATGGAATGGGTCGGGGTTGTGGTGTTGTGCGTGAAGGGGCACATCTATGTAGGGGGATTGCACTATCATGCCAGGGGAGAGGGGTGATGAACCAAATAGAATAGGGATCTAGAGGAAAGAAGAAGAAGGAAGGAAAGAAGATGGGGTGGTTGTGATTCAACGACAATGGAAAGGAATGAAAGGAGGAGGGGTCGGTGTGGTTTTTGAACAAAAATGGAGGGGAATAGAGGGGTATATATATGTAAATGCAGATGGTTGAGGGATATAGTTCAAATGACAGGTTGTGGCATTGTGCTAGGGTATGGATGGTGTAGGTATGGGTAGGAGTTGTAGAAGCCGAGAAAGAAAAGGGGAAAACCATGTGTAAGGGAGGTTGCATGGCTTGAAGAGGAAATAAGGTAGCCATACAGATTGAGATATGTGAGGGGGAGTGGAAAAAAAGGAAAATGAAAAGGGAAAAGGGGGAGAGAAAAATTTTCTTTTAGGGTTAGGAGTAGAATTGGGTTTATATTTAGAATTAAGAAATTAGGGTAAAAATTAATTTATCCATGGATAGGATACCTGGTTAGAAAAAATATTTCGGAAATTTTTTTATTGGTTTAGGGTGGGTTTAATAAAAATGGAATAGGATAAAAATAATTAGGGTAATTATTTAAAATTTTATCTGGATTATGGGTCAATGGTTAACAAAAATAATTAACCAAGGTTTAAGAGTTATAATTTGAATAAAAGACTAAGCACTTGAAAACCAATGTTATAAAATTTTAGGATATTACAATAGCATTTAGAGATACAGTTTGGGAGATTGGAGCTCACAATATAACAATACTCTTCAATCAAGTATTGTGGTATGTGTGTGTGTGTGTGTCAACAATATTATGCAACCAAAATAATATGCCTTTGCATTTCACTTAGCACCACACTTATAGAAAGTGTATGGGTATTGAAAAGATAAATTTAACCCCTTACAAACTGACTTAGTTTGTTCCTAACCAACTAGTTGTCAAATAGAACTACTAATCTAATTGGAAAGTAACTAAAATATAATAAGCTATTAGGGTGTTTGGGGAGGGGATTCGACAAATTTTACAAGACTTGGATGGGCCTTCCCAATGCCGTAAAATCAAGTTGGGAGGCTTACAAGTTAAGTGGCTGCCTAGATTACATTTAGAGAAAGATTAGACACAATCTTTAGTTATGCTAAGCTAAATATGGTAAAGCTTGCTGAAAAATCTATCAATAGACATGGGTGATTAATGGCTTTATTAAGCTTTAAATTAAGCTCAATTTAAGGTCTTGAAAACTACCATTTAGCTTCCCCAAATATATTGCCAATGGTCGGCTCCATCTCTCTTGATTTTTGCAAAATCTTGTTGGAAAGGTGCGATGATTGGGTGTGCCTTGGGTGACTTGCATGGGTGTTGGAGACGTGTGCATGGCTGGTTGTAGGAACCATATTAGAGCCAAGTTGAAGCTGACCTAGGTAGGGAAAATGATGGCTTGCATGAATAGGTAAGTTAACTCACTAATTTGGTCCAGGTTAGAAGAAACTTGAGTTCTCATAACTTAGGGAAATTAATAATTTGATGGATATGGAGATTAGTGGATTCCTCGGCATCATATTGGTAAGATCATAGGTAGAACCATGATCCTATCCGCCCTTGTAGATCCTATCCGATTTTGTAACCTTGCAATCCTTAACCCAATTCAGAATGTTTTAACACTTTTGGATCATAGCATCATATAGTTCTACATTCTAGATTGTAGTTTTAACAACATAGGTTTCAATTTTTGCCATGTTGGACCAATAGTTCATATTAATAAAATCTAAAATTTTAAATTGGGAAAAAAATTATTTTTACAAGCTTAGAAAATGAAAATACTATAATAAATATAATGGGGAAATTCCGAGAATGAAGGGGCATCTATAAAGTCACTCTCTTTTTCTTTTATGTTTTCAATTTTTTTATTAACGTATAAACTATTTTTTATAAAATAAATGGTCCATTAAGTGGTCAAGTTACTCATAGTTCTTTGTAATAAACAAAATGCATTTTTTAATAAAAAATATTTATATATTAGAATAAATATGAATGCTAGTTTATAAATGAGTTTTTTGATATTTCATCTTATTTTTAGCTTAATTCAATTTATGTTCGCTATATAGGAGACAAAGTTTTGATTAGAAAAATAGACATTTCAATTTTGAATAACAAATTTGCACCATAATATTTTAAATATTATATTATTTATAATCAAGTTATTTTTAACAAAAAAAAAAGGAAAATCCCCGGTCAGCCAGTATCCCTTATATATATATTTTTTGGGGTGTGTACTAAAGTCTATTTTACATGGTTATAAGGCATTGCATTTTTTTTTTTAAAAAAAAATTAAGTTCAACCCCCAGTCAGCCCACGCCTTTTCATGAACTTTAGTTGGGGCAGTTCGTTTTACATCAATGTTATCATGCTATTGGGTGGGAGTGGGCCGATCAAATTGTCCTTTTCTTCCAATACAAATGCCTTGCCTTGCTCGTCGATACTATTTGTAAAATAAAAAATATTCTAATTTAGTCATACTAGTTGGCGAGGCCTCATGCCTTCCATACAGAGTCTCGGCCAACGTCTACTTTATGCTGAACACCTCTCAATGGAACCAAATTTGACGAGGTCAGCAAAAATCGGACGGAAAAGTTGTTGTTGACGATTATGAGTGGACCGCAGGCTGAGAGGTTTGTCATTTATGTCAGCGGATCTTGCTCCTTTATTAAGTGGAACCCACAAAGAACTTGATGCCCAGTGGCAACATGGTCCCCGAATATTTTTATTTTTGTTAGTCTGATATAACATGCCGGTCTGTCACCTCCCATACGGTAACCAAAAAAGAAAAAGTAACGTAAGTAGACAAAGCTACTGATGAAGCCTTGGTCTAATAGTGGAATACCGTAGCCGGAGCACATTAATGGTTCTAGGTTTCCTAAAGTCATACGCTTTCTATTTCATAATATAAGAGGCACGTAGTATGCTGTTAAAGGGATAGAAATGTATTATGGCTTATTGGCGGATATAGAAGGGTCCATGATGGTTATGGTGATGGAAATAACTTTAAAGATGCAACTGAGTAATGTCACCATCGAGTCAGATTGTCAGTCTTTGATTAACAAGCTTAAGGAGTCAATAATAATAATAATAATAATAATATATAAATATGCATTTAAGTTTCGGAATAGGTAGAGAAGCTAGCTAGAAGTGTTGCATGGGAGCGTACCCTTATAATTGGTTATACTACCTACCCTTATTTCTTATTATTATTTTTTTTAAATGATAGAAGCATGCATGCTAGTTTTGTGTGCATCCATGCTAATTATGCAATAATATGTGTGTGAGCATGGATCTTGTTTAATGTAGCGAGTTTAAAATTAGTACAGGAATATGTTCTTCACGTATGTTACACGCGTGAGTGTAAGTATATTTGGAAAGTTTGAGCAATGATATGTGTGAAAGTATATATGTTAAGCTCATTTTGTCATTCTTATAAGATTTTGGCGAAGGAACCATGCATGTTTGTTGTTTATTGATGTGAGCTGGTTCACGCCTAAGGGTAAATCTGAATGTATGCGTCACTCTATATCATAATCTTGTTGTGCATTAAAGTACGGGTTGAAGAACATGCTTTCTTATATATTGGTTGGATTGCCTAGAAAGCCTTATGACTCCTTTGGAGCATATGTGAGATCTTGTTGAGTGATTTGAGAGCCTTTATATAGCATGCTTGAATTATGAATGTTGTAGAACACCATATATAGTGAACCTGTTGGGTTATATCATATTTTCTGATCAGAATATTTGATTTTGTTTATTTTGTTGTATCTCTTCATGAAAGTTTCTTTTATTCTTGTGGAGGTTATTGTTAAAGTTTTTTTTGGTAATAATTTTAGCATTATATCTAACATAAGAGGAGTGGTAGGCACACATTTTATGTTAGGTACGACGGTAATATCTAATTTTTACGTGTATATATTTGCTAATCAAAATTTTTAAAATGAACATTTTTTTAATGGTAAATTTTGGAATCTTATATTTATAGTATATTTTAGTCTCTCTTTTTCGTACTTAACGTTATATTAGAAATATTGAAATTCATTCTCTTAAAGGAAGTTATATTTTTGGAAAAAGAGCTAGAAACCTGCCTTATTAGTATTATGGGACCGAGGGAGTAATCAACATTCGTGTCCACTACTCGACGAAATAAATGCTCAAAGTAAGGATCACAGAATCCAATCGATTAATCTCGTCCTGTGATATTAATTGCGATTGTGCCAGGGGCGGCTTTGGTGACGTAAAGCAAGGCTCCACACCCTTCTTTCTCCTAGTGAATTGGGATGACGGCCGCCTTGGGGATTTGTATCGATGTTCAATCGAAAGAAGTCGTTGTATCAATCAAAAGAAGAATCAATTGCTTTGCGTTGTATCGATGTTCTCTTGAACGCCTTGGGGTCCTCCCCATTTTCTGATTCTATCTCCCGCAATAGAAGCCTGCAATATGTTTTATACGTTGCAAAAAATAAATGGAGAGCACCATAAAAATTAAATCATTAAAAGTGTATTTTTAATTATATATATATATATATATATTAAATATTTTATTATTATTTTTAAAAATATTAGTATAATTTTACGAATATTTTTATTATTTTCTAAAAAATATATATAATATAATAGAATAATTTTATTTGGAATACAATAATTAGCAGATGGGTTGTATACTAACCTCCTTGTTCCAGTTGGTTTTGTACACCATCCAAAATAAGACACAGGTCTGTGCTATTGTTCCCGAAAGCATGCCGAACCAAATACCCTACGCAACGTTTGGTCCGAAATAAGTTCGTCGTTCGAGCACATACGCGAGTATAGAGGCAAATAATACGGAATCGATGGAGTAATTACATATATTTTTGAAACAAATTCCTCGAGGAAAAGTACTTAGAATCAATTTACTGTTAATCGCGTGGCTCACCTTGACGCCATAGTTAAACTTGTAGCCCAACAGTAAGCCTAAGGGAATCCCTATGACGTAGTAACATCCTATGTTCACGTACGCCACAAATGCCTGCCATCCTGCTCCGACCGCCACACCTGCGGTTCCATGGCTCCGACGAGTTAATCAATACCGACACCTAACATTTATTTCCATCCCTTGATTCATTTTTGAGCCAACGGCCCGGAATTGTTGCTGCGTTTGTGTAAATAATTTTACTCTACAGTAAGTAATTAGTTCATGCCGAGGCATACGTACATACCTGAGAGAACCGGTTGTACGCTGTCGGTTACTATTGTGACGGCCAGCAGTGGGGTGAGGTCGGAGACGAGCTGTCTCACCTCTGAGCTACTTGAGAAGAGTGCCGGATATTGGTCTCTAAAGACGACGAGGACTAGTGATAAGAGCAAACCACAGGCCAGTCCGTTCATAACTGCCGCCACTACGGAGAACTTTGCCGTCCGTGGATGTCCGGCACCTAGCTCGTTGGAGACCCTCACGCTGAGAAATTCATTGCTAATGAATTACTAGTGATTTGGTTTAGTTCATATAATCGACGACGAATGAGCAACCAATTATCAGCCATTTATATAAATAAAGGGGACAACGGATCGACAAACCTTATGGCTGCATTGAATCCGACTGCTACCATAACGGTCCAACCGAGTATGTTCATGCTGCAAGAAACCCAGAATGGTAAGAATTAATTAAGCCAAATTCTATATATATGTGTGAGTGTGTGTGTGTGTAATTCTTTCGTATGAACAAAAGAAGTAATTATTTTAAGTGTAAATATTTATAGTAGAAAAAAAAAAGAAAGTTATTTAGAAAAAAAATCAATGCCAATTTTTTTCTTTTACTTTTAAATTTTTATTATACATTTATTAGTTCCTAAAAATGTATACAAATTATTAAAGTTTGTTTCTTTTTGATACAGACGACATATATATATGTGTATATATGCCTCCTAGCTGGCTCACATATACACATACTCCAGCATGAATTAAGAGAGAGTAGGATCATGACTACCAAATGGATAAAGCATCAACGGAAACTTCTGCATTCTTCAAGTATCCAGCAAATAGAATCAGTGCCATAAAGTACCATACCTCTAAGCTGCATATAAAGGTACGATCACGGTTAGCTCAAATGACCCGACATTAAATATATAGTTAGCTTAAAAATTGAAAGATCAAAAGCTCCATAATTTACTAGTTGCTAGCTGGTTACAAGCAAGAAGACCAACTGACAAACAATGATCAGCTGACAAATAATCTCGTAATCAAATGGGTGTGTGTGTGTGTAAATATATATAAACCTTACCAGAGCATAACAGCAGATGCAAGCGATAATGTAACAAATTCCCAAAGATTCTGAAATGCTTTCCACGAGAACCCCGTCCAAGCTCGACCACATGTTCCACTAAAAATGTATACCAACTGAGCTACCACAATGAACCACCAGGACAAATTCAGCACCACCGCAGCGCCCACCAATCCCCACCCTAGCTTTAGCATGAACAACCAACTAAACAACGCATGTAACGCCAACACTATCGCAGAAATCAGTGCCATCACCATGATTTTGCTCTGTGACTGTAAGAACTTGGCAATCGGGAAATTAAGTGCATAAGCGAATAACTGAGGTAACATGTAAATGGCGAAAATTCCGGCTGCATTTGATATGGCAGTTGTCTGGCCAATAAGTTCTAGGAATTGAACAGCAAAGATGTAGTAAAGACTCATGAAGAGGGCTGCGGTGTTCAGGATGACCCATGATCTTTGCAGATAAATTCCCAGCATGTCTAGCTGCCCTGCTCCAAATGCTTGTCCGCATAGCGTTTCTAGCGCACTTCCCATCCCAAGCTGCGGTATCAATTAGCATTTATCATGACCTCCAACAGGGTTATTGTAGTTAAAAATAAGTAGCAAAGACTCTTTGCGCGCGTAGAACTAATATATAAGATAAAATATCATTACTATTATCAAATATTAATATCATCATTGCTTATTATGAATCATTATTATTATTATTATTATTATTATTATTAAGTTATTCATCGTTATTATTATGATTATTATTATCAAAATTTAATGTTATTATTAAATTAATTATGCTATTCTTAATTATTATTATATTATATTAATTAAGGTTATCATTGTTAATTATTATTTTTATGTTATTAAATCCATTATTGTTATTTAATTTATTACTACTAATAATATTATCATAATAATAAATAGATAAATAAAATATTATCAATATAAATAATTTTCTAGTTATTATTTTTATATTATTGAATTAATATTAATAACATAGATTTTTTTCCTTTATAACTAGTACTACATAGATTTATTTTTGTTTCAATATAAATGCTGTTCTATAATTTTAGGTAAATTCTTAATTTTTTCCCTAATTTATCCATGCAGTTATTAACTTTATTAAAATCATAAAAAAGAGAATAACTAAGAAAGATAATATTAGAGAATCTTCTATTAGCATAGTGGCTAACCATGCTCCAACATTTCTCTTTATCCCCCCCCCCCAAAACCCCATTAATGTACTTAAGTCAGAAAAGAAGAAGACAGTATTAAGTTGGGATATATTTTGTAGTTTCTTTGATTCGATAATATGTATACAAATTTGCAAAATATCATTTTGTTTTTGAATAAGAGGGAGTAGTAATTAGTTATAAACCCCTGCAATGCACAGGCGTATGCGTTTAACTACTCTTTATTTTGGGCACAACTAGTTTTTATACAATAATACTCTCTAGTAGAGTAATAAGCATTTAGAAAAATATTTTCAAGAAAACGACAATTTTTTACAGAATTTTATTTTCATTTATTATTATATAGATTTGTAAGGAAAATACTGATCTTGTTTTTCTATATTAACTTTCGCCTATTAACTTTGTACCCGTTTTTCTCCTAAGAACGTCATAAGGAAATGAGAAAAATAACAAGTAAAATGATTTTATGATGTTTGGCTTGTTTAAGAAAATAAGATGAAAAGGTAGGAAAATATCTAGAAATGACGATATTATAAACCTACTACTCTATTTTGTCCCATTATGCATTTTCTCTGGTTAAAAACTTCTCAAAAACAGGAGTCTAAATGAAAAAGAAATCGTCAAAATTGACCGTCTCAATCTTCAATACCAAATCAAAACATATTAAATCTGCACACGAGATTTCCGTTCAATTAATTACCATGATTCCGAATGAGAACCCGGCGATGACGGAGTTCTCGACGGAGACTGCAGCAAGGGCAAGTGTTCCTACTTGACCAGCGAATACTTGAGTGACGGCGCCGAGGGAGTACTGGCACAGAGACATGAAGATGGCCGGACCAGCGAGATACCATAGTTTTATAGACTCAATGAAGAACTCTCTGAAGAAATCTCGGACGCCGGTGACTGGCGCTATATCTTCTGCGTCAGCCAAAAATGAAGCAGTAGGAGGGCTGTTTATACTGTCGCTGCTTAATGGAATTAGTATTGGATTATTATTGTCGGCGTGCTTATTCTGCGTTTGGTCCTGGTCGTCGATAGAGAGTAGGGGCTCTCTGGCATGCTCCATCATCAATTTTATGAGTTTTGGCCGCCAGGGAGGTCGTCAGTCTTTGTGGCTCGTAAAATCGGAGTATTAAATGGGTTCTCAATTGAGGAATCCATGCGGTGCTTTCTCTTATATGTCTATCCTGACTAGCTTTAGGCTTTGGAATGTGGTGGAATAAGGTTAATGGAGGTGAATTAATTGATTCACCATGTTTGGATATCAGGTAAATAATTTTATCTGGGTGAATCGAGGTTAATATTTCACCTCGATTAACCTCCGATTTCGGGGGTAATGGAGGTGAAGGTGAAATAATAAGTAAATTTTTGACTTAATAGGACCAAAATATCCCTCAATATGACTTATTTATTTAATATATGGGTATAAATATCATTTATTTTATTATTTTAGTCTTCATTCACCTAAATTTAAACGAAACTTTTAAAATATTCACCTCCATTAACTCAGATTAGGTTAATATCATCCAAACATCATTTTAAAATATTCATTCCGATTCACCTTCATTCCCTTCACCTAGGTTAATTTTTAATGTTTACCCCTATCTCGATTCACCCCTATCTTTGACCAATTATTAAATTATGTAAATACTCTACAAAATTAAGAAATATTCTATCTGTTTCTTAAATGAGTTCCTTTTGATAATTTGTACACTATTTTAGGAGTAAAAACTAACGTAATAATTAATGCCTAGAAGAAGAAAAGGCAAAAAAAAAATAATGAAAATAATGAAAAATAATCATTAACCTCCGGAAAATGACTTTCATTTTTAAATAAAGTTTTCGACCTAAAAGGATTTTATTTTGAAAATAGAAGGAATAATTATAAAATTTAAACTATTAATTAATACATTATGACATATATATATATATATATATATATGTGTGTGTGTGTGTGTGTGTGTGTGTGTGTGTGTGTGTGTGTGTGTGTGTGTGTGTGTGTTGATGTAAACGGAAAATTAAATTTTAATAAACAAGCATACATAAAGTTGAAAATTTTAGAAATAAAAAAGATGAATAAGGGAACCAAAATAGGAAAAAAGAAGAAGATAAAAATGTTGATAATGTTATATATATATATACACACACACATTAAAATCTAAATTTACATGTTGATATAATTTATCATGAATTCTATAATTTCAAATAAACAACGTCAATAAATAAAAAAGATAAAGAAGGAAATCAAATTAGAAAAAAAAGGATAAGAGAATGATATACAATAATTTTATTTCACTAGATTTATAATATATTTTAATACAATTAAACACAAATTTCAAATATACATTGAAATAATTTACCATTAATTCCATAATTTTCCATTTTAAGATTTAATATATATATTACTACATTAATTGCTAAAAATAATAAAGTGAATAGAATAGTAATTAGCTAACCTAATAGATTAATTAAATTTTGTTTTCTTATTTCATTTTGGTAAGTAACTATATTGTTCTTATTAATTGACTTAATATATTGGTGAAACTAATAAAGTAGTACAATAGTATGCGAGCTTTGACTAAATATAATAATATGTTGGTTCATGTAGGTGCTGAAGAAGTTTGAAGTGGGATTGTGAATTTTGTGTTAAATATGGGGGGGGGGCGTGTTTATTAACACTTTTATTCACAAAATGTGTTGATGTGAGTTTTGGGTAAAAAGTCAAGAGTAAGAAAATTAACATGGGTCCTATGTTTCCTAAACATGGATCATTTTTTTTCTTTCTAAAATACGTTGTTTTATCTTGTAGGATTTTTTTGGTATAAAAGAGATGAGAAAACCCTAGCCAAATTCAATGATAGATGAGATATTTAAAAAAAGCATAGTTGTATTGATTGACGAAAACATCATCTGGTTATTCTTATAAGCCAGATTCAATGATAGATGAGATATTTAAAAAAATAGATCTAAAGGCCCTCTTTACCATGCAACTATGCTTTTTGAATGAGGTATTTTGGAAAGTGGAAAAAGACTCAACGGTGGCTGTCTTGTGGTTGAAGCTTGAGTCATTGTATATGACAATATTAATAGTGAATTGGCTACTATGAAAGAGTCAGCTTCATGACCTAAAATTAGGTGAAGGTCAATATTTTTAAGTTCATTTGGATAAATGTGATTCTATTATGATGGATTTGCATAACATAGAAGTTGATTTAGATGATGAAGATTTTGACATGATGCTATTATGTTCTTTACCTGCTAGTTTTAAACATTTTTGTGAGACAATTTTGTATGGAAAAGATGAATTAGTCCTTGAGAATGTGAAATCTGCCCTACTACAATGAGAGTTGATTGATAGTCAGTTTACTGACAATAGTTTTTTTTGGGGACTCACATAGTGAGGGAGTGGTAGCTAGGGGAGGGTATATGAGCGGGTGTTTGGCGAAATGTAAGAAGACTAGTGAGTCATTAGGTATGAAAGATCTTATTGTTGTAGCCCATAAAGATCGTGATGGAGATGTGTTGTTGGCCACTGATAAATATACCAAAATTAGTGATAGATAGATTTTTGATTTTAGGTGCTCTTACTATAAACGTCCCATTCAGAGTTGGTTTAAGACATTTAAGGCAAATTAGGGAAAATTTATCTTTGCAAAGTTGTTGAGATTAAGACGGTGAAGGTAAGGATGTATAATGGTGTGGTTAGGACACTATCCAATGTGAGACATGTCCCTAAGATAACCAAGAACCTAATATCTTTAAGTTCCTTAGATTGAAATGGGTATCAGTGTGTTACTGATGATGGTACCCTAAGAGTTACAAAATGGGGTATGGTAGCAATGAAGGGGAAGTGGGTTCTTACACTATAAAAGTTGGGGGGTTCCATTGTTGTGGGAAAAACTGATGTGACATTGTCAAGTTTGTCAGATTTAGATGTTATGAGACTTTGGCATATGAGACTAGGGCACATGAGTGTTTAGGGACTTACTGAGGTCTCTAAGAGGGGGCTGCTAGATGGATAGAGTACATGTATAATGTACTTCTATGAGCACTGTGTGTCTAGCAAGTAGAAGTGGGTTAGCTTTTTGATAGTTAAGCATAGTACGAAAGCACCTCTTGAGTACATCCATTCAAATTTATGGGGTCTAGTGAGAGTGGTTTTCAAAGACGATTTGCATTACTTGCTCACATTTATTGATGGCTTCCTTAGAAAGGTATGGGTGTATTTCTTACTCCATAAGAATGATGTGCTTGGTGCTTTCAAACGCTAGAGAAGCAAAGTGGAAATCAAGTTAAGTATCTTAGGATAGATAATGGTATTGAGTTTGCTGAGTAGAGTTTCACTGATTTCTACCAAGACCATAGAATAGTGAGACACCATTAGATAAGGCTCGGTGTATGTTATCACAAGAAGAGTTATGCATAGAGTTTTAAGTTGAGGCGGTTCACATGGCAGTATACATGGTGAACCAATCACCAAATTGATCCATTAAATTGAAGATACCTAAGGATTTGTGGTTTGGTAAGCCAGCTAATTACTTTGATTTGCATGTCTTTGGTTACCCTGCTTATGTTTATGTGAATGATGGTAAAATTGAGCCTAGAGTCAAGAAGTGTATCTTTCCTTACATTGCATTCAGAGTGAAGGGGTATAGGTTATGGGATCTAGCTGCATTCAAGTTCTTAATTAGAAGGGATATTACCTCTAATGAATCTATGCTCCTCCAAAAGACTGAGTCTTATAATGGTGTATCTAAGAAGGTGGAGTAAGATAGTTCTTCGAGCTAGGTGGAGGTTGATCTTGAGTTGGTTGACAGAGACCCTACTGATAAACCCACTATTTTTGAAGTGGGTCAATCCAAGCAATAGGTGGAGCTAAGGGGCGTTGCTTTAGGTAAAGCACAAATGATTGTTAAGTATTCGGTTAGGTACGGTTTTGAATGAGTGGTTGGATATGCTTTATCTAATACAAAAATTATTATTGATGTGCATCAGCCAGCATCATTCTCAAAGGCTATTGAGAGTTATGATTCTGTTGAGTGGTGTATTGCTATAGAGGAGGAGATGGAGTCCTTATTGAAGAATCAGATGGTAACTTGTCAAGGCACCTAGGAAGAAGAAGATATTTGGTTTTAATTGGGTGTACAAGTTCAAACAAGGAGCTATAGAGGTTGAGAGACCAAGGTACAAGGCTCATTTAGTTGCACATGAATTTAGTCAAATTCCAAGTGTGAACTATTACAAGGTATTTTCTCTTGTGTTTAGACATACATTTATTTATACCTTGCTCACACTGGTGGATATGCATAACCTAGAATTGTAGTAGTTGGATGTTAAAACTGCATTTTTATATGGTGAGCTCAAGGAGGAGATTTACATGCATCAACCTGATGGGTTTATTGTTAAGGGATGTGTGACTATGTGTGCTTGTTGAAGAGGCCATTGCACAGTATGAAGTAGTCTCCTATATAGTGGTATAAATGTTTTGATCGGTTTATGTTTGAGCATGATTTCTCTAGGAGTGAGTGTGATAGATGTGTGTACTTAAACGAGATGGAAGGTGGCTCACTAGTGTATCGTTGCTATATGTTGATGACATAATTGTAGAAACAAAAGATATGTATGATGTTGATAAGGTGAAGACAATGGTGAACAGTGAGTTTGAGAGGAAGGATCTTGGAGATACAAAGAGGATCATTAGCATGGGGATTGTAAGAGACTCCTTGTGGAAGCTTTTATACATGTTACAAGAGTCCTATATGAACAAGGTGTTGGAGAGGCTTTATATGATGGATGCTAAGTCATTGACCACTCCTTTGGGTACTCACTTCAGATAGCTAGCTTTGGATTATCCCAAATCTAAAGAGGAAGAGGAGTTTATAGCTATTATTCCATATTTGAATGTTGTTGGTTGTTTCATATACGCTTTGGTGTGTAGTTGATCTGATATTGCCTAAGTTGTTAGTATTGTGAGTCAATATATGATCCAAGAAAGCTCACTAGCATGGAGTGAAGTAGATTATGAGGTACTTGAAGGGTTCTGATCATCTTATATAGACTATAGGCGATCGACTGATTCGTTGGTTGGATTCATGGACTCTGATTATACTGGAGACCCTGATAAAATGATATCCACCAATAGATATGTTTTTTTTATTATCTTAGTGGTTCAACTATTATCTAGAGGTCTTCCTTACATGAGGTGATGGCCTTGTCCACTATTGAGGTAGAGTATATGGCTATGACTTCAAGAAGTTATGTGGCTTGGTGGTTTAGTATATGAGATGAGGTTTGGTCATGGTTTTCTAGTAGTTCGAGGTAATAGCTAGATTGCTATCTGTTTAGCAAAGAATAATATTTTTTTTCATCGTTGAATGAAGCACATTGATATCAAGTATTACTTTATTTGAGGTACTGTTGCAGCTGACAAATTTATGTTAGAGAAAGTCGGTACTTTGGAAAATATAACTGATATGATAATAAAATCACTGACCATGGGTAAGTTTGAGTGTTTCTCGGACTTGATTAGTATTCATAGGTCATGTGGTCCTTTGTTGAGCTAGGGGTTTTTTTGTAGAGTTATTTCCATATCATGGGTCACAAATATTATGCTAAGGTGGATAACTGTGAGCTTTGATTGGATAATTGATTCACAACATAATATTATATTTGTTCGTGCAGGTGCTCAAGAAGTTTGAAGTGGGATTGTGAATTATGTGTTAAACACTAAGGGTTGTGTTTATTAACATAGGTTGTGTTTATTTACAGACTGCATTGATATAAGTTTTGGATAAAAATTCGAGAGTAAGAAAATTAACACGGGGTCCGGTATTTCCTAAACAGGGTTGTATTTTTCTTACTTCCTAAAAAAATGTTGTTTTGTCATGTAAGATTTTTTTTGGTATAAAAGAGATATGAGAAAACTCTAGCCATTGAAGTCGTATGAACCAACTTCTTCTTCTTCTCCATATAATTCTCCATTGTTAGAGAAGTATATATTTGTGCAATTGGTTAATTGATTTGTTAAATTGTCTTGTAATTACATAAATGCACGAATAAATATCTTTATCTTCCCCTTAATTATTCAAATTTGTTATTAACTATCAATTATTCATTTGTCTTGTTAATGTCATTTTTTGTTTGGATCCATTCAATTCATATTATTCTGTAATATAGTAATTAATGATGTTGCTAAAATCATTTATTACCCCTGATTCATATCAAATGTCATTTTAGCAAATGCCTCTTTTTTTTTCAAAATAAGTATTATTTTAGGTTTTCAATGCAAAAAGTGAGCTATTTTTCCTAATTACTCTTACTCATTAATTTTTTTCATTATAACTATTATTTAATAAGGTATATTTAATAAGTATACAAATGACAATTTGTATACTTTCTCTGAATAAGCGTACAAAAATCTAAAATAACATTTATTTTGAATTGAAGATAGTAGCTAATTATTTTAATTGGTAATCTCATACACGCTATAGGGACGAAGATAGTCAATAATTATATTAATAGCATTTATAATTCTAATAAAATATAAAATAGTAAATATCTGGTAAAAGTATCTGACAACTAGAATTACTCATATCCCAAACAAACGTAAAAAATTACGAGTTGTATTGAAACTTTGACAATATATAATTATTATAATTTAAGTTAATAAAGTAAACCTTTAACAACAAATTCACTTATATAATTAATATTTTCTAATGATTTTAAAACTGAATGTATACAATATATTTGCCAAAATACGCATTTATATATGCATTTAATGTTTGATTTATTAACTAATGGTTCCAAAAACTGAATGCAGACAATAGGTTTGCCAAGATGTAACTTTCAGGGAGGAAAATATGTTCTATGGTTATATAGATTTATTTAAATTTTATATGGTTTTGAATAAGCATAATTTGTATTTGAATAAATATTTGGTAATCGATCCTTTCGTTTTCTCCGATATTATGCTAAGATCCCCTTTCCCATTTTGTTTCTTTCTTCTTTTTGTTTGTCTGAGAAAACAATCTGAAATGACGCGGAAGGAAGCATACGTAAGGCCTTACGTGAGGTTCGGAATGTGTTCAACTTGCGGCAACTCAAGGAGCATTGATTATCTATTGACTATGACTATTTATCAATCTAGAGCGGCCTCCGTCCTCCATATGGTCACATTTGACATGTCAAAATATATACTAGTATATTTTATTAGGGGAAAGATAGCTATACTAACATTATTCTTTATTTCTGTATCCGATTTGAAGTATATAGTCACCATATAGTTTAAAAAAAAATTAATTATTAATATTTGTCAAATTATAGTACATTATAATATAAAAATATAACTATTATCTTCATATTGAAATATATTTTCATAATAATTTTTTAATAATATTTATTAATATATACCAAAAATATATATGAAAGATGAGAGAAGGAGAGAATAAGGGGTATATTCAACTTGTATATGCTATCTACAGTGGATACATATATAGATCTCTATATAGACTTATATGATCTATGTTTATAACACTCTCCTTAGATGTGTACTATTAATTTTGTTTCTTAAAAAACCTTAGCAAGAAAAAAATGAGTGAAGTAATATTCTCTCTCAATCTAAAAAATTTCTTTTAAATATCTTATTCCAATGTCATATATGAGTTGGTTGAACACCCTTGTGGTTAAGGATACCTCTACAAAAAGAATCATAGATGATAGTCAAAAAAGAGAAAGAAATTAAAAGATAATAGTGTAGGCTACAATTGTTTATACTATGGATGATGGTTTAAAACACATAATAAAATAAAAAACATTATGGCCTATCACGGTAGAGTATAGACTGCAGTTGAGGACTTAAAACCGTTGTCTATAGACTAACATAGATGGCAATTTTGAACAAAAATCGATTTCTAATGTCTTACTGTTATTTAGTATTGAACTATAAACGACGGTTTTAAATTATAACAACTGTCTACGAGTGCTTATCATTGTCTATAGTCATTTTATTTTAATTTACATTGCACGTGCTTCCATCACCATTTATAATTTTTTGCACAAAAGAAAAAAAACTTGCATACATTTTCAACTAATACATAAACATCAGTGTTGTAACACCCCAAAATCACGACTTGAAAATTTCGTTTAAATTTTGCTTTGCGGAAGCACAAATTAAAGAATGGTGGGTGTTACTGCCACACTTGACATAAGTATGGTCTCCTCACTATCCTTACGTCAAGTGCTAAAGCTTAAAACAAGTCAAACCAACAAAATGCAAGAGAAGTACAATACATAATCGAGGGTTTTACAAAAGAAA
Source organism: Tamarix chinensis (assembly GCA_030549775.1). Taxonomy (NCBI): domain Eukaryota; kingdom Viridiplantae; phylum Streptophyta; class Magnoliopsida; order Caryophyllales; family Tamaricaceae; genus Tamarix; species Tamarix chinensis. Next base: position 23,454,393 of record CM060181.1, read on the forward strand.
GATTATCCATGACAAATGACCGTTTAGATAATTAAGTAGCCAGCCATTTTCAGAAAATAACAAAAAGTACACAAAAGTCAACAATGGTTTGCCTTACACTCATCCATTCCTTCAAAGTTACAAGAAAAAAGAAACGGGGGCGGGGTCCACTCGCTCCCTTAATCTAACTATTTGCCGGGGTGAGGCTCCTCATAATCCTTCAACCATTGCATGCCATGGACGTACTCCTCTAAAAAGTGATAGTATCAGTACGACTTCCTCGTACTGAGTAAACCACAACGCCTCCGGAGAGGTAGCATACCCACATAGCAATCATCATACAATTACAAAATTCAAATAAAACATATGATCACATGCAAAGCCACGATTTCATAACACGAATCCACATCACAATTAATATTACGAGTTAGATCAAAATCCCTAGCAAAGGCATTTAAAACATGCTTATAATTTCACAACCATTTTAACTTACCAACGGCCATACTTTATAGCATAATAGGAAAAATTATTGATATTCCAAACAATCTAACCAAGGTCAAGTCACTCCTAGTCCAATTATTATAGAAGTATTATGGTGGGTGTCTAATCTGGTTATATAATTTATATAATAAATTCTCAAGTGGAATACAATCCCATATCCATGACAATGATCGTCAAGGAGGGTGGTACCAAAATAAATCACTCGATTCCAAGACAAAGCTCGCTAATGAAGCCACACGACATATCAGTCGTCCATACTAAACCTCATAACTTAAGTCCTTAAGTATGTGTACTCCCTATAGGGTGTATGAAATACCTATAGAACATAAGTGAGCCCCTTGACCCTAAGGCCCAAACTATGCACTCGGTGGCCAAGTTCGAGGCACGAGATTCCTTTCCAACTCAAGTCTTTCTCTTTAAGTAATTAGTGTCTTATGAAATTTCGGGTTATTATTTTTAGAATATCGAGGTTCATAATATTCAACTTATCCATCAATCAAACAACCAACGTCACATCTGAAAGACCACGAGGGACGAAACCATTCCAAGCCAACACGACCTAAGATTAGGCATCATGCCATAACCCGAATAATTTTCTGATTTAGTTGTTCAACCCAATTGTCCAATTATTTCCAAAATTATTTTAAGGCCAACACTTAATTCAATTAGTCCAACTATTCACTTTAGAACACCTTTTTGCCTTAATGACCAAAATACCCCTCAACCTATAACTACCACATTTTCCTTCACTTTATTACCAAGTTCACTTATATAGGATATTTGTCATGAAAATGCTAGCATAAAATAGCTAATGATACTTTACATACGATAATTTCTTCGGTACGACAAAAGACAATATTATCCCTAACCATTCACCATACATAGTACACATATACACTCCTAGCATGCATTTCTAATATCTCATAAATTCATGCAATTTCCATGAATAAATTTCAAATACGAATCATGGTATATAAAATTTACATTTTTACCCTTAAAACATGTGACACATAATAATCACCATTTAAACATATTTATACTCTAAGTTAACATGCTATACGTTCAAAATTATCTAAAGTATCCAAGGGACACATTTAATCCATTTATGGGTCTTACCACGAAACATGACAATTTTCGGTTGGACTCTAATCCTAAACATGCACATTTCTCTTTTAGCATAAATACATACATGTTGTCATAAGCATACACTTTCAATTTTTTTTAAAATACTACCTAAGTATACAAATATTAGCATGGTAACATATATTAGTACCCTAAACATACTCATCTCATTTTATTATCATAAATTCATATTCGTTATCATTAGCATACACTCTTCAAATTTTAGAATATTTCTTAGGCATATAAAAATTTGCATGATAACATACATTAATTTATACATCATAATATTCATGTAGAAATGAACTACAACATGCTCCCATTTCCCATAAAATACAATAATTTGATATCTTCATCCTAACATGATTTTTACCTTAGAAAACTAACCTATCATTCTCACATAAAACTCTATCATCTACGGATTAGTTGGATTTACCTTGAGCTAAGAAAATATTAACACCACGAAGCTTCTTCCACAAATACCTTAGGCAGGGTCGAGATTACCTAGAAATGAATAACACTATCCACAACTACGAGCATTAATATTTATGCTAATTAAAATAATCAAAAGACAACCTATGTGAGCTAATACTTGAAAAAAGATTAGGGAAAATAAATAAGGCGGTCGGTGCATGAATTTAAGAACCAAACCCACCGAAAGATAGAATACTTACATTGGGGAAAAATAGTGGCTACTTGGGGAGGTTAAACACAAGGAAAATACTGGGTTATTTTTGGGCTAAATTTCGGTGAAGGGAAGGGGGAGTTTGGGGCTGCAAACCAAAACTTAGTTGCTAGAATTAAGGGAAGGGAAAGAGAGGACTGCAAGGGGAAAATTAGAGGGCTTAAAGGGAGAGGGAAGGAGGGTGTTTCCTGCAGGTTGAGACTTAATAAAAGGAGGGGAAAGAAGGGGGAAGAGTGGCTACTGCATGGGTTAGTGGCTAAGGTGTTGCAAGTGGGTTCTTTTGGGGGTGAAGGTGTCGAACAGGCTGGATGGGAAGGGGCCTGCAAGGGCAGATTGAGGCATGGGTAAGGGAAGAAAATGGAGGGGTAGGTGGCTAGAAAGGTTGGGTAGGTGTGCAGGTTGAGAGGAGGGAAAGATAGGGGCTGCAACTTGGTGGATGGCTGGGGTTACCTGCAACTATGGTTGCAAGCTGCTGGGTGACGTGATGGAGGATGGCTGGGATTTTTGCAGGGTGGAGTGGCATGGGAAAGGAGGAAAAATGGAGGGGTAGATGGCTAGAAAAGTTGGGTAGGTGTGCAGGTTGAGAGGAGGAGAGTTTGAGGGCTGCTACTTGGTGGTAGGGATGATTAACATGGGTTTTATGGCTGCATGTGGAGGGGTGACGTGATGGAGGGTGGCTGGGATTTTTGCAGGGTGGAGTGGCATGAGAAAGGAGGAAACAGAGGGGTGAATGGCTAGAAAAGTTGGGTAGCTGTGCAGGTTGAGAGGAGGAGAGTTTGAGGGCTGCTACTTGGTGGGAGGGCTGATTTACGTGGATTTTATGGCTGCATGTGGAGGGGTGACGTGATGGAGGGTGGATGGGATTTTTGCAGGGTGGAGTGGCATGGGAAAGGAGGAGAGTAGGGAGGGTGATGGGCTACTACTAGGGGAGGGGAATGGGTGCAAAGCTAGAGGATAAGATAGGAGGAGTGCAAGGTATGGGAAAACGGTGGCAACTTGCTGCATTGGAGAGGTAAGGTGTGACAGGTTGGGGGATTTTAGGCTGCAATTTAGAGTGGGAAAAAGGTGGGGGATTGGTTAGAATTTAATTAGCAAAAACCTCCCAAAGTATTAGGCTTTTAAGAGTATGGTTATTAGGAAAATAATCCCACTTAAATAAGGTTTTATTTTCACAAAAAGAAACATGGCACTAGTATTATTATGATCAATATTATTATCATTGTGTTATCACTTCCCCTATTTTATTTTTTTTGTAATTCTTGCTAACATTATTATTATCCTTACAATCCTTGTTATTGGTATTATTATTAAAAGTGTTATTCATAATAAGATTATTGGTATTACTATCCCTTCTATTTTAATTACCCTCTTCTTATTATCAGTATTATTATCGTCATCAAATTTTTTTACCTTCCTCTACTCATTCTTACATTTAATCCGGGTTATTTTCATAACTTATCATTTATGGAATTACTCGAGATAATAAGGCGATCACTTAAAAATAATCTTATGGTTTACTTCGCCTACTAATCAAACTTTATATCTTGCATATCTAAATCAAGGATTTATTAATACGGGGTATTACAAGTGATGTGTATCCCATCTCAAAATTTACATTGTTCACTGTATATTTACATCCACTGGCTATATAATAAGCTTCAATATAACATATATACACATCAATCAATTTACATTATTTTTTTTACATCAACTACTTATATTTATAATAAATATAGTTGAAACAATAAAATTTTCAAACAAGATAGAAAATGGACATACATTTTATAACAAAGTACTGATTACAAAGGAATGTCATTATTATCAACTTGGTCTCTCCATTTCTCATGGGGTTAGTAAGATCTCTACCATGTGAAATAAAGAGACTAAACTACATAACAAAAGACTTTCTCATGAAATCATTGGCTCGGCATCTTCATCATGAAAATCAAATGACATATATGAATTAAACCATCAAAGCAATAATTAGGCATGCTTCCATCATATGTCATGGACAAATTTAATATACAGTATCAACAATTAAGGTGTAATTTCTATAAAACCCCAACATTAGTGATGGATATTGGATGCTTGAAATGATTGATATTACTATATATATATATATATATATATATATATATAAATATATATATATATATATATATATCAATAAGGTATACCTTCTTTTTAAAAAAATTATCCTCAAAGAACCTTATAGTTAATTATACTTGACTTGGAGCAATTTAATGATGGGTGGCCTTTTGAAAATCTTTTCTGGATGTGTGTGGGTTGATTAAAAAATACACTAAAAAAGACTTTTGTGGATATGTGAGACTAGTCATCAATCTTTAAAGCATTCCAAAGTAACTATTCGTGACTTTAGTATGGGTCGGGGTGTTACACTTCCCAAAATTTACAATATTGAAATTTTTTATATTATATTTACATACATAATTCATCTACATCACTTTATATTCTAGCATCTACGTACCTTCCTTATCCACAAATTTAGATTCAAGTACATAAAACCCTTCTTCATGATCATATTTGACATAAAATGTCATTAGTAGCATCATCAATATTATACAAGGTAGTTCCGTACTTGACCCATTCTTATCCTCTATGTTACCATCATATTTCTTTGATGACAAGACTATGAACCATATTTTATTGGATGGATCAACAATAGATAACACTTGTTTGGCTTGTGAAACCAATATAAACAGGTCCTTTGTATCACTAAGTCTAGAAAGATTCACTCTTGTAAATCTTGATTCCTTAATTCTTAATTTGGTTCATAGAAAAATTTAAAGAAAAGAAAGAAAATAAAGAGGAAAATAATTTTTTGTATTTGGTTTACATAAGAAAATGAAATAAAAAAAGAGTAAGGATTAAAATTACTAAAGATTAGCTATATTTTTTTTAGGAAAGTTTGAAGGAAAGTATTTTGATTTTAATTTTCTTTCTCTTCAACTTTCTTAGAACCAAATATAAAAAAGGAAACACCAATTTATTGTCAACCCATTTTCATAAATAGAGTTTTTTTCTAGCACTTGCTATATACAGAGCTTTAGATATTATATTCACTCCACTATAACGCATGATACTCTTGTCATCTTACTCTTTTGTGTAGAAAGTACTACCATAAATTATGTACGAGTTGTAGCATAACACTTCCTAACAAGGGGTGTGATAATCAATAAAAATCAATGTCAACATCTAATATTTGTGATTTCAAACACTCTGGAAATGAATTATTGTATTTCTTTGATAATCATTTTTGCCTTCTAGATGGATTTGAAGCTTTGCTCATTTTCATATCCATGTGTTGTTACAAAAATGGTTGGATTTAATCTTTATTATGAATCACATATGAATGAGCTTGTCAAAATGTATTAGAAACATCAATCTTGATCACTCAAAATCCTTTAACATCTTTTCCTTCATTTGATATATCTAAATGTTATAGTTGAGGAAGACCTATGGTATTAGCATTTGTAAAAACACAAAACAAAATTCAGCCATCCCCTTCACTAAGCCTTGGCATTGAACCCTTGTATCCTATTTAGGTTCTTCACGTAGCCTTTTAAGAACCTATTAAACCTATCAAATGGATATATTTGATGTAAATGAATTGGACGCATACTTTAACCTCCCTGTCTAAGTGCATGGTTAATTGCATCATGATCGCAAAGTAAGATAAAGGAAATTAAATCTTGAGCTAACATAATATAATCACAATCTCTTTTTTCAATGTGTTCAACCTCTGAGGGTCAATGGCATTACCTTTTAAAAAGAAATAAAATTGAGTAATGGCACTATGAACACGATTGGGAAAAATAAAGCGTATAACCATTAGTAACAAATCTTGAATGAGAACATGATGACCATGTGATTTAATGTCCACTAACTTTAAATCTTTAAATCTTTTTAGAACCTTCACTTTTTTTAGATACTTAATCACACACGCACACAAATAAACTTCTCTCTTTTAGAAAGAGTATAACATGCATGAGGTAAAAAAGTTTTATTCCCCACTTATTGTAGATATAAATATGTTCTTGTATCTATCTCAATAAAGTCTAACCTAGTATTTATGTCATCCTTGGTATTCTTTGGCACATTTAGAATTGTACCAATTATACTCTCATATATATTATTCTCAATGGGCATCACATCAAGATAAGTTTTTCCAATATAAAAGGTCAAAGAATATTGACTTCTTCACTACTCAGCTATTGGAACTAGCTTCTTATTCTTTTTCCTAAAGCCGCATTTGATACCCTCACTTTTTTTTAATAAAATTTGTGGAGTCCCATAAGTGGATTTGGATACCTTGCATTTTTAACTTTTCCATTGAAAACTTTTCTTTGGCTATAACAATGATAATTTTTAGGCAATAACTTGCAATATGCAAGATAGGAAATATTCCTACTCTTTGGTAATTAGGAAAAGGTTGTGTTATCCTCATAAATAGGGTGTGCATAGTGTCCATTAATAATTAACTATAAAGATTACCATATGTTGGAAAATTATTTATTATATAACCTGATGTGGCTCTCAATTTAAATGACTCTTGTACATATGCATCAAATACTTCAATTCTATGATCCCAAATTTACTTTAAATCATCAATAAGGGGAACTAGTTAAATATCAAATCATTACTAGGATAATTTTGACCCAACATAAGTAAAAATAACATCATTCATTTCTACTTCATGCACAATAATGGAGGGAGATTTGTTACTAAAATAACCGACCATAAACTGTAGTTTGTGTTCCCATTGAATAGGTTCATTCCATATGAGCAAAGTGTGAGATGTAAATTTCTAGCTTCACAACCAAATTTAGAAAACTCAGTATCAATAATCTTCTACTGAGAAAAGTCGCTCAAATGTTTAAGCTTACCATTAGAAATCCTCTCTTTTGCATGCCACATAAGATTCTTTGTACTTACTTCATTACTAAACATATACTAGAATCTTGGTATGATTGAAAAGTGCCATAATACCTTGTCAAGAACATAAATTTTTGAATCGTGTCATTTTAACTTTAGGACATGTATCTAATGATGCATATTCATTATGACACAAAATGTAATCACTAGGAAAAACATTTTTTTTTCATAATTTAAGCCAATAGAGAAAATAATCTTCTTTGCTTTATATGTCCTAAGAAGAAGTATATTATCCTTTAGAAGCATCTTATTCAACATTTCGAGAAAAGAAGTGAAGCATTTAGTGCTCCATCCATAAGTCACCTTGAGGTTGTGCAATCTTAACACGACTAATAATTTTGTAAATTTAGTACAATCTTCGTACAAGGGCGTTTTTAAATCATTAACCAACTTTTCAAACTTTTAATGATAGTATCTAAAATTTTCTTCTGAATTATTTGTCTAATTGCCTATGTTAGCAAAGTCACTATACTCAAAATCATCACTTTCAGCATAATTAGTTTAGACACCAATAGACTCTCTATGCCATATCCAATTAGTGTAACTCCTATCAAATCCATGCATAATAAGATGCTCTTATATTTTTATGATCCTTTTCTTATTACTATTGCCACAATCAATACATGGGAAACATAACCTCAAGGGATCCATAGAATGTTCAACCACAGATTTTAAGAATTCATATACACCATCTATATAGCATTTAGAAAACCTACTAGAGTATACCCATGATTGATCCATTATATATTATGTTAAAAAAATTTAAGTAGAATAATTTAGGAACAATTACAATAATGATTTACACATCAAATGTATATAATAAAGCATACATAGGTTTGTATATATATATAACTAACAGTGTGAAAGTTTCTCATGTAATACAATAAAAATAACAATAATGACATTGACTTATAAAAGTATATAAAACACACGACAAAGTAAAAATGACAAAAAAAAAAATAATGGCATCCGAATCAGACAAAGTATGGTAAAAATAGGTAACATATATCATTTTAGCATGAAAGAAGAGCAAAGATAAAAAAATCCACCCTCTCAGTGAATAAAAATGATAAATATAAGAGAATAATAAAAATGGAAGGCTGGTGGTTGCAATAGAGGTTATGGAGGTAACATGTGGAGTGGAAGAATGAAGAAGTGGAGAAAGCAACAGTTGAGGAATACAAAAGGAAACAATCATCTTGCTCAAAAACTCTCTGTGAGTTTGTGCGAATGAAAAGGTTAAAGGGAGTCATCATAGGTTATATATTATCAATATAAGAATGAAAAAAAAAACATTAGGTATAGACAATATTTATAAGTCAAAATCGACATTCATACCTCCAAAAATTGAAAACAATTATTCTGATTAATATTTATTGGTTGTTTTATATTATAACTACCATATAAAGTGTAAAGATTTCCACTAAGCTTTAAAATAAAGTTTTAAAATTGTCACAATCATCTATATTGTTAAAAAGTAAATCATCGTTGTTCTTATTTTACTAGAGAAGCTATATATGACTATCTTTAGTATTACAATTATGTATGTGCTATAGTCTATTTTAATTTTTGTAGTATTAAGACTTCATAAATTATGTTAGATTTAGATTGGATTTGATTTGGTGCAAACATCAACTTCTTCAATCGTTTTGTAGCTCACGAGTTAAACAAAAAAGAACTTAAGTGATATGTACTTGATTCTATCACTTTTAGTGTATCCCTCCTTGATTTGTGAAATGCAAGCTTCATTATCTTCATATATCATTGTTAGATCTCTTTTATTAGCTTCTAATCCACATGATCCATATATACGATGCATCCATGGCTTGAGTCACACACATTTTCATCTCATCTTATATAATGCATCCATCTTTGCATGGTTTGATGATGTGGTCACTATTGTTTATTTTATTGAGTACTAGGAAATTGCAGTTTCATCATGCAAAAATATATATCTTGATTAGGATATGAATTTAGGTGGATTGAATAAATAACCAACATCAAAATGTCTAATCAAATAGATAATATATTCTTTATCCTTTTAAAAAAAAATAGTCCCATGTTATTCCCCCATAACAAAGGATGTGTTTTACACCACTCCAATGTCTCCCTATAATTGTTGAATTATAGCTTAGTAGTAGGTTTACAACAAATGATATGCTAGGTCATATATTATTAGTAATATACACTAAGGAATCAATAGAACTTAGTGTAACGTCCCTGTTTTTAGCATTACATATTTTCATTTTAAAAAGGTAATACAAAATCTAGGTCATTTCAAATACAGGGTATTACCACTACGCTTAACATAAGTTAGGACTTCACTACCTTTTATTATATTAAGTGATAAGGAAAAAATATTTTTTACTTAAAAGATAAGAATATTAAGATAGAAGAAAATTAAGAGATTATATTAAGACTTTCAAGATTATAATGTAAACAAAAGATCATACAAGAATGTTACAAATATAATGGAAAGGAAAAACAAGGGAAATGATAAAAGAGTTTAATAAAATTTTTGATCAAAATAAAAAGACAATACTAGATAATCCTAACTCTCATCATATAACTTGAGCTATTCAAAAGGGATCATTGGTCCACTCCTACAAGGTTCTAACTGCTCATTAAATACATAAAATCACATACTTAAATATAAATATATTGAGTAAATCCAAGCTATTAGAAACATGCAAAAGCCACATGGAGCACATTAAGAGGTGAACATGAGAACATTGCATCTCAAAATACATAATGAATACATGTGATAATGAATACATGAGTCATCATACATGATTATGATTACAACACACTCACCTAACAACATGGTAGAATATCAAGGAAAATGGCTTCTTAACACTTATTAGATATAACCTCCACATTTAGATAACAAATGAAAACAATCCACGTAAAAATGAGTAGCACACTGAGATATCGACCCACCACCCATAATCATTTCACTAATATAAAACAAGGGCAGAATCCTTATATTGAATACTAGGTTAATAGTTAAGACTTAAAGTATGATAAATAGAGAACGTAAGAAATTTATAAACATTAGATAAAAGTTTGGAGATTAAATTTGAGTATAATATCAAAATACATAAATGGGATATATTGAGATACCAAGAGTCTAAAAAGGTATCCGGTCCAAAAATGATAGCCCGATAATATGACTCTATGCCCAACCCTGATATATAAGATCACTCCTCCACACATAAGATAATATATGCAGTAAAACCATCCAAAGGGTCTTTAATTACCTTCATAAAAATATCCAGGTCATCTACTCATGGGAATGAGTAGCACCCATAAAAAGGATGATTAGTATGTTATATACTAAGTAAGGTAGCCATACTATCGACGTAAAGGTATAAAAGAAATAAATCATACATATGAGTTAATAATAAGCGATGTAAGGTAAACACTAATTTTATAACTCATAGATGTAAAAAAGATCCATTCTTTTTTTTTTTACTTTGAGTTCAGAGACCTATTATCTTTAATCTGATGGAATAGACTGAAGCACCTCTTATGATAAAACATAAATAAGCTACTATTATCATTCGGTAGAATGAACCTATATATACTAGGAAAACACATTCTTGACCACTATTCTTAAATAAATGGAATGGTCTGAAGCACTCATGGAAAAACGAACCTAATCCACTATTACCATATGATAGAATGGGTGCAACACATTAGTCCTGATTCATGTCATCTTTCACTTTATATGATTAATGTTTTATTTATTAATTATATCATGATCATATTATCATTCATGTTGAGTATAGGACCCCACTATTCTTAATCCAGTAGAACAAACGGATGCACCTCTTAGAGTAGAACAGACACACAATATACCTCTGCTTAACTCATGTGATATTTTACTTTAAGTGATTAGTGTCTTATTTATAGTTTCTTATATCAAGAAAATCATGTAAAATTCATGTAGATATGCACAAAATATAATTGAAAACACATAAAACACAACCACATAGTTATTGAGGCATTTCCCAAGAAAAAGGGTCCATAAATTGCCTATAAAACCCTAATTTCATAAGGTGAGCATAAAATTTCATTTTATTGTACTTATGCCACTCATTATTATCTCAAAAATTCTGAGTATCATACGTATCTTATTTAAAATCTATTTCCATTTTTAAATCACCATAATTCCATTTTCAACCCTTATTAACTAAAATGCCCTTTTCTTACCAAAAGCTTCAAAATCTCACATTCAGTAACTTGTATCTTACTTAGCTATTATTTAATCACATTACTTATGAAATAATTTATAAAATCTTAAAATATTATCATGCGATGATTATTTTTGATGTTATCATAAAATGACTATAATGCCTTTACAATAGCCAAAATACTTATATTTTCACAAAGACCTTACAAATCCCAATATTAATGAATTTTAGCATCTGATATTTATAAAAATATATATATCCCTAATTATATATAAATACCACATATCTAGATTCATGTAGCTAAAAATACACACAAATACATTCTTTCACAAGTTCTCACTTATAAGATATCATATAAAAACATTTTCATTAGAACATCACCCACATAACATTACCAAAATGACATTACATATAAAAATTCAAGTTGTACATAAAATTCTTAACTATGACATGCATCCTTACCAACAAGAAAATAGGTCTCTAAGCACGTAATCCTAACCTGTCACTTTCGGTATAAAAAAAATCACCTACAAAACAAGAATAATACAAAATTAGGACTTAAGAATAAAATCTAGGAAAAAGTTAAGGTAGATGAGGGTGGAAATGAGGATAACCAAAATAAATGGAGAAGCTCAGGCTGCGTGAGAGTATGGTGGTGCTAAGGTGGTGGTGGTGCTAGAGTGGAGCATAGGGATTTCCAGGTCAGAAGCATGGTAGTGCCAAAAAAATGGCACTAGCGTAGCAGGTAGCACATGCATGGATCAAGACCTTGGAATGTGCATAAGTGAGGGAAAACGAGCACGCAGGGTTGTGCATGAAACTGTGTGTGGGTTGTGCGATGGTGCACGATTGTGCTCCTTAATGAAAATGAATAGAGAATGACTACCAAAATCTTCATTGGATCCATGAGACTCCTCCCACTGACATCACATGACCCAAAACTGAGACCTTTTAAAGCAAAAAATTGTACTTATAGAGTTTGGCATGTAACCTATGTTCTCTAAGGAGTGAAAAAATTATGTGAAGATGTTGCTTGTGCTCCTTTTCACTCTAATATTATGCTAAAATATTATTTATGAAGACCACCACAAGTTGATCCAAGATCGGATAGAAGATCCTTGTTATCAAGTCCATAAGTATGGTAGGAATATTGGTGAGCCCAAAAGGCATTATTGTGAGCTTATAGTGCTCATACTATGTCCTAAATGCCATATTCATGATGTCTGCCTCTACGATGCATAGTTGATGATAACCTAACCTCAAGTTAATATTTGAAAAGATCAAAGCACCCGAAAGTTGATCAAACAAGTCATTAATCCTTGGACATGGATATCGATTCTTCATCTTTAGCTGGTTTAGACCCCTATAGTTGATACAAAAGTGGAGACTCCCATCCTTCTTCTTAATGAAGATAATTGGTGATCCTTATGGAGACACACTCAAGTAGATGCACTCGTGAGCCACTAACTCCTTCAACTATGGCTTCAACTCCTTTAACTCTACAACATCATCCGGTAGGGTGCTCTCAAAACTAGCTCATCTCCTATAACTAGCTCAATGGTAAAGTTTATCTCACATACTGACGGTTTACTCAGTATCTCTTCTGAAAAAATAGTAGGAAAATCCTAAGCAAATGAAATGCCCTTTAATGTCGACACATCCTTGTTTAGCTTTTAAACTCTGTATATATTCATAGGGTAACCCCTTTGTACCAATGAATATAAGGTATCGGTAGATATAACCTTTGTTGTAGGCTTAGGCTTGCATCTCCTATAGAAGACCCAAACACCTTGAGGTCCCCGCAACACAACTTGTAGGTTAATCTCAACCAAGTCCACTAAGAAGTCTACCATACCTATCTCTGAGGCCACATCTTAGTAGAGCCTAGTGTAATTCTATCTATTCCCAGAATGCAACATCACAAATATAGATACATTAGTGTATGGAGACAGGGTAACCCTAGCAATAAAATTGGTAGACACGAACGACAATGATGCACCTGAATCAAATAACACATACGCTGGTAACAAGATGATGGAAATCATACTAGTGACCACATCTAGCTGTTGATTGGCCTCTTCCTAGCTCAAGACATTAATATGCCCACCTGATAGTCTTCCCTAATATCCTCCATGATACCCTCTAGAACCCTGGTTCTATCCTCCTACCTAGGGAAATAGGCGAGGCCCCTATGGTCTCCCCTTAGCCTCCCTAAGTTGTACACCTAGTGGGTTAGGTACCCTCTATTCTTGCTACTATTGTGGCTGATAGGTATGCTATTGATAGCCTATTGCTATGGTACAAATGGTATCTTTTACCGATATTGATCACCCTATGGATAGATTTAACCCCTCTACTAACATTGGCACCCAAACAATCAATGGTCCAACTAATGACAAGTCCTATATTGAACAAGAGTGCCCTGATATACTAGTCTTGGATTCTCTTGACCATAGAAATGACTTATGAAGTTTATAAACTGTCCCTTAGGTCTACTATGACCACCTATCTAACCTTTTTGCTGATAACTAGGAGGTCTACCTCCTTAAAACTAAATTTGAACTCCTAAACCTTGTTTCTCTGGCTTTTTCTTGCCTAGAATGAGAACCTACTCTTAAACCATTATAGCAGCAACACATGCCCACTCATACAATGTGGCTATCTCTTTAAAAGCCACAACATCCATCATCCTTTGGATGCTGAAATGAAGCCCCTACTGAAATTGATATACAATTGTTGACATGCTAGCTGCTATGCCTAGCACAAACACTAATAGCTTTGTGAACTGAACGTGGTATTACCTTATTGTCATGCTCCCTGGTTAATTACACGAACTCCTTTAGGTTGTCCTTTTTAAGGTTCTTTAGATAAAACTTAGTATGGATCACCGTCTTAAAGTCCTATGAATAGATCGATGGTCCTCCCTACACGCGACTACCTACCCGCCAGATGTTTGGGACTCCTCAAAGAAATAAAGATGATATGATTTCCTTTCAAGTAGGTGGAAAGTCGACTGCCTCGTAAGTCCTTTCCATATTCCCAATTCATCCCTTTATGATGATTGAGACCTCATCATCAATGTAGAATGGAGGGTGATGTCCAAAACCCTCCAAAGATAATCCTCGTTGATACACTATTATGGGTAATGTGGAGGTCGTGGTGGTCGCTAAGGTTGAGGTGGCAGTGGAGGCCGCCTGACAAACTTGATAAAGGCCTCCTCAAAATGATCGGCACGACTATTTAGGGCCATAACAAGCTAACTACAAGACAAAAAAAACATTTTAAAATAAACATTCCTATCTTAATAACACATTTTACACATAAGCACATTCAAAGGCCACCTATTATACCCGTTATTGATTCCTCACAAGTTAATCTAGATTTTTGAAAAATTGAGTTGTTAAAAATATGAAATAGACCAATAAAATTAGATAAGGGATCATTTGAAATCATGTTATTTGAAAAAAATATATGGTAATCAAAACCAAAGTTCTAAAATCAACCCGTCACGCCTTAAAAATTACTACTAAAATTATTTATTTTTAGGAGATGAATAATATCAAATTAGCTAGGTGTTGCTGCTATACTAAACATAAATATGACTTACTATATCATCCTTAAATCGAGTACCAAGCAAATAGTTAAGACTTAAAGCATGATAAATAGATAATAGGAGAACTTCATAAACATTAGATAAAATTTTGGAGATTAACTTTGAGTATGCTATCAACATACATAAATGGTATATATTTAGATACTGAGAGTCCCAAAAGGTATCTGGTCCAAAAATGACAGCCGAATAACATGGCTTTACACCCAACCCTAATAAATAAGGTCACTCATCCACGCACAAGGCATCATATGCAACAAAATCATCTAAAGGATCCTTATTGACCTACACAAAATCATCTAGGTCGTCTGCTCATGTAAATGAGTACCATTCATGAAAATTATGATCATTATGCTACGTACTGAGTAATATACCCACACAACCAAAGTAAGGCTACAAAAGAAATAAAGTATACATGTGCGTTGATAATAAGCGATGTAAGGTAAACACTGATTTCATAACTCATTATTTGATGTAAACAAGATCAATTCCTTTATTTACATTGAATTTAGGGACTCAACTATTCTTAATTCGGTGGAATGGACCGAACCACCTCCTAAGGCAAAACACATATGAGCCACTACTATAATCTATTAGAACAGAACCATATATATCAAAACAATATGATCCTGACCTTTATTCTTAAACTAGTGGAATGATCTAAACCACCTCTTAGGGAAAAATACACTTGAGCCATAATTAACATCTAGTGGAATTGATCCAACACCTTAGTCCCGACTCACATAATGTTTCGCTTTAAGTGATTGATGTCGTATTTATTAGTATTTATTTTAGATTTATTTTCTTATTTATGTTGAGTGTAGGGTTATACTATTCTTAATCCGATAGAATGGACGGATGCACCTCTTAGGGCAAAATGCTCATGAGTCACTATTATCATTTGGTAGAATGGACACACAATATATACCTCATCCTGACTCACGTGATATTTCACTGTAAGTGATTAGTATCCTATTCATAGTTATATATATCAAGATCATCATGTAGGATTCATGTATATATACAAACCACATAATTGAAAAGATGTAAAACACAACTATGTATTTTTCAAGGCATTTTCTAAGGCAAATGGTCCATAACTCGCCTAAAAAACCCTAATTTCATAAGTTGAATATAAATTCTCATTTTATTATACTTATATCATTAATCATTATCCCGAATATTTCATATATCATAATTAGCTTATTTTAAATCTATTTCCCTTTTTAAATTACTAAAATTCTAATTTTAACCCTTATTAACCAAAATGTCATTCTTTTATCAAAGGCCTCAAAATCCCACATTAGGTAACTTTTGTCTTACTCAAACATCATTTGATCACATTACTTATGAAATAATTTATTAGACCCTAAAATATTATCATCCTATGATTAATTTTCATATTATCATCAAATGACTCTAATGCCCTTACGATAACTAAAAGAGTTATATTTTTGCAAAGGCTTTAAGAATCCTAATATTAATGAATTTCAACCCCCAATATTTATATAAAATACATATCCCTAGTTATATATAGATACCACATATCTATATTTATGCAACCGACAATATACACAAATACATTCTTTCATAATTTCTTACTTACAAAATATCATATAATAGCATTTTCATTAGAACACAATCTATATAACATTACCAACATGACATTACATACAAAATTGCAAGTTGCACATAAAATCCTTAATTATGACATGCATCCTTATCAATAAGGACACCGCTATGTAGGCACATAATTAAAAAATTTATCTTCAGAGATCACTAAAAATCACCTATGAAATAATACTTATAAAAAATTATGACTTAAGAATATAATCTAGGAAAAAGTTAAGGTAAAGGAGGGTGGAAATGGGGATATCCGAAATAAGTGGGGAAGCTTAGGTTGCATGGAGGTACTGTGGTGCAAAAAAGGAGCATGCGGTGTGCTAGGAGGGAAGCACGATCGTGACAAAGGAATGACATAAGTGTAGCATGAAATACATACACAGGTTAAGAGCTTGCAACGTGCACAAGCGAGGTGTGCAAGATGCACATGGCTGTACTTGAAGTGCACAGATGAGGAAAAAAGGGTGCACTGGCTCTATAAGAAAACTGTGCATGTGTCATGTGAGGGTGCACAGTTGGGGCATGTGAGGGTGCATGGTCTTACGCCTCAATGAAAATGAATAGAGCATGGTATGGAAGAGAGAGAAAAGAGATGACGTGGGGTGGTGATTATTAGGCGACAATGAGGGAGAATGATGGAGGTGTAGTGGTCATTAGTGTAACACCCCCAAATTTACTATCGAAAAATTTCATTTAATTAAAAGTGTTTAACAGAAGCGAAAAGCTAAAACCATAAACTCGAGGGCATTACCGCCACACTTAGTACCAGATCGCTTCACTCCTACCGTGCCAGTACTAAGTGCTAAGATTAAATAAGGTTAACATTAAACACGAGTCATTAATAAAAATACTAGTCGTTAGTAAAGCACAAGTCATACAGAAATTAGAGTGCGGTTCAGGATTACAATCTAAAGAGCGAGTGACTAGAGTTTTTTTCCAAAACATAAAGCATAGTACGAAATCACAACTAAAATATGATAATACATGGTCCAATAAAAGAAATAGATTCCGACTGAGTCGCTCTCGATCCCCAAGTCAGGTCTAGGCTCAACGCTCAGCCTCACCCAATACCTTGCAAGTGTCGTAGGCATCGAAGATGTCATCCCCTACCTGCACAAGCTTAGATGGGTCTTCTGCTCATGGGAATGAGCAATACCCATGAAACAGGTGATCAGTACGCTACGTACTGAGTAAGGTAACAGATGCGCTAAGGCCAAACACACCAAAACATACAACATAGCATACATGGCATAATCACATAAGCCGCATGTAGTAATACAAATAATGAAGGCCAACTATGGTCCAATTAGGCTTATTTTTCTTTTGGATCTCTGTTAAATATAGTCGTTCCACAAAATAATCTTTATCAATCCATGCGAGTGCGGGAACCCCACTATTATAGCCGGTGGATCAGTCACTTATAGGGCAGAACACACCTAACCACTATTTTATGCCAGTGGATCGGTCTCTAGGGCAGAACGCTCCTGGCCCTTATTATGCTGGTGGATCAGTCTGACCCTGACTCGCATGGTGTTTCACTGTAAGTACATAGTAGCTTTCTCATGATTCATTGGCAACATAATGTTTGGTTTGTTGAGCTCGGGATCCCCCACTATTATAGCCGGTGGATTGGTCACTTATAGGGTAAAACACACCTAATCACTATTATATGCCGATGGATTAGTCTCCAGGGCACCTCGACACCTGGCCACTATTATGCGGTGGATCGGTATGGGTCCGGCTTAACAATCTTACACTTTAAGTGATTAGTATCTTATTCGTGTCTTATTAGATAAAGCTTTTCACCCTTGACATGCATGTCAACTACCTTCTACTTCTATTATCCCAAGGGGGCCCGTCCTATATCTTGAGACTCCTATGCCACTTATCACACCCCAACATCTATTTCCCTTTACACTTACCCTTTAATGAAAAACCCAACTCCTACGGGTGTAGGTTAAGCCCAACACCTTATGACATCAACTCCACCTACTATCACCTTCTAGGGTTTTCCCTTGAAACCCTAATGGGACCGATGTGGCCCAACCCTCTCTCTCTCTCACTTACACTACCATTACCTCATTTATCGCCCCATACCTTAACTCATTAGATCTAATCCCAAATCATATCGCTTTACCACTTGATTCCACATGTGACCGAAAAACCCCTAGTTGGACACTTCAAACCCTAGTACCTTTCTTCTCCCACAAGTAACCTCTCTATTTCTCACTCAATATTTATTCTCTTCCATGTCACCCATACTCACCTCTTACAAATAAATTCCCACTCTTAACCCGTACTCCACTCTTCCTTAATCATTTTTACTTCCACATTTTCCAGATTAGTGCTTTATCCCCAAAACCCTAATTGGGTCCCTTATACACCCTTACACCAACCTACGTACTATTTCTCATCCTAAGTCTCCAATCACTCCACAACTCTCCCCTTAGCTTATTTACACCCTAATACAACTTTTCTCACGTAAAGTTCATCCCCATACAAGATTTATCCACCCCATGCAAACTCTCAAAGTCCCCTTGCAAATTTTAAGACTCTCATGCATGGTTCCCATCTCTCATTCATTTTGGGTCATTCCTTCCTCTTTAATTTCCTCTCATGGATCCTGAGGTATTTTGGACAACCTCATATCCCTCCTTAGTGAACTCACTTCCCATTTTCTTTCTTTTTGTCCTTTCATTTCCATATTATATTATCAATCGTCCTATCATGCATGTCCTATAGGGCCATAACATATCACATCATAATCACCATATATACATATAACACACATGTCATAAGAAAACATATACAAACATACCTCAACTCCAAGCTGCACTACACATAAGACAAGTTAATGACAATCACAAGATACACGACATAACATGATATATATAGCATCTAAGGCATACAAGTCATATAACACATATGGGCCTTAGCTACATCCTTACCTAAAGTGACACCGGGCTTGGAGCATGCTCCTACGACTCCTTAGGGTTTTGGCTCGATTCACCTATAAGAGGAAAATACTAAGGATTAGTCTCCCTCCTACCAAAAGTACCATTACTCCTTATTTTAGTCTAAGATTAGGATTATTATTATTATTATTAAAGGGAGTATTATACGTGAAAACTAGAGTTTTTATCTTCAAGTTAGCTTACTAGATATTATTAGTCAAAATATGTTTATGTTAATATTTATTACTATACTTACATTATTAAACCTAATAGCTTTATTCTTCTAATAATAGCACTAATACTAGTTATAGCAAAATAGTGACAATAATAATAATAATAGTAATGCTAATGCTTATAGTGATAGAAACCCTAGCATTTTTAAGGCTAAGTCTAATAATAGTATTAGGGTTAAAATAATAGTATAATAATTGCAATACCAAAAAAGTACAAATATTCCTAAAGATAATAATGATAAAAGTTATATTTTGAATAATGATAATAAGGGTTCAAATGTTTTTGTCACAATAATAGTAATAAAATAATAACAATAATACTAATAATGACACCATAGTAACAATGTTAGTGCTAAAGGCATTACAAATAATATATTAATGATATTCTAATATTAAATAGTAAAATACTAAGGCTTAAGTATTCTTCCTCTTTAATGACAAAACGATAATACTCCAACTTCGGTTTAAATAACATTAATAATAATAATAATAATAATAATAATAATAGAGATAACTATATTAATACTAAAGTTGTTAATAATAATAATAATGATAATAGTATTAGTAGTAGTAATAGAAATAATAATAATAATAATAATAATAATAATAATAATAATAGCCATTTTAATGTTAAAGTTGTAGCCTTTTAAATAGTTTACCCTAGTTATAAGTATTTTCTGAAATTAGGTTAGGAAATAAGGGGGATACATAATAATATTAGTAATGGTAATAATAATAATAATAACCATGATAATACAACACTAATAATAATAAGAATAATAATAATAATAGTAATATTAAAGATAATACTAGTAATATTAAATAAAATTATTAACACTTATAGAAAATAGTTTAGGGGCTGGGGAAGTTGGAGCACCACCTAAGGTTAGTGGTGGAATCGGCGGCGGCGCGTGGCGGCGGCGGTGGTGGAGGAGGAAGAGAGGTGGAAATATTACTATGTAGGCTAAAGGAGAGGAAGTGGAGGGGTGTTTGAGGTGGAGGAAGGTGTAACAGGTGGAGAAGGGTGGAATGAAGGTGGTGGTGTAGCTGGGAGTGATGGCGCACGACCGGTTTTACGGCGGCTGAAGGTAGTGGAAAATGAAGTAGAAGGAGAGGGAGGCAGATGGAGATGAAGGTATGGGAAGGTAGGGAAAGGTTCCCTGGGTGTTTTGGAGGGTGGAGGAGGTGCTGGTAGTGGTGAGATTGGCGGCGGAAGGTGGCACGATGGGCGGCAAAGGGCTGGAGTGGGGCGCTCGAGTTGGCGACTTTGCATGACCAGGGCGGTGCGTGTAGGGCGAGATAGGGGATGATGGCGGCTCGGTTTTGTAGAAGGAGGTACGGGGAAGATTATGGTGGGCGAAGTTTTCAACAGCGGTCGTTGACGGCGGCGGGGTAAGGATTTGTTTGGGCGGTGGCGAGAAGCAGAGTTTCTGGGCTTGCGAAAAAGGGAGCTCGATTATGGCTGCCCTGGGAGTGTATTTATAGGCCAATTGAGGGGAAAACAACAAAGGGAGAAGAAGAAAACGGTGGCAGGTAAGGAAAGTCGTCGACCGACGATGGCAGGCGGCGCATGCCCTGCGAATTGTAGGGTACGTTTGGTTCACTATGGGGAAAAGGAAAGGATGTCGGCATGCGTGAGGAGGGAGGACCAGTAGGCTGGGTTGAAAATGGAAAGGAAAACGACGGGGGTGGTAGGGGAAGAGAGTCAGACAGAGCAGGTGGCTGTCGGTAGGCGCAAGACTGCAGGTCGAGGGTTGCAGTCCGCATGAGAAAGAAGAAGACAGGGCGGGGTGGACCGGGCGGTCCACGGAAAGAAAGAAAAGAAGGAAAAAGGCGGTCCAGCCAGGTGGAACGGGTGAGGGGGATGTGGACGATGCGGCTTGGGCTGCGTGAGACGAGCCAAGGGGAGTTTGGGCCACGGCTGGCCCAACCGGGGAGGAGAGGGGAAAATAAGGAGAGGAGAAAAAGGAAAAAGGAAAAGAAAGGAGGAAAGGAAAAAGGAAAAAAGAAAAGATAAAATGGTTGGGTTGGGGGTATTTGGTCTTTATTTATTTATATAATTAAGTTATATATTTAAATTTAATAATAATTATTTTAAGAAAAATAATTAAATCCATTTTTAGATTAATTAGGCTATTTTGGGTAAGT
Source organism: Tamarix chinensis (assembly GCA_030549775.1). Taxonomy (NCBI): domain Eukaryota; kingdom Viridiplantae; phylum Streptophyta; class Magnoliopsida; order Caryophyllales; family Tamaricaceae; genus Tamarix; species Tamarix chinensis. Next base: position 23,476,397 of record CM060181.1, read on the forward strand.
TTTCATTAACTTCCATGTTAGTTAGTAAAATGTCCAAATTTTCCCTAAACAATTTCTTTATTTTTTTCTCCTTGTTTTTCCTTAATTAATTCTAATTAGTTTTTAATAAAAATAATTTATTTACTTAATTCCCCTAATAAATCCCTATTTTGCCAAATTCCTAAATTAGGGTTTGGGGGTATTTCAATTAGTTTTCCACGGGAACGCTCAGCAAGTTGAGTTAATGGTGGTTGGTGATGATGAATAAAGCAAGAAAGGAATGAGGAGAAGGAATGTGCTTAGGCTATTTTTTCTCGACAAACATTGAGAGAGTGAGAGAATAGGTTGGGCATTGAATGTGGTAGGCTTGGGAGGGGTATCTATATACACACACATGGTGCTCATGGGTGAGGAACGATAGAGAAGTTAAGTAGGGGTAGTGGCATGATTGAGGAAATTGTTTTGGGCAAAATTTTAAACTAAACACAGGAAATATGGGAGGTGATAGTGGTGGTGATGAAGGTGGGATAGGTAGGTTCAATGGGTAGGCATGGCAGAAGGAATTTGGTCGGGGAGAAGAGTGATTCACACAGGAAAACGAGGAAGAAGAAAAGGAAACTAGGAAGGAGGAAAAAGAAAATGAGAGAGAGAGAGAGAAGGAAAAAAAGGAGAAAGGAAAAATAAATTTGGAGTTTAGATTAGAACTAAGTAAAATACTTTAGATTAGGAAATTAGGGTAGAATTAATTATCAACCATTCGAGGTTAGGTTTAGGTTACAAAATATTAATGACCCAAAATAAAGATTAGGATTAGGTTAAGATTTAGGATCAAAGAATTAGAATCTCGTAGAATTATCAATTTTCCTATATTATAATTAGTTTAATATTTTAAATAATTGGGATTAAGATTAGACAAAATTTGGGGTATTACATAGGTAATTACCGAACCACTACAACCACAACCATTTCCAATAAATAAGGGTAGTGTAATGAGACAACTACCAAACCACACACTCACAAGTTACTTCCATTTTATTTATTCAAAGGGATATAATTATTGTTGACACCGAAGAGTTTGGTACTTAGAAGTAATTGATATCTAGTGAGGAAATGACAACTAGCACCCAATCAAATAATACGACCACCTTAATATCTAATTCTTAAGGATGTACACCCTATAAGAGGTAGAGTAGACATAGAGCCCTAATTGCGCACTATGATAAGCGCTCCATCCCTTGTACCTAGGGTAGCTAACTTTAGAGAGCAAATTATTTCCAAATTCAAGGTATTCCAGTACTATTTTATTCAAATAATCATAACCAACATGCACAACACTCAAAATCCATCGAAAAAACACTTAGAACATTAAGCACACCTTTAATGCTTAACCAATCTTGTGGAAGATAGATTTATGTATGCCCATCTTATGGAAGAAAGACAATAATATAATAGCAGTAAAGAATAAATTATGGGTTGGAAGAGGTCATGGATGTTCTCACAAGCTGTTAAATATGTAATATGCAATTGGAAAGAGCATTTTGGCACAATATTTTTGAATTTGTATTAACCAATATTTATTCACAACGAAGGTTAGAGCCATCTAGGATTAGGGTCACCGATCATGATGGTGAACAAACTGTTATGCTATATATATATATTTTAAAATAATGGCTACGTTATTATACCTATATATGTATATATATATATATATATACACTCACAAAAAAAAAAAGAATGCTTCTTATTCTTTGGGAAAAACACAAAAGTTGTTATAAAAATATCAAAGTTTACCAAATTCATGTATAAGCTGATCTTTTTATTTATTTATACACAAAATTTTTTCACTTCCATTATGAAATAATTACCATATTTTTTTGCCCATAAAGTTGATATCTTATATATTCAAACTATAAAATAGTAAAATAATTATTTGTTAAAACTTAATTATTACTATTTTCATAAAATATAATTATTAATTAGGTTGAAGAATTGACAAATTTATGTTGGTTTTGTGGGTTGCTCCTAAGTTGGAGTCCCACATTAGAAGTAGATAAGAAAACTTTCCAATTTATATATTTCCATGTCTTTTATGAGTGTTGAAATATTTGAAAGGACAAAGGTTCAATCTGGGTTTGGATTTGGGTAACTTGATCCACTTTTTAGGACCCACTTGGATTGATTTAATATTCATTATAATAACTTAATTAGCCATTTTACTATTTGGAGTTAATTGAAATTTAATTACTGTTAATTGTTTTAATTACTTAGTTGACTATCCATTATGACCCTTTGTTTGTTTGGTTATACTAGCTGTTGTATAATGGTAAGTTTTTAGAATGGTTTTACCAATGTTATTTTGTCATTAAGATTGATCAATTACCATTGGATTTATTTTTAATTAAACCGGCCAAATTCATGTTATATGAACCCTATGTTGCACCAAATAAGATGATCAATTTTGCTTACTTTTCTCTCGTTCCTCCTCTACACACTTCTCCTATCTTAGTTTCTATTACAAATATTTAACACTCGCTTTTATTCAGTTTTTTATATTTCTCAACTTTCCAAAACTTTCAATATAGTAGCTCATACTTTACCATTTAGAATGTACAAATCTTTAAAAAAAAAAAAGACATTAACCTTGGGAGTCGGAGATCCGAAGCCATTTTACATAGTAGAATGGTCTTTTTAATTTAGCATAGTAAAATAACACGTCATGATTATCTACTTTAGTTTATCTTTAATATTTACTGTTTTATACATTAGTTTGATTACAATTGTGGTTCTATTTTCAATTATATTTCGTTTAGGTTTTCTTTAATATTTACTTTGGATCTAACGATTTATTGTTGAAAGTAATAAATTTTTGATTTCCATATAACAGCTACGAAAAAAGATACAAATGAAAATATGTATTTCCATACTGAAAATTACTTCAAAATTATGTCTTCCTGTTAGCACAGTAATCTATATATTTATTTCTGTGTGCTCAAGTGACCGTCTTGTTCTGATTGGGTTGGAGTAAAGGATAGGACAGTCCCAAGGAATAATGCTGGTACGTTGCTTCAGCACCTTGGAAGAAAGGCAATAGGAATGAACCGCACAGCAGAAATTGGACTTTTCTGGTCAACAAAACAAAATCATTCGACAGATAACGTACAATTATAATTACGATGTGCTTTCCCCACCCCTCCCGTAGCAATGACGACAGTTTGATAAGAGTACTGCGTACGTAGCTGATAGCTCAAGCTTATCCTCTGCTGCTCTGCTCACTCACTACTCGACCCGAAGGGAATGCGAAACGTGGAAAGGATTTGAGTTCAATCCGAGATGTCAAAACTTACTTCTGCACGTTACGAGGGGGTAAAAGTGGTGTCCGGGACAAGATCTGAACACGTGACTTTTATTTAATATAATAGCGACATCTCCGACCGTTGAGCCAGACGCTATTACTCTAATATTAGGGAAATTTCGTTTGCACTCTATTTAAATAAAATTAATAAAATAAAAATAAAAATAATTTTAAAATATTTAATTTTAAATATAAAATATTATGTACATATAATTATATTAATATATATACCTAATTATATATAAATGTATAGATAATATTCTCTCTCTATATATATGTATATTGTGATATAAAAAAATAGATTAAATATCAAATAAATTATGTAACTTTAAATATTTTAATGTAAATGGACTTCCAACTATTTTTCCCCCAAAATTATTTTTACAAATTGTCTATAGCTAGATTCTACTATCAAATTTGCAATTTCAAAAAGTATATATGAGAGCCAGGCATCATCGTCGTCATCTTCATTATTATGTAAAAATTAAGCCAATAGATATAATATATATAAGTATCAAGTTCAAATATCATTCATCCTTGTTTTCCTATGCTTCTTTCATAAACAAACTACTGTTATCTCACACAAGTATCAAGTTGAATATTCTCTCGTATACTAGCTCCGTCTTTTATAGTATGACGTTTTAACATTTTTTTTTTGTTAGTAAAATATAGCCTTTAAGTGCCAGTTCTTAACTACTAAAAATCTCAGGTGCATTTTTTTTTCCGGGTATTGCAACGTTTTTATAATAATAATATTAATGGTTGCGGACTATCTTATGTAATAATATTGTATGCCCATCTTTATGAGTTTCTTATAAATTAAAAGATAATTAACATTTTATATTAATGATTGGTTATTTTATACAAATTTATATATATGACCTTTTTATTTTAATTTATATGTATTAGTAACTATTTATATTATGATTATTTTACATAGAGTAAATGTGAGTAAAAAAACATATGTAGAAAAAAGTAGAGTAAATGAGAGAAAATTATTTTAATTAAATATGGATTGATTTCTGAATTTGTAGACACATTTCTTAAACATCAAATAACAACAAATAGGAGTAGTACTTATCGCTGGCATTTTATTTACCTTTATAGTCAAATTATGGTTAACTTTATCATTCATTTTAGAGATTCTCATTGTCTAATTTTGAATGAAGCGATAAAAGAGGATAATTAGATAATAAAATAAATGAGGGTACGATTTTGTAAAATCTCCTTTAAAGATGTGTTTTTTTTTTTACTTGCTTAAAAGCAATTACCACCCCCTCAGCCAATGAATCATAGAAGACTATTCAAATTCATAGGAAATTCTATTATAATACTTTTCGGTTGGTCTCATTATTCTATGTAATGTAACAGATGGAGTTTTAAAATATAATTTTAAACATTTTCTTTTTCGCTGACACAAGTGACAAATCAATGAGTGTTATAAAGGGTATATTTTTCTCTACCGTATTTTAACTTTAGTTCATACAAGATCATATTATAAAGATTAAACTCATAGCTTAAATAGAACATTTATAATAATAATTATAAAAATATGTTATTCTTTTTTTTTCCGATCATATTAGTAAAAATAAGTCGAAGAAACATCAACTAATGAATTTTTTTGTTGGTATTTAAATAATTAATTTTGAAACAATTTTTAGAGCATCATAAATATATTGGTTGTACAAAAATCATAAAGCACTCTTGATTGATCGAAGGTATCTTGGTGCTTGTTTAGTATGAAGGTAATAGGAATAAAAAATTATTCAGATATTTATAATATCTTGTATGGTTTATTTAAAATAGAAAAATACTTCTTAAAAAAAAATCCATTTTAGATATTTATTTAGATTAAAAAGTTATATTTTTGAAAATATTTTTATCATTTCTAAATAGGGGTAAAGTTCGGTGCATAAATTATAGAATTTTGCCAATATTGCTTGACAACAAATAATTATGGGGTTTCCAATTGGATATTAATATGGGCTTTATTTCATTCAAAATACAAGCAAATAATTAATTATACATGAGTTTGTTTGACTATTATATTATTTTATCTTATTTTATATTACTTTGATATGATATATTACTTTTTTCCACAAAATTTTGAAATTATCATTTTTTTTCTTCACAATGTACTAAAGTATTTGAAAAAAATAAATTAATTGAAAGTACATACCTAAAAATATCAATATAAATGATCTCAAATTTTAAATAGAAGTACAATGTTAGTAAATATTACTCAAGTTAAGTTTCTATTTAAGTTTGTCTCAAAATATAGGCCAATTTCTATGTTTATTTTGCTTGTTCCCTACAATGCCTTTATATATATTTAGTTCACAATAAAGCATAATTTCCTATAAAAAAATTAAGTTAATGCAAATATTTTCCTTGTGCGGGTGAAGATAAAAAAAGAGAGACACATATAATAAAATGTATTAATTATATATTATACCCCCTATCCTACTTCATATTATAAGTTATATTTTTTGGGGTCAAAGATAACAGACATCAACCATTAATTTCTATCAACATATATTGGTAAAAAAAAACTTTCATAGGAATATTACTATTTAAAATAAACTAAACAAAAGTTTTATTTATTATAAGGAATTAATTTATTCTTTAAGAAATTAATGATAACAAATTAATATCTTTGACCTTATAAGTATAATATGACAAAAAAAAGAGGGACAAATGGAGTATTAATTATAATTTTTTTAATGTTATTGTAAACCTAAATAAACATATTTTCATGGGAAGGAGGAAATCTCTCCTTTGTTTCAATTTCCAAACGAGTAATTCTATCAACTCTATTGAATTGATTTGATTGATGTTTCATCTCTTTTAGTGCTCAAAAGTTGAGTATAGACCAATCATATGAAAATGTAGCATCTTGTTGAATTACGTGTACAATTTGGACTTTGTCACGCATGGAGGACAAGGAGAAAGGGTTTGGGCCATGTGACCATCTGCTCACTCTGAATACTGAAACATAACAAACAGTCATTTGACACTTGACTCCTATGAATGTTCGTTGAAGAAGATATTTCTAACGTACTGTGTTTGATTAGTACACAGTACGTAAGCCATGACGAAAAGAATGGTGAAAGAGCTTCCCTTACGTTGCAAGCGGCATATTGCGAACCAATTCATATGTCAATTTTGTTGAGGGATGACCCGCCCGATCTTTTGGCTACTAATTGGGATGGATGACATACTCTTCTCCGCCGGCCGTGAAAGACCGAATCGAAAAATATCAAGAATGTAATTTTTAATATAATAGAACAATTATAAAAAAATATATATATATAAAGTAAATTACATGTAAAAAAGTTAAAATTTATGGAAAGAAGAAATTGAAAATTTTTATAGAATATAAAGAATTGGGGGGGGGGGGAATTATAAGCTTGCATATTTATTTATAAGTGGTCATCATGATTATTTTTTGTGTCCTTACTTATCTTTGGTATCATTATCTTATAAATTTAATAGTTTTTACCTAACATTAATTATAGTCAAAAGAAGTGTATAAGTTATTATCTAACAATTAACCTTATGAGTCAACTCATAAGTTATTATGTTGATGGATACTAAATTTCTTCTATTAAATAATTTTTTAACCACTCTTATACTTTCCATCTTCGCTTTTATGTCACCATCTTCTCCCTTGCCTTTAATTCAGTTAAATTATAACACTCTAAAATTTACAACTGAATTTATTTAATTTTTGTGGAAGCCAAAAATAAAATAATTGAGTGTTATTACTATACTTAATATGAGTCTGATTTTCATACTATTCTCATATTAAGTATATGATAAAAAATACTAGCAAGTTAAACAAGGTAATAAGAGAATAAGAAGGATTTCATAACATAGATTAGAGTTTGAAGACAAAAATCTGAGTACAATACAACAATGAAAGGAAAACCATGGATCCAAAAGTCCATAAGGTATCTGAATAAAAACTTTAGCTACCGAATAACTAAGACTTTATGCCCCACCCCCAACATAAATAAATCATTCCTCCCCAAGAAGTGTATCAACCATCAATTATGTTATGAATCACACCCTAATCCCTCAAGTAAACATCCTACGAGCTCTATAAGGGTAAGAAGCCAAATGTGATTTATTTTTTCACATTTAGTTGCAAATGTTTTGTCCTAAACAATGAAAAAAGTAATTTAGGTCAGTTTGACTCTAAAGTTGATGATGGTATCTTCATTGAATATTCATTACATAGTAAAGCTTACTGAGTCTTTAATAAAAGTGCCTTAGTAGTTGAAGAGTCGGTTCATGTTGCATTTGATGAATCAACTTCTAGTGTGAAATATACAAATAATAATGAAATAGGTACATCAATTCAAGTGGACAGCTTGCTTGAACAAAAAGAGTCAAATATAAAGGATACTCAAGAGGAAGATGCTTCATCCATTACTCAACAAGAGGATGAAGTAAGGAAAGATCTCCCAAGAGCTTGGAGATCTGCATATGGACATCATCAAGAGCTTACTATTAGTGATCCATCTAGGGGAGTGGTCATTCAATCCTCAATAGGTAAAATTTGTAAGCATTTAGCATTCTTATTTCGAATGGAATCTAATTCTCACTTTGAACCCATGAATGCTACAAATTGAATCATGATATGACAAGATGAGCTCAACGAATTTGAGAAAAATCAAGTATGGGAATTAATTCCTATGTATTAAAATAAGCCCATCATTAGGACTAAATGATTCTTCAAAAATAAGCTAGATGAAGGGCTATTGTGGTTAGAAACAAAATTTGATTGGTTACCAAGGAGTATAACGAAGAGGAATGCATTGATTTTGAAGAAACATTTGCCTTGACAGCTAGACTCAAGGCTATAAATATGGTTTTTGCATTTGCATCTTCCATGTGCTTTACCTTATATCAAATAGACGCTAAAAACACATTTTTGAATGGTTTCATTGAAGAGGAAGTGAATGTTAAACAACCTCCTTGCTTTGAAGATACCTTAAAACCTAACCATGTCTATAAGCTCAAAAAGGCACTCTATGATCTAAAACAAACTCTTATGGCTTGGTATGAGAGTCTTAGTAAATTTTTGATTAACAAGGATTTTGTGAGAGGAAAAACTGATAGAACCCTATTCATTAGAAAAACTAAGAAAGACTTTTTGCTTGCTCAAATTTATGTTTATGATATCATCTTTGGTGCTACTAATGAAACCTTGTGTAAAGAATTTTTGAGATCATTTGTAGTGCGTTCAAAATGAATATGATAAGAGAGTTGATGTACTTCCTAGGGTTACAAGTCAAACAAACCAAGGAAGGAATGTCCTTCAACCAAGAGAAGTACACCACGTAGTTGATCAAGAATTTTGGAAAGAATGCGAGTAAGCCTTGTAGTACTCCTATAACAACCACTACAAAGCTTGACATGGATGAAGAAGGTAAGAAAGTTGATAAAAAATTCTATCGAGGTATAATTAGATCATTTCTCACCTTACAACATCTAGGTTGAACATCATGTTTAATGTTTGCTTATGTGCTTGTTTTCAATGTAATTCTAATGAATATCATTTAATTTCAATTAAAAGGATTATTATTTATTTAATTGACATATATAACCTTGGTTTGTTTGACCTTAGTGATACTATTTTAGACTATGTCAAATAATAAAATGTTGATTTTATAAGGTATAAGGTTGATAGGAAAAACACATCAAATACTAGCTAATTTCTAGGAGAAGTCCTAGTTAGTTGACATAGTAAGAAATAATATATTGTCACATTATCAATGGTATAAAGAGAATATATAGCCACCAGAGCATGTTGTGCTCAACTTATTTAGGTGAAACACCTATTGAATGATTTTGGGATTAAACTTGATAAAATTCCAATTAAATGTGATATCACTAATATAATTTGCTTGACTAAGAATCCTATTCAATAATCTAAATCTAAGAATATTAAAATAAGACATCACTTCATTAGGGATCATGTTAAAAAGAGAGATGTGAGTCTGGAATTTTTAGACACGTTACACCAATGGGAAGATATTTTCACTAAACCACTCAATAAAAAGAGATTCAAAACTATTAGAAGATAAATTGGGATGTAATTTATGTGATTTAATTTTTTTCCTCTTATATTTGCGAAATCATGAAAATTTATGCTAGAATAATTTGATTAAATTATAAAAATTAATTAAAATCATATTGGTTTGGCTCTGAATTACATTTAAATTCTTTTGAAATGGTTTGCATTATTAATGTATAACATGTTGAAATTGAGTGTTTTGCGCGTCTTAATTATATGATTTACTTGTTTTTGATGTTTTAAATTTGTTTTGAAAACTTAGTAAGACTAGTAGATTGGTGAATAAACCAGTCAATGTGTCAAGGGCACTAGGCGATGGGTCCCCTTGAAACTAGTCAATGGGTTCTATATTTTGCTTTTTAAAATTGGGCAAGAACAGCTAATTAGTTTGTCAAATTGATAGATTCGTTTGTCTAAGGTATATATATGACCTCTCCTCACCTATAAATCAACCTATACTTATTTCTCAAACTCTTCGATCATTTTATGACTCCCTCCACACACACACACACACACACACACTCACTTACACTCAAAATAGTCATTTCAACACCAAATAAGTTTTGAAGGTTTATTACACGAATTATCTCATATTAAAGGGCAAGATATCCATGAAACCCTAACTTTGTTCAAGGTTTAGTTATAATTATTGAGGCTTATTATTGGAGATTTAAGTTTAAAATCAAGTTATTCTAGATTTTTCTAGTTTAATGAAACGCAAAATCACCCATTTTGATCACCATTCCTCATCTTCTTTGATTTGACCCTTTTTTTTTTTATATTTTAGTTAGTTTTGATATTTTATTCTATTATATTGGCTTTTGTTCTTAATTTTTTATTATCAAAAATGACAAAACAAAATCCACAGCTGCTCATACCTACAAAGGAAAGGGTATAGCTCAAGAACCTTTACTTTACCAAGTTTCCCTATAAGGATATATGTTAGGATTGAGGTGCCCATTGATGCATCTACTTATAGGGAGTTTACTATATCGACTTTGGAGCATACATGATCACCATAGACTCCTATACTTACTTTTCCCACTCTGCCTAATGATCCTCCCACCATTAGATCCTCTTCTTGATTATCCAGGATCATTGAGATCCCTCCTCATTCTCTATTCTTCTTTTGTACCATAGATGACCAGTAGCATTAGGTCAAGTCCTTCCATATTAAGAAATTCCTACCTAGGAACTGTATGAATTTGGACACTTGCATTGAGTGCTTCAGACTACTATTCATGTTGACTCTTTCTAATCTCCACCTCCTTCTATTATTCACACTTTGTGATCCTATCTATGTAGACTTGGTTTTCCTTTTCTAAATCAACCTATATGTACATATTCTTGGATATCCACTCACCATACATGTGCTAGGTGTTCCTATAGTACTTGATGAGGCTAGATTAGCCAAGATAATTGGGACTCAGGGTGACATGAACATTGGGATGCCATCTAGTGAGTTGATGAGGGCTAAGATGTATGATATGATTTTCATTGACATGGAGAGATTTCATTATGTGCATGGAGGTACTATTAGCTCTCTACTACCTTTCATGTGAGAAGAATGTACTCTATTACTTTCTTAGCTCTATCTTATTTTCCTCGATCTAGCTCAGGGACATACATAACTACTAAGGATTGGTATATCATTGACCAAATTGTATCTAGGACTCCCATGAGATTCAATATCGACATCCTCAGCCATATGGCGCACATATCAATCCACAAGCAGGCTGCTATGGGATATGAATCTCATCACAAGGATCCTCTAAGATTTTAGGGGTACTATTTAGTTATTCTATATTTATTCCACTTCATATCCATAATAGTTTGGATATCTTTGAAAATATTATGCTCAGATGCATGGGTTATAAGATTAGTGATGATGGGATAATGATGGTTCACACGGCCAAGGCTAGAGCTACACTACTTTGCATTAATTAAATATCAGATGTATAGAGATTTCAACCTAAGATGAGATCTTCAAATGACCCTATAGATTATGTTGATCTCCTATCCACTTGTGGATCTCTTACATCTACCGATATCCCATCTTCCTTTATTGCACTTCTTCCTACCGACACTCATGCTGGAGTAACCATGGCTTGCATGCAGTACTTACTAATCTCGATGTATACAATGTTGGACACTAGTTTAGCAGCCATTGAGAGGTTCCAAAAAGCCCTAGAGACTAATATACATGTTGCAAAATCATAGTTTCATCCATATTTTGAGCTGCATCATCATGATCTACCATAGAATGATTTAGGGATAAGGCTAACTACTAGAGGTGGTGGTAGTGAGCTCAAGGCACATGATATAGGAGATGTTGTTGCTATAGATATAGGTACTAGTTCGCTACCTACTGATGATCATCTTTTATTAGATCTTATTGTAGATGAGTTACTCACCGAGGCTACCCGGATTGATAGAGATGTTGTTCAAACTATTGACTCTGAGGATACTAAGAGTGAGGACTTAAATATCCTATCACTACTAGCCTTCATCATGTCCTTACCATCTGATCCACCTTTATTTATTCCAAGCACCTCGTATGTTTATTAGGACTCTGTATAGTTCATGGTCGCAACAATACTTACTAATATGAATTATCTTTTTGAGTTATACATGTATTCGTAGGTTATGTGGTTTATGAACTCATTTGACTATGTAGCATAATGATGTTATATACCTAGACATCTCTTATTTTCACTTTTAACAATAGCACTTTTTAGTATCTCATATCATGAACTCTCTTGTACATTTTGATCATATATATTTATATATATATGATATGAGATGATTCATTTTACATAAAATTTGTATATCGTTCATTATGCTCATTTCCTTTGATTTGTACTAACAATTTTATATGAGTGTCCCATTCTTAGGGGGATACTATCACATAGTTAACCTAACTTGTGTTAATCTTCATGTTTCATATATGCACTTGTTCATAGGGAGAATTCCTTTTATTTGGATTGCTATATCCTTTGCATGTAGGTTCCCTACATGAGTTTCCCTTCTCACCTTTTGTTGATGAAAAAATAGAAGGGGGAATTTAGTATTTGGATTTAGAGTCCCAAATGGTAGGGGATAGGTATTTCTCTTTTGCATTTTTCTTCAATCTTACCCTTAACCTACCCATGTGTGCACTTGTTTTTTGTCATAATAAAAAAAGGGGAGATTACTGGCATTCTAGGTCAATCAATGCCTTAAACCTTATTTTGATGACAAAAAATGGGTTAAAAGGGGTTAAAATTTTTTTTAAGTATGCATGAACTATTTTGATCACAAAGTTGTCAAAGAACACTTATCCAAATCAATTTCTCAAGTGCAAAATTTAAAAGAGTAATCAGGTTTTAAAAAATAGGAGAAGATTGTATCAAGTTATCAAGACTAAAGACCTAAAGGTGTATATTCCAATTTATATGTTATCTTTTAACCCTTTAGATTTTAATCTCTTGGGATGTTTTAAAATCCATTTAAATCATTTTAAACATGTTTAGTTCTATCCAGAATTGAGTGATTGGTTTCAAAACCTATTAACTGGTTTATAACTCAAAACTAGGGATTTAAACTTTCATGAACCTAGAGACTTTGAGTCATGAGAAAAGTGATTTTTCTTCTAGTTTCATCAAACTGATTTATTGGTTGAGAAATTGATCAACTAGTTTCACTAACCAGACTATGGCTTTTATTCCTATAGAAACCTATTTTGTCTTTGTTTGAATAATTTGATTGGTTTCATCAAACGAATCAATTGACTCTAAAATTCAATCAAGTAGTTTTACTAATCCATCTAAGGATTAAGATAAAATGCAAAATGGTTTTTGTCTTGGGACTAAATCGATTAACTAGTTTGAGAAAACACATTGACTAGTTTTCCATGCCATTCAACTATTCATTTATGTTTATAGAACCAAAAATGTATAGCATGAATTCAGTCGACTAGTTCTAATAACCAATTGACTAGTTTATGCAATGGTAACATTTCTACATCAAATTTGAACATAATCCTTTAGTTGGTTTTACTAATTGATCGACTAGTTTTACCAATTGATCGACTATTAATTGTGTAATATTTACTTTTTAGGTTTAGTATACCTATACCAGTCTACGAGTCTTATGGACCGATCGATATGTTATACTTGTGATTCATTGCTTGTTATTTCTTTATAATGATGCCATAAGGATTTTGTGATGATTTATTTACCTCATTTCATGTATCTTGTTGTGATCCCAACCTTAAATAATTAGATTTAAAGGAATGGTTAATTGTGGCTTTGACCTAGAATAAATGAGTTTAAGAAAGATAAAATACTTATTTGTGTAGATTCTGGCCTTGGGTTGTGTCTAGCGTCAACATCAAAAACACCCAATTGGATTGCTTATGGAATTTTGCTGTGAATTATGAAATTACCAATTAATTATATATTTAAAATAATATTTTGTTTGAGTATTCTTCTCCAATTATTGAGGTGGTTAGTCTGGAGTTAGTAGATAAGTTACCTTATGTTATCTACTTTTTTGTTCCTTGGTACACTAGCCACTGTTACCAAGTTGTGGCCGGTAGGTTAGGTTAGTGATAATACTTAGTAGACCTACCCTAACATTAATTCTTTGCAAGGTTGTAGTTTATAGAAGGATGTCATGATGATGAGTTTTGGTGTTACCTTTGAAACACTCATCTTAGTACCCTATCCACTTTCTACCAAGTTGTGGCTAGTGGGTTGCTTTAGGAATACTAGAGTATAACTACCATAATGTCAATGCTCTACAAGATAACAACTTATAGAGGGAGACAATGTTGATTGAGTTTGTTATTACCTCCAAAACACTCATATTGGGATAACTTTATACCAGATTTTGGTTAGTAGAATATTTTCCCATGTTGCGTTTGGTGTTATTACCTAAACACCCAATTCAGGAGGTTTAGATTTTTTCATTCGTGTTTGGTATGATCGCCTAAATACCCAATTTGGGAGGTTTAGGGTGGCATATCTATGTTTGGTGTCATCACATAAAAACCTTTATTGGGACCATTATCCTTTGGAGTTTTTTCCTATGTTAGTGTTTGGTGTGCTCACCTACAAACACCCATATTGGGACTAGGGCTCCAATTTGGAGGGTTTTCCCCTTTTAGGGACTTATGTACCCGTGTGTTACTACCATGACCCACATTCATTGTGGAGATTTAGGAGTGTCATTTGAATGTCTTAATAGTTGGTGTATATGGTTATATAACATAATAAGAATAACAACAACAACAACAACAACAACAACAACAAGAATAATAATGATGATGATGATGATGATATGGTTTATTTATGTTTGTGACATATGGAATCATCATGTGTTATTGTTATTGTTTTATGACTATGTGTTTTAGCATGTTTATATACCATGATTAATATGACATCTATGTGTAGCATGAGCCTTCTCCATGCTATAGGATAAAATTGTTTTACCAGTACTTCATCGTACTAGTACTATCTTTTGTGGTTACTGTGTTGATCCAGCTTTTATTTTGAGGAGTAGATGATGTTTTGTTGGTTTGAGCAACTCGATGTGGGCCTTTTTATGGCCATTTCGTGGGGAAGGTTTACTGTATTGGAGAGTTAGACTATTTGGTTCAGTTAGGCTTTCCTACTGTGTTGGAGGGTTTGTCTTTTGGATACCTAAAGTTTTGGCTCTATTCTTGTATTTGGGTTTATAAACTTATTATATCATCTATCACATATATATATTTCTCTCACACACTATCTTTGATTTTTGTGCATGGTTTGGGTTAAATGTTTTAACCTTGCATCAAACTTGGGTTAAGTAGATAAGCACACCTCTCATATGCTTAATGCCATGATAGAATTCTATGGTTTTATTTTCTTGCTTTTGCATTGTCTTAAAGCAAAAAAATTATTATGAAAATTAGGGGTGTTACAACATTTGGGAAGAAGTTCCTTGAATCTTTCCCACACATCATACAAGTTTTCATTGTCCTTCTAGGAAAGAAGTGATGGTGCGCCTATGTTTGGCATTCTTGTTAGATAAGAAGTATATCATAAGGAATTTCTAGATGTGGTTGTCCTATGAGGTAATAAACCTTGTAAAAAGCAAGCAAAACTATTTTTTACTTGATCTTGTAAGAGTAATGGGAAATTTCTTTAGCCTAAGTGCTTGCTCGAATACTCCCCATATTTTGAATGTGTTATTTACTTCTATAAAAGCTTTTAGGTGTATATGTGGGTCTTCTTTGGTTGCTTATTGAATTACCTTATAGTTTGAAACATATGAAACATGATGACTTTAAGTTCTAAGTAGGGAGATTGAATCCCTATAACACGATTCTTATCGATGCATAGAGGTACAAAAGGTGAGTCTATAAGGTTTATGACAATTTGTTGAGGTTGTAGGACTATAGGAAGAAGGGTTGTTTATGCTTGAAATATATGATATTTCGGATATATGAAAGTAATATTTGATATTTGATCCAAAACTTTGGATATCTGAAAGATCGAATATCAAATATAACTGTTATTATCCGAATAAAATTTTAAATATAAAAAACCACCAAATTATAAATATATTTAATATTATCTGATTTGCTGAACAAACATCTGATCTGGTCAGCAAATGTCCGAGCTTCTCAACAAACATTTGATATTAAAATGAAAATTAAAGCTAGTACATCTGATCCAACTCTTTAAACTCTATTATATCACCAATTAAGCAATTAATTTAACTTATCATAAGATAATTATAGAAATTTAATCAAAATAAGAGTTAAGGTTTGGGAAAAATATACCCACCAAAATCAGCCAAAATATACCAGGTAAATGGCAGTGGAGGTTCATCGATGGTTAGGTAATGTTCGCAGGTGGTGAAAACCGCGGAGGCAGCCAGTGGTGGCAAAGCGAGGAGGTATGGCATCCGATCTCATCTACTGGTGTGTTGGAGCTTGGAGGAAACCACAGTTTGCTGTGGTATGGTCGAGTGGTAGGGAGAGGTGGTATAGTGGTGGCATAGTTAGATTAAAAACTAATAGAAGATAGGGGAGCACGTATGGAGCATGAAGTGCCAAATTAGAAGGTTGAGGTTTGGACTTGGGGGTTTTGAAATTAGTTTGCACCACAGAGAAAAAATAGGAAAGGAAGAGAGAGAGAAGGAAAAAAAAGGGTGGGTGAGGTCTATCAGTATGTAGAATATTTTTTTATATAAATATCTAAAAATAAATTATATTAAAAATATAATTTCAACTATATTAAGTTTTGGTCCAAATAATAAATCAAGTAAGTAAGTAATATATATATATATATACATATATATATAAAATAAAAAATTATAAAAAATGTATAAATATTTTTCTTCGGATCTAATATCATTTGTATTTTTTAGATTAGATATCTAATTTTTTTTTATTTTTGTTGATTGGATTGGATTCTTAATTTAAAAAAAAATAGATCAATTATTTGCTTTTTTGTATTAGATCACTTTGAATATCAAATTAGATAAATAGATAACAGATGACAAGAACAACCCTAAGAGAGAGTCCATTCAACCTTTGAGGGTGGTGTTGAGGCCTTGGTAGTATGGCGTTATTTCATTATTATTTATATGGGGTGTCCATAGTGTTGGATTTGATAGGCTTTACATATACCTCCTCTTATTTTTGTTGTTATACACACAATATAACTAATATTTGTCTTAGAGTAAGGTCGGCTTTAGGATTAAAGGGAAAAGGATTTTTTACTTCATATTCACTTATACACTAGGTCAATCCTATAGAATGACAACAAAATAGAAATAAATAAAAACATAAGAAAACTCTAAATATAAACAAATTATAATTTAATCTTTCCTAACAATATAACATTATTGTTAATCACCAGAAATTGTGCTAAATACTTGGTGGTGTGATTGTGAATATTTTCCCTAAAAGAAGATAAAATACTCACTACACTATGTGCAAGTGCACACAACTATTCCAATTAATACAGATTGAGTAAGTATCATCCCTCAAATATTGGGGTGCATTACTGTGGGATAGAAAAATATTGTAGGGAAAAACACACATAAAAAACAAATATAATAGATTTATAATATGATTTCTAAAAATAATCTAACAACTAAGTAATACTAATGGTAATATGCATAAATATAAAGTAATGAAACTCATGTAGGTGAGAATAAAGATCATGATGGAGAGAATTGGGGGGGGGGTATCTCAAATCACCATATATTGTAACACACATCATACTACAACTTGTAAGGGTAAACAAGGTATCAATGCTCCTCTACTCACTAGGTTTTACTTAGGGTGAGACATACTCTCAGGTTGCCATCATCTCAGTCCATGAACAAGTGGTAATATCACACAATGAGTTTTCTAACATTAATGCATGGACCTAAACATGTCTCCAAGCTAATCGAAGCACCACATTGATCTTTTCCATAAAACTTATCCCTCTCAAGCTTAAATTAACTAGGTAGGTGGAAAATGTGGCCAAGAAATAATATGCGTCAATCATAGTATAACATCAAAGATGATACATGCATTAATCACATAAGCTATACTAAAACATTTTGGGTGTTACAACCCATATATTAAATTAATTCTCCATAAATAAAGGAATTAACCCATGCTAATTTCCATGGTGTAAGTAGAAATTAAAAAAAAATTAAAAGTAAAGGAAGAGAAATAGGAATAAATAGAGATGAAGGGGCCCTGAATTTATCCAGGTTAATTATTTTCTTCTCTTTCCTTTTGTTTAACTAGATTTCTTCTCTACTATATGTCCTTCCTCCATCTTTCTTTTCATTTCTACTCATCAAATAATTTTATGCACTTGATATTTGGATTTAGTACATATCAGAAAAAGGAGGATAATCAAGGGAACACACATTAGTAAAGGTGGTTTGGAAATATCTAAGACCATTGTATGTCAATGGAGAAATGGAATATTAGAACTCTGTTATGAACATCGATCTTTACTTGCATAACCATACTAAAAATGATAGTTGTATTTGGCTTCCAACTACAACATGGCTTAGCCTACAGGGTGCATTACCTGGTATCTTTGCATTCCCTTATAGTATAGTCTATCTTGCACAATACCCTATAGAACAAGAGTTAAATTCCCTCTAATGAAAAAATAGTTAATTCTAGGTTACATACCACATGTGCCTTCAAGGCTATAGGTATGCAACACAGGAAGTGAACATGCCCAAATCTTATAAATATCTAAGCTTAATACTTGAAAAGATTGTGCATGCATAATTCACTACCAAAACAAAGAGCATTTTCCCATAAAATCAAAAATTCACTCACAAGGTTTACATACGAACCAACTTTAAGCTAATGATACATGAAAAAGTACATTAGGTGAACTTAAAGGCATACCTTTGTAACAAGTCAAGCCCCGCTATGCGTGCACCTCTAGGTTACCTACATGTTTTCTGCATGATTATATCCCAAAAAATTACCCTACATCATTCCTAGTGCATAGGCTTTGCTATACGTTTGGAGAGCTCAAAATAAAAGCATTTGTTACTAGAATTATCCATTATCCATGGATAAGGATATACCAACAAACGGAGTAATATGTAGTTTAGAAGTCATAATACCCTTGCCTAGGCACCCAGTGACTTTCCTTCAATTCCTCACCCCTATTGATTTGAGCAATTTAGTTGGGGGATGATAAAGGGATAAGAGTTGGAGAAGTGTGTGCAAAAATTCTTGGCACCTAACATCTTACCCCTAAAATTGGTTGATTGAAAAGTGATGAGGTTAGTCATTTATTTTAATTTTGAGTGTCCATAACACTCCTTGATTCATTTTCATAACCCTTGGGACAAGATTACCAAAAATATAGCAAAAGATAATAGATGAATGGTCCTATGAAAAAATCACTAAACAAGTTGTTGGAGTTATACCCAAAACATGAGGGTCAGTTAGGGAGTTCATTGATAAGGTGTAACACCCTAAAATTGTTTAAACTTTTGTGTTGGGTTCTTTAACCTTTTATTCAAAACCTTTTAATTATTTTACTTCTTTTCCATTTTTCTTTACCCTCCCTTAACATTTTATTTTTCTCGGTTTGGTTTCTTAATTAGAAAACTCCACACTAACCAAAATTAGCCCACCCCAACTAAATCCTACACTAACACTCAATGATTTCCCATTTTCTTTCTCAAGTGACCCTCGCTTAACTTCACCCACTTATCTACTAAACATTTCCTTACACCACCCCTCTTTGCACCTTGCTTGGCTCACCCAAACACAAATAACTTAGTCTGGCCCTTTTTCTTATTGTGTAACCAATCCTTCCTTCCTCCTTCATTTTTTTCATGGTTTTTAAATTCCCATCTCCATCAATCCTCTCATTCCATTAATTTTTCTCTTGGTCAAGCACCTAACCAAAACTCCCCTCTAATTTCTAAGGAGGGTTTTTTTCCTCAAAATCACCACTTAGTTGTGCCTCATTTTCCTACACCACCATCACCATCATTCCTCTACAACCGCACCAACCTCCTCTACCTTTTCCCTTAGCCTTACACCACCTGTTGCACAAGCATCCACCATTCTAACACCCACCCTTATTTTGCGAACCACCATCAAGTCGTATCCCCTTCTTCTTACTCTTACCTAGTTTCCTTCCTTTTTCCTTTCCCTAGTCGTTCCCTTCTTCACAGCACTGTTCCAACCCCTAACCAACCCAACTTCCACCCTCCCGTTTATGCTACACAACTACCTTGCACTTGCTAGAAACCATATTTTCCCGTCAGTAACTTTTTCTTCCTTTGGCTTTCATTACAAATTCCCTAATGACGTAGCTCCCACCATTATTTCCCTTCAACTTTCCAAGTTATGCTATACAACCCTTGCATAGCCACCTCATGTAACCAACACTTGTTGTATCAAGCCCATGCATAACTTAGCCTCCTCTAGTGTGCAACCTTCATGCTGCTTAGCCCCTCCTACATCTATCCTCCACACTACCAACTTCCTACATAGTTTCGCCACTTTGTCACTTGAACCCCATATAGTTAAGCCTCCCCTATGCAACATTGAGCCACCCAACATCAACCATGACTACTTAGCTGTGCATTCATCAATGTGAGTGGCAACCCATAATCTTCTATCCTTGTGTCAACAATGTTCAAGCCACCACCTCCACATAAGAAGCTTCATCTCGTGTACACTAGTCTTTTGCTATGTAAACCTCTTATGATGCACTCTTCAACCAATGTTACATGTAGACGTAGTATTATTGTGATGACTTAGTTAAGTATTGTTTGGTTGCTAACATATGTATGTTTTCTTGGGATGTTTTTAGGTGAAAAAGTAGTATTAATGGAGATTAAATTTTAGTGTTTATTTTTTGATATTTTTTTACTTTTTCTTGGGATTAAGATAACCCCTATGGCTTAGTAAAATATTAAAATTGTATGATATCATATTAGGGTTTTTAATGTATTATGTTATATTTATTTTCCTAAGTATGCTAGCATGAAAGTATGTATCATTGAACATATGAAATTGATTATAATATGAAGTGTACTATGCATGATGTATATGAAAAACACTATAGGTTGAGTGTGTTTAGGCTTATTTTTGTATGATTATTATTATTTTTTTGCCTTAGGGATATAATTATATTTAAATGTACCACGTTTATATTATGCCAACATATGTTTCCAACATGTACTATATGATATTAAGTATAAAACTATATGATTTATGATGGGTTAGATACACATGTTAGCATTTTATATGCTTAATTATGTGGGGAATAGTAATTTGGCATGTCTAGTATTTAACCTACATACTAAAAAAATTCAATTATTATATTTTGCCTTTTCATGATAAATTATTAATTAAAATAAAATTAGCATTTAATATTGATAATATCATTGTAATTTGGTTTCAAGGGCTTTTTGGTCATTTACTATCTAATTTACCTAAATATGAATAATTGGATAACCTTAATGGGTTCATAGGTTGATCTTAGTGTTGACTTTGACTTTAGCTTGGTCATTTGACCTTAAAGTTGGCTTAGATAATTGGAAATAAAGGAAAATTTGTTAAGCATGGAATTTTGATTGTTTTACACTATGTAATATTTTGTTACCACCTTATTAAAATATTATTATTTAAAGTGAAATACCTTAAGATCGAAAATGGTGTCTCTTTTAGGATAACTACCTTAAATACATGGTTTAGTCTATGATGTGGTTTAGATTTTGCCAATGTGCTTTAGTGCCCTAGCCAGTCCCTATATCTTAGTCTTCTTAGCTCTTTGGAATTTCAATAGAGCATGCATAATTATAAATTATATTTCCTTGATAGTAAGATAATGTACTTCATTCAGGTGCCAGTGAGACTAGGGTACATTAGTATCCTTGGGTTGATAGTCGGTAGGATATTATGTGGCCATTGTGGTCTAGTATGAACAAAGTTCTTTAGTTCCTTTCGGTTGATGTTATCTCCTTTCAAGTAAATAAAAATGGAAGTAATTACTGAATGGCTTCAAATATTTTTGGATTTGGTGGTCTTTAGTGGCCTTTATGCCCTACTTATGGTTGATAGTTGCCCTTATACTCTACCTGTGGTCAATAGTTTCCTTCATGTTCTACCTTTGGTCAGTAGTTTCCTTTATGCCTTATCTGTTGTTGGTAGCTTCCTTTATACACTACCTATGATTGAAATCTACCTTGTGCCCTACCTATGGTTGGTAGCTATCATTGTGTCTACCTATAGTGATTTGGATTTTGGTAGTATGGATGTTGAAATTATGAGATGTGATATGATTGTTATGAAATGTTTATGAATGGTTCGGTGTCTTCCTTTCATGAAAAACCCTTTTCATAATTTGGTTTATTAAGCTTTATTTTATGATTTAAGTGAAACGATATGTTGAGGATGCTACCTTAGTGACAATCATTTATATGGCATGTTTATGATATTATGTTATCACTTGTATGGTTCAACATGTTTGTACCATAATTTCTTATGATACCTTCTATGTGCTCTATACGATATTTGCATAATTAATACTATAGAGTGGTTCACTTAGTACTATTGTATTTATGAGTTCTATTTCATGGTCCATTTCCTATTCAAAATATAATTATGACTTTATAAGATTGCTTGTGAGTTTAGATTAAAGACTGGTATTTTTGGGATTTGAGAGTTAGAAATATTCGATGTATGATATAACAAGTTTTGATATAGATATCCCTAGACTCTTGTGCCCCTTATGCATTTCTTTTCATTTGAATTGTATAGTAGTTGTCTAATATTTTATTATCAGAACAATGTTAATCTATAATATAATTTCTTATCTAGCTTCTTATGATTGTCATTCTTATTTTAAATAGAGTAATATGGTAGAGGAAAGTAAATTATACCAAATATGGCAGTAACATCCTAGGCTTTAATATTATAGCTTTCACAAATAACTCTTTTAAACAAAATTTTTAATTGTTAAAAATGTAGCTGTTACATTGTACATGTAACCTCAAGACTTGATGAGGAGGCTTAGATTGGACACTAAGAGTTCCAATGCCTGATCCTTGGACACAAGATCCTCCTTCCTATAGATATATTTTTGGCTTTTTCACTCTATCAAGATAGACACAGACTCATAACATAAAAACTGGGTCAAATTCAAGTCAATCCTATTTGATCCATTTTTCAAATTGACCCTATTTTAGCCCCTTTTTTTACTTGGTTTCAAAACTAACCTTATCTTGACCTTATTTTAAATGAGTTTTTGAAAGTAACCCTATTTTGCCCATATATCAATCCAAATTTACAATTCAACCCCTTTTTCATCAAAATTCTGACATTAACTTGGTTTTTATCTTATTTCACACACAAAAATATTCCATTTTTCCATAACAATGTCCTCCAAATAGAAATATATAGGTTTTGAAAACACAACAATATAAAAACAAAGAAAATATAATATAATTACATAACCTATGGAGTATGAGAATAAAGCTACAATATCCTCCAAATCGAAATAACAATCTACCGTATAACATAAAAATATAGTTTACATAAAAGTTAATACAAATTCTCTAATGTCATCATTTATTTTAAGTAACATATACCACCTCAACCTCCATATTAGCTTTGTTTTCCTCATCTACTCAAATTTAAATGTAAATGAATCAATAGTGAGTAATAACATTATATTAATTTTAATTGATAAAATGTTAAATGGTATAAAGCAAAACTAAATGAATCAAATAAAGTACAAAAAAAATGCTCAATTGATTACTACTAGTCTGTATATCCTCCAACTCTTCTAAGGCTTCATCTATATAAACTTTTTCTCTTGTACTTTTCACTCGAATCCAATCTTGAGAGCATATAAGACCTTATACGACCTTAATTCACACAAAAATAGAAAAGATAAATAAGAAAGTAAATAAAATGTAATTAAATTATTATATTAAATAAATAAATCTATTATCATAAAGGATGAATCATCTTTGGTGTAAGAGAGCCTATAAATAGATCCAAGTGATGGCTACCAGCACTAAATGTAGATACTGATGCAACTGTAGATACTGATACAAGAAGGATATCACATGCCATACATGAAAGGATTAGATATCTAAGGCCCTGTATTTTCCACGGCATCAAAAGATTTTTTACTTCATGTTTTACCTTATTCTCTTCCAAAAACCTCTCAAGCTCTGTAATACTAGAATATACTCCATCCATCCTTATCATTTGCTTTAACATACTTTCTCTAATAACCTCAACACTATCCTTACTCGTAGGAGGATAAAAATTTGGCCCAAAAATTTCATCAACTATAAATGAATCATACTTCCTTCAATAATCATGTTCCTAAATAGATTTTTTTAGCCAATCTCTGCCTTAATTCTTCACTGTAAATCCTACAAAGAGTAATCTTCATTCCTAAAAACCATATATTTGCATCTAATATGACAACAAAGTATACCAACATGTTCATGTTCTCTTTGTCACCCCAATACTTGTCAAAATTAAATTGTATTTGAAGTTCCATGTTTCTAACATCATCATTCATGTCCATGACCCATCGATTCAACAACTTAAACATATGAACACACTACCCCATACAAGGGTTTTAATAATGGTTATTTTATAATTTTAATAATGATTTTGGACCATTATTGAATCACCTATTATTAAAGCTTTAATAACGATTCATAATCGTCATATAAATTATACAAAAAACTACAAATATTGGGGTAAACTTGGTATTTAATAATGGTTTGTAAGTCACAACCGTTTTTAAAAAGTCCATTTTAGTAACGGCTTATCCAAAAACCATTGTTAAAATGTCAACAAATTAAGGTTTTAATGAATGATTACGCATTAAATTGATCTTTTAATAATAGTTTTAAGTTAAAACCATTATTAAAATACACCTAATCTATGGTTTTAATCGGGAAGTATACATTTATTAAATTCTAATTGAGATTAAATTAGAACTTTTAATAACTACTTTAAAGGATAACCGTTATTAAAAATGGTTTTAATAACAATTCTTACTTAAAGCCATTACTAAAACATCATATAATAATGGTTTAAGTAAGAACCGTTATTATTATTATTATTTTTATTCTTGTTGTTTTGTTCTAGCCCACACACATAATTGTATATTCAATTATTTACCAAATATGTAATTTAAAACAATAACAATTCATATATACATACATGTCTTCCTCCTAAATGATACTATATATTTTCAATCAATCTATAATGGATATGTCTTAATACACTGGACATACCTAGGAATCAAAATTAGTAGGCATACCATAACTTGATAGCTATACACTCTAAAGTTAAAAGTCTATAGATCATAACCAAGATGAAAAACAAACATAGATGAAATAAACACTTGAACATGCATGTAGAATATATAGCCCTAATGCCGAATGTATGAGTGCATGTGCTTGGCCCATTGGTCTCTAACTTTATTAATTTCATCATCATTGTATTTCTGGCTTGTGCATAATCATTGGTGAAAAACTAAAAATTCACAAGCTTCAATTATTCAGTTAGTACTTAAGTCAAGTACCAAATATATATATTATGATTCATTAATGGAAATATATGAAAAAATATACATGGCTTAGATCTATGTTGACCAATATGTTTTGGACTATCAGATACATTAATCTACATGTATAGTATCTACAATCATCACCGTTCTACTGTTGTGGACACTATTAAATTAATTTAGTTAGCTCTCTAAATATTAGATACTAATTTGAATTAAAATAAAATACAAAATATTTGTTTTCCTACTTACTATTACAGGCTCATATTCAAGACTCTTTAGGTTTGGGACACCATTCCCACCTCTCCTCTAATATGTCGTTTGTAGTGCCCAATAAATAGAATTGGATACATAATATTGTAAGTATATATACCTAAAATAATTAAGGTAGAATATATGCATAAATAAGCTAACGAGTTAGAAGTAAAATGTATACTAACTTGTTGATAAATTCTTTTCCACAACGATGAGTGATGTCAAAAGGCACGTCATATGTTTGAAGGGAATCAAATACATAGACTTTATTACGATCAAGTCGGATGGTATAAAAAACCCAATGTTCATCTGCTAGGTGAAGAATAAGATAAATCTTTTTATATCCCTCAATCAAAATGCGATATGCTAAATAGTTTATGTGATTACCCTCTCTTATGGTAGTACCATCAGCTATGTAGTATATGCACACAAATAAAATAGAGGAAAAAATTCCCTCCATCGTAGCATGACTAGCTACCAACCTATGGACGACAATAACAATGCATATTTGTTAATCACTGATAACTCATATAAGAGATCATAAAAATTCCAATGCAACAAGAGGTACTAAAATCTGAAATATAAAATAATACTTACGTAACATAGATGGCAACGCTCATGGTTGACATCCATTCCTAATTGTAAATGTCACTTATGTCAACCGCTGATACCATACAAGTAGCATTGTTCCTCCCAACATACTCAGGATGACAATAAATGAAAATATAATTGTCACTAAGGTAGTTTTGAGCACAAAAATACAATAAAGTTATTGATGGCGGAGGTTGGTTCTTCTCTGAAGATGGAATCTTTTGTAGGGAAACTAATTTTTCTTATTTAGCCCTCTTTTCTTTAACAATTCCCTCTTTTGTGTTGCTCGTTCTGCTAGTACAACTCTTTGTTTTACTCCTAGGATCATTCTTCTTTTTTGATTCCTTAACTCATAATAATAATAATAAATATGTATTTAGCACATATATACATACATACATACATATATATATATATATATATATATATATATATATATATATATGCAAAAGGTATACATAGTGTAAGTAATAAATAAGGTCTAATAATCATGTTGAATGTCATTACCTCTTTAGTAGTGAGATATATCTAATCCGCAAGTTAAGGCATGAAGCTTCCATGAGCTTCTAGTACTATAGCTCCCTCATCACCTTTTTTTATAATAAAGCAAGGGCACACAACCAATGGTTGGAGTGTCATTACTTACTGGCCTTTTATTTAGGGCCAAGTTATACCTATAGACTGTTTGCGTTTGGATAATATTATTGATGTGTACCCTTCCTTTTGCTAAAATATTTGAAAGGTCATTCACTAGCAAGTCACATTTATATAGACCCTAAAATAAAATATTACACATTCATAATTATTTATGACACCGAATACATTTAACAATGATTTATAGTATGTAATGCTTACCTTAGGAAGAGAAGAAAGACATGCATCAGCTTTGCAACTATCTCTAATGCTATTTACATTAGATATGTGAAGCTGATCATGATAAATTGAATCGGATGGCTTATACCCTTAAGATTTGATAAATGATAACTCTTGCTCCATTGTTTCCATCTGTTCAAATGCCATGTATAATTTCTGGGTGAGGATGGGCACTTGCTCATTAGTACTATAAGAATCATGTGATCGACCACATACGCTCGTTCTCGTAACACTTAATCTAAAACTCCTCTAATTCTTGTAAATTGGGATACAATGTTATATTGGTCCACCCCCTCTACTGAATCTGACGTTTCAAGTTTATCCTATAATATATGCAATATATTTGAATTTAGCTGATAGGAATAAACATAATATAATAATTTTCTAAAAGAAAAATGAGTAGGATTAGGATATCTACAAACTTATAATTTTTTTGGTAGCAACATCTGCATCTTCATTAATATATTCATCCTTTGTTTCTTTATCCTTCTTCCATAATGTACCAATATTGATGGACGAGGTATATGGATCCAAGTCCTAGGCTATGAGCTATTAATAAAAAATTAATCTTATATTAGGAATATTATTATAATATTATAATTTTAAATGTAAATTGATAAATTAAAATCTCATACCAACTCCTCTTCAATGCTGCATAGCATTTGGGGGCTTTATTATGTTGGTATTTATTCTGCTTAGCAATTTCTTTATTTTTGGCACTTTTTTCCTATGTTACAAGCCAAAATATTAGCACATGGTTATTTAAATATCAATAAAATATTCTTAATAAAAAATTTTAATTGTTATCTAAAAAATACCTAAAAGTCCTCTGAAAGACTATATGTAATAAATTAGTTCCAACTTTCTTGATCAATTAAACCATATCTGTTTGGTGGGTTCTAGCGTAGGGAGCCATCCCTCTTTCCTTACATTTTCTACTATCCAACTATGCCCTAAATGTTCTTAGATGCTTACCACAATGTCTAAGAATCCATTTTTTTATAGTCTCTGGGACATTGAAGACTCTGCAAAATAAGACATATAGATGTATACCAATGTTAATATATTAAAATTAATAATATTTGACATACAAAAATGATTAAGTAAAACAACATATTTTACATGACTTCCTACCAAATATGCTCCTTGTGACCCTTTGCAACATGCTTCCTACTGTTATAAGAGATAGGAACACGGTTACATCCGACAAGTGAAATGCACGTTAGAAACATGTTTGCATAAGGGTTAATGGGAATATTGTAAGTATTCTATCCCAACTCAAATTGTTTTCCTCTATTTCACATGTCCATAATGATTCTTATAATAGTAGGTCATCTCTTCCCTTCTTCATCACTACTATCCCTATCAACTTTTTTGTTGGCCATATCTCTACAAAAAATCAATAAATAAATTATGTTAGAATGTTATGTATTGAAAATAATGTACCACTAAATTATTTTTCAATACAATACATATTCAACGAGGAAGGTCGAAATATGCATTTAAAAAAACAATCACACATATTATATGTTATAATATTATTACCCTCATCACCTTTTTTTCCTTTGTTTTTAGATTGGTTTCAAGATCTGATACATATATTACTACATGATGATCATCCTTTTCATATATTTCCTCCTCATTAATATTATTGTTATCATCATTTAATAATTGAGTTGCTTACACAACTTAGACACACTCTTTATCCTAATTAGTATCATTTTCACCATCACATTCATTAGCATTTCTTTTCTTTGTCGATAGTACCATAGGCCATCTGTTATCAGCAAGATCAGTGAAAAAGAATACTTGTATTGCTTGTGATTCCATGATTAATGAGTCTTATATATGCCTTGCTCTATTGAGATCTACTAATGTGAATCCATCTTCATATCTAGCCCTATAGTTATTATCAACCCATTTGTATCCGAATATAGGGACTTTAAATACAATGTAATCTAACTCCTATATATGTTCATTCACATAATAATAATTTATATCTGCATAGGTTAGATTCTTGTCCTTCACACTAGAAACATGTATTACCTCATCGACTAAAGTCACCCCACTATTCTGCATTGTACTCTTATCATCTTGTTATTTTGTATAAAAAGTGTAACTATTAATTGCATAAGTGGTATATGAAAAAACTTCATAATGAGGTTTTTGAGACAACTAATGCTGGGTTTCAGAAATTGAAGTTGGGAAATGTTCGATGAGTGGAATTATACGATCTTTTAGCCAATCGATAAATGAAAGATTATGGTTATTGATTATCCATTTCTCAATATTTGATGGATTTTTAATCCTTGAAGAAAGAATATGTTTTTCAATATATGGCTAAACATCATTACTATTGTGTAATACATATAGATGTTCTTTAAAAATTATGCCAGTGTCTACATGCCCAAACTATTTGCCCCTAATACCCTATAATTTGATTTTTCTTACATGTTGAGACTTAGGAATACCAAGGGCTTCAGAATTTAACAAGTACTTTGTACAAAATTCAATTGCCTCTTCTATAAGGTAACTCTCAATAATACATCCTCTTGGCTAATATCAATTATTCACATAACCTTTTATCAACTTCATAAACCCCTCAAAGTGGTACATCTAGTGCCTATGAACACATTCTAGCATTTTCATCTCATAAACTAAATGAACAACTAGATGTACTTTAATGTCAAAGAATGAGGGTGGAAAGTACATTTTAAGCTGGCACAAAGTAATCCCAATCCCTCTTTGCAAGGTATCCAAACTATCATGAAGTACGACTTTGGAGCAGACCATGTTAAGAACCAACAAAGTCTCGTGATAGCAATTCAAACACGCTTCGTCAAAATTCCACATATCACTATCGGCAACAAGTGCTACATCAAAATATGAGAATTATTATACTTTAGGTTATTTAGTTTCAACTCTTTCGTGAACACAAGCCTTCTAACATTTGAAGAATACCCTTCTGGAACCTTGACCATGTTAAAGAATTAGCAAAATGAAAGTTTTTCTTTTTTGGAGAGTGTATGATACGCCAGTGGTAAATATATTCTTCTTCCATTGTGTCGTAGTGTAAGTTCCTGTCTAATACCCATTTCTTCCATATCCATTTGAGCATCGATGCTACCTTTAGTCTTTTTTGGAACATTAAGTAATGTACCAACAAGACTGTTACATATATTTTTCTCGATATGGATCACATCAAGGGTATGTCTCACATATAAAGATTCCCAATAAAAAAGGTTGAAGAATGTAGGCATCTTCTTCCACCCAAGTAATTAAGTCTTAGCTTTATTCTTCTTCCTAGAATTGAAACTCAAATGTTTCATCTTCAAATACACTTCTCGGCCCATCAACCAGATTGGTGCCTACCCTTCTTTCCGGAAGCCATTGAAAGCTTTCCTTTGCATGTGATAATGATGATTCTTTGGTAAAAATCAATGATGCTCGAGAAAGACAGCCTTTTGGCCATGTGTTAGCCGAACAAATGAAGTATTCTCTTCATATATCAGTTATGTCTAATGACCTTTCACACTATAACTTGACAAGTTACCATACGTTAGAAAATTATTTATAGTACAGAATAATATTGCTCTCAAAGTGAAATTTTCTTCACTATATGCATCAAATACTTCAATGCCTATATCCCACAAGAACTTTAAATCATCAATCAATGGTGCCAAATAAACATCAATATCATTCCTTGGTTGGTTTGGCCCCAAAATGAGTAAATGCAGTATCATATACTTGCATTTCATATATAGCTACAGAGGTAGATTATATATAACCAAAATCACTGGCCATATACTGTAGGTGCCTTGAATGTGCATATTCATTCCATCCATAGAAAGAATAGGGCGTATGTTTCTTACTCCTTTACCTAATTTAGGGAACAAGCCATCAATCGTAATCCATTATAGAGAGTCAGATGGATGTCTAAGAAACTCGTCATTTATCTTCTCATATGTATGTCATCTCAAGTTCTTAGCATCTTCAACATCATTGAACATCCACTTGAATCTTGGTATTATAGAAAAATACCATAACACCTTAGTTGGCACCTTGTTCCTCTTGTATGATGGTGCTTTACATTCAAGATTAGGAAAACTATCCAAAGACGCATTCTCATTCTGAAAAAAAATTATAACGATTAGGTTATGCATGTATCTTCTCATAACTTATGCCCATAGAGGAAAGGATCTTCTTCGCTTCGTAGGTACGATCAAGTAGAATGTTATCCTTAGGAAGCATATCTTTCATAAGTGTCAATAATTCCGTGAAGCTCTTATCACTACATCCGGTACATTCTTTTAAGATATTACAACATTAAAGTAGCAGATAATCGAGTAAACATCTTACAATCACCGTACAAAGGTTTTTCCAAGTCATTCAATAACATTTCAAACATTTTTAGATAATACTGAACACTTTCCTCAACCTTTTAAGTCATCTCCTCTAAAGAATCTCCCTCATAATTCTTATATGATGATCCATTGATTTTCCTCTTAACTTCCTCATTATCATATTTATACTCTATCTCACCATACCATATCCAACAAGTGTAACCTGTATCAATTCCATACACAAACAAATGATCTCTCAAATCATCAGCATTGACATGTTGAATATAAGTATAGTTCAAAGAAGGACAAACTATTCTACTAGAGTCCCGAGCATGTTCAACTACAAACTTGATGAACAACTCCACTCCTTCGTTATATTCTCTAGACAAACTATTTACAAGCAACCATTTCTGATCCATAGTTTTTCAATCTAGATTTATCCCATGCAAAAGTAATTATTACAAATCAATTCAAATATGAGTTTAATAATTCACAAACCACTCATGATTAGAAAGAACTAATCTCAAATGTATCATGCTATTCTATATATATATATATATATATATATATATATATATACACACACACATATACATACATACATATACAAATCATGAGAGCACATTTTCAAAAAGATATCAATACACAAGTCGCTCATCCTTAGAGTTCATATATATATGTACACACACACACAGAGCAAAACATTATACAATGGTTCAAATTACAAAAGATATACATATTACGGGGTTAAGTCAATAGAAGCACTATATACATCAAAAGGTTTCTAAATACCAAACACCTATCTAAGAAAAACTCATAACCATCATACTAAATCCCCCGGTAGCCTTGTCGAGCTCGACTAATAACTATCACTCTCAAAGTTCACTCATCTCCATATATTATCTATTCCCTCACATCATCAATAGAGAGTTTAGTCATGGATATTTTAAGGTAACGTGGGTGGATACTCAGAGGTAAGCTATGACAAAACCTCCACTCATCATCAATTAACATCATCTCTCTAGATATCCAATCATAATCTTTAGCAAAACCTCACCCTCAATAAATCACGAGTGTAGTGCATCAGTATGGTGGACAAACCAATATAAAAAGGAAATGTAGCCAACGACTATAGCTCTGTTTGAGGTAAGGTCAAGATTAGGTTATACGATCTTAAATAGAATGGGTCATATGACGCACCAGTCATAGACAACTAACCTAGCTTGTTGTATAATCATATGACATGAGTCTATAGATCAGCATTTAGCGCCATGCATAGATATGGTGGAGGGTGTTTGATAGCAATGTGCAGTATCTCACTATCTACAAATGATAACTACTACTAAGTCTTATCATCAAGGTTGTTCTCGAAATGATCTAAATTACAAAATATGTAAACTCTTTAACTAGCTAGACAAATCATAAATATATTCTATCATATCTTAACCAACTATATAAAGCTAATAAAATATCCACATAAGATATTCATCATGAAACTTATAATCTTAAATTAATTTTTATTTATTTCTCTATTGATATAAATGTGTCTTTCAATATCAAGAAAAGATAAATTACCAAACACATCCTTTCATTTACTCTCACTAGATTTGTTAATGCATTAAGTTGAATTATACTCAACATGTTTAAAATAAGGACTTAATATTGACTTATATATTTAACAAACTGGCTAAACATGAAACTATCATCTAATCATTCAAGCTCCGTATAGTAAAATCAATTAGATATATATATATATATATATATATATATATATAGGTTAAGTATAATAATATGATATTATTAAAATTTTAGTTGAGAATAATGTATATAATAGTTTGTCATAAGGGAGCATATCAATTATCATATTAGTGTAATAGATGCTTAACCCTAACCCTAAACCTAATAAACCCTAATCCTAAACCTATATAACTATAATTAAACCCTAAGAAATCCTATATCATCATCATCATCATTATTATTATTATTATACACTATTATTTTGGCTAATTTAATTATTCACTTTTATTTCTTCATTATTTTCTATGTATATTTAATCCTCATCAAATAAAAATTATTAACATGCAACTCTAATTGAAATTTTCATTTAATGATGTACATATGTAAAATATATTTTCATTTAATTATATGGCATTTCCTAACATCCTAGTGTCCTAAACTTATTAATAAAAATGTATGTGTGTGTGTGTGTGTATAGTTTTTATGAGCGACATTACTAATATTTTTAAGTATTTTATTTCTCTTGGTAATTAAGCACTATAATGGTATATATATAAGGTCAGCCAACACATTCATCCATGTTAATAAGACCAACAAATTCAACAATGAACAACAATATTTTTCACTAGCACATTCAACAACAAACAACAACACATTTTTCAACAAAAAACTTTAGTTTTTTGAATAACAAACACTACAACGTGCATGAACATGCATGCATTTATATATATATAATAAGAGAATAAGATAGGGGATAATAAAACCATATGTAAGAGGAGCGATGACAGCAAGAGGAGTAGTGGAGAGCAAGAGATCTGGCGGCTAGAAAGAGGATAGCGACAACCACCTATGAACACGGCGGAGCAAGAAGTATCAAATGAAGGTAAGGTGCTCAAGAATGGTAAGACATGCAACTCCAATAATGGTAGTGGTGTGGTGGTGCAAGACAATGAGTGGTTGCCTAAAGTTAGTAGCGCAAAAGAGAACGAGTGGTCGTTGCCTGGAGTTGAGAGGAGGAGGAGTGGTGGTGCACGATGTGGTGGTGGAAGGGTTCACAAGAGAATAAGAGTAATCTAGGGAATGTGCAGAATGAGTAAGAGAGTATGAAATTTTTGGCATGAAATAAGAAATGAAAGGAAAACGAGGTGGAAGATTGGGGTTTTAAGAATAGTTCTTTTGAGAACCATTGTTAAAATTAATTTTAATAACGCTTCTTACAAGAACCGTTATTAAAATCTCCCTCTCTTATTTTAATATGGTGGACCTTTTAATAAATTTGCTCACAAGAACAGTTATTAAAAAAACTTTTAATAATGGTTTTTACAAGTACTGTTATTAAAACTACCGTGTATAATTTTATGATGGATGTTTTAATAATGGTTTTAAACTATAACCATTATCAAAACTTCCTCAACTATCCCACACATTAATTTTAGGTGTTTGGTAAGGGTTTCAAAAATACTATTATTAATGTATTGTTATTATTTTTCCTTCCTTTAGTAGTGACAGTATCAAAGAAAATAAGATTACTAGTCACATAAAATGAACCTAACACCTTAACATTCAAGTTCTAAAACTCCTTAAAGAAAACAAAAAGCTACTCAATTTTATCCCAATTATCATTAGAGAAGGCCCCAACAACATCAATATCATGTGTCAACTCTATAGGGAGCTCCATCCTACCAAAATCATCCCTGAATTTCATAGTAGTAGCTAACATGATATAGGTAAACTTTGAAATAGTAGTCACATGAAGAGATAAAGAAGCTTTGCATTCAACTTTACGCTTTTCAGTATGTAGTTTAAATACAATCAATCTAATAGGAGAATTTCTACTATAATTTAATAACATCCCTAAGTTAATCAATGCAATGACTGAACTCCTTTATACCATCCTATACAATCAGATTGATTATGTATGCAACATCTTTCATGTGGAAGTATTTAACATCACCAATGCCACTATCTTTTTTTACCATATTCTTCAAACAAGCTTAAACAACGTCATTATAACTTTCATTATCTATAGTGATAATAAATAATTTTTCCTTTAAACCCCAAAATGATAGACAATCTGGAATTGCCCTACCAAACGCTTATCCTATATAACTATAAATAGGATGAAAATCTAAAAAAAAAATCAACCTCCATTAATCATCTATGAAATGGCCAATTAGACACATAAAATTAATTATCTAATTAGAATTCCACGTATTAGTAGTCACACAAACTTTATGACACAAAGTACTAAAAAATCTTTTAGTCTCATCCTTTCATAGAGATATAACTTATAGATATCTATTGTAATAGTAGTGCATGAAGGCATATGAAATTGAGGACAAGAAATGGACATCACTTTTCTAAAACCACTATCCTCCATAAAACTATAAGTCAATTAATCAACAATAATCATTTCATCCATAACTTTAATAAGTTTGTCTAGATCAAAATTATACCTCAAAGTAGTCTCCTCTTACATATCATCACCATCAACAAGGTCAAAAGATAGATGAGATTTCTTACCTTTTACCTTCCTCGTGTTTTGAGGATTATTCATATAAATATTAAGTTTCTAGAAACCTTAATTATATCATGGTAATTATGTGTAATAAGTTATAATTTTACTATGTTCTGTGTTAAATGTATTAACTACACATGTATTATTATGAAATATTAGATATAAATTTAATTATGTTAAAAATTGATAGAATTTAAATTATTAAATTTAATCTTTGTAACCACACCACAACACCTCATCACCAACAACAACCCAACAACCACTTTTTCCCCCTACAAACAATGAGCATTACCTCCCCATCGGTTCCCCTCGTCTTCGCCAAGCATTACCAACCCAAGATTTTAAACTCTATTAGATGATTACCAAAAAAAACCTCGTTTCATAAATTTTTTTATTCATTTTTATATTTATGTATTCCTTATAATTTTGTATTATGAATATTAATTACATAATCAATATCCAGTTAATACTTATTATAGTGGATCATTTATTATGGATGAAATTTTTAATAACCATGAGTCATTAATTGGGTGGGTTAAAGAAAGTGTAAGGCCACATAATATTGTTGTAGGTTTCGAGAGGTTAAAAAAAGGAAGAGTTTAGATATGTTGTGAGCGAGGTGGTGCCTATAGAAGACAATCTTTAATGAATCCCAAAAGCATTTGATCTAGAGGAACTAAAAATTGTGATTGTGAATTCAGAATTTGTAGAAGGGAAGATGCTTGTGGTGGTTGGAGACTAGTGGTAGAATATATAATGCACAATCATATATTAGGTAAGTATTTGCAACTGCATTCATTTGCTCATCAATTATCACCTGAAGAACTCGAGTTGGTTCAACCTAAATAAATATTAAATCAAGGGAGATAATCGACATGTTAAAATAGGGTGATAGGGATAATATTGTAATACTTAGGGTACAAAGCTTGATGGGACATATAATCATTCAAAAATTATTGCACTTCATGGACACTAATGAATATAGTTCATGAAATTGCTAGTTTTTTTACTCTAATGCAGTTACCGATATTATATTCACATACCCAAATTCTATTTGTTTGTTATATGCATTTTCATATGTAATTTTTTTAGATTGTACATACAAAAATAATAAGTACAACCTTTCTTTCTTAGATGTCGTTGGTTGTTATTCTAATGGTAAGGAAGATAACTATAAATGGGTGCTTGATAAGGTAAAGAGATTTATGGAACCTCATAAAACAAATGTGGTAATCATTGATAGGGAACTAAGGATGACACAATGCAAAAAGTCTTTCCTAATACAACACCCTTCTTTTGTAAATGACACATTAGTAAGAATGCTTTCTCTCTTGCTATAAAAAAAACTAGAAAGTATACTAGTGGGAGAATGTTTCCTAGGAGGTTGGAGGAACATTGTACAAGAGAATACAATTGAGATGTATAAGAATGAGCTTCTATTTATGGGTGATAAATAAGGTAGATTTCCACATATTTTACAATATGTATATAAGACCTAGTTGAATCTATATCAGGAGAGGATTGTTTCAGTGTGGGTTGACAAAATCTTCACTTTGGCACTCATACAATTAATATGTATATTTTTTTTGTAAATATTCAATTTCATTTAACTTAGGACTAAATAACAATTAACCATTACTTATATTTTAAAATTCTAATTTTAGGTTAGAAAGTGACCATGGAAAGGTGAAGAAATATGTATATCATCTTCATTAGAGGAGGCTCTAAGCTTGCCCACTGTTAGGTACATCTCCTTTAGCCTATTAAAAACTTCATCCTTATTAATTCTACCCAACTTCTCTTTTTTAAACTAGTAGAAAAATCCAACCATCAATTCTTTATTTATCTCCTCTTCTATTATGATGTATGAGGCATCACTTGACCCTTCATTTACTGATATAGGATGGACTATTGGATGGGTTCAAGGATGATACTAAGGGAAGTATTTAGTTGACGCATCATGCTCATATATAGAGCAATGAAAATGGGATATGAAGTTTAGTTGGTGGTGTAGCTAAGCGTTCTAAAATGCAACACAAGTGGAGTAATCTACATTATACTTCTTAATAATTATATTCCAATAGAACTTACATGCTATAATGATAGGAGGAATCAGGATGAGTTGGGGGTAGTCAAACTATTGAGTAATTTGATATGGCTTGTAAGGCTCCACGTATCCACAAAGCATAGAATACCTTGGTGTGGCAACTCAGGATGTTTCATATTCAGATCTTGGCTGAATGGTAAGAAATCAAACTACAAAAGCATATAAAACTATATTAATATCAATTATTACAAATAAAAACTATTCATATAAAGTATGTCACCCACCTAGAGGGCCTTTAGAGAATATAATTTCCTCAAAACTAAACTACGCCTTCCATGGAATCAGGAGGACGCATCTTAGGAGGCTTATCTCAACATATCACTACAACATCGCAAGATAGATTATACATACAAGAATAATTCTACCAAAAGTATAGAAAATAAGCATAAATGTAAGCATGTGCACATTAATAACGTGTATATAGAGAATTGAATAAATTTCTTAAATAATAATTAGAAATAAATAATTACGTCTAATAATGTCATCCAGCCACCTATTTGCTTGCTCTCAGTCCTAGATATTATCCCAAGTTGCCTATATAAATATGTTAAAGTCCCAACTCCAATGACTCACTAGCCTAACTTACTCAAGTAAACTACAAATGTAAACATTGATAATGGAGCACAATTGCTAGACTTATCTGCATAAAGCATGCATAAAAGTAGGTATAACATATATAACTAGGAATAAGACTCATCATCCTCAATACGATCATCTTTAAGCTTATAAAAAAATTTGTTCAATGCTACAGTGCTTCTCTTCACAAAAGCTAACTTGACCAACAACTCGGGTTCACCCCTCATGTTGGGTAGAAACTTCACCACATCATCGTTAATAAGAAAATGCTTGCTGATACACTCATAACCATGATAATTAAGATCTATAATATAAATCATGTCATGTAGAGTAATAACCATCTCACTCAATATAATATGGAAGTTTTTGGAATCTGGGTGCCACCTCTGAAAAAACAAACAAAGATGAGGGGAGCATTATAATGGTGGATGCATGCCAAACATAAATGTAACACCCCAAATTTTACTACTAAAAATTTTCATTTACAATAGAAACATAATACAAAAATAGATGTGTATACCGTCATAATTAATAAAAGTTTGGTTTATCTAACTATCCTTACATCAATCACATGGCAAACAAAAGAGTGCAAAACGTACTTAATAGAAAATGAGAGAAATTCATAAACATTAATACAAGTTGGCGATTAATCTCAAGTATAATATTCAAAATACAGATAAAAGGATAACATGGATCTAAGAGTCTAAAATGGTATCTAACAAAACTATCATCTGGATAACATAACTCTACACCCAAAAACTAAATATAAAAAATCACTCCACCCCACATGAAGTATCAAAATTTACAAAATCATCCATTATGTCCTTATCACCCTACACATAGAAATATGGGTCGTTTACTTGTGAGAATGAGTAACATCCATAAAAGGATGGTTAGTACTCTACGTATTGAGTAAAGTAATAATATAGATGAGTAAAGGATATAAATAATTACATGAAATCACAACAGAAAATAATCACACAAGCAAAATACAAAAAACAATGCAATGTAATTACATGTCTATATTTCATTATTAAATATAACATATTTCAGTCTTTTATTTATGCTAAGTTCAAGGACCCCACTATTATTAATCTTGTGGAACAGACTAAAACACCTCTCAATGACAATATACCTGAGCCAATATTATCGTCCCGTGGAATATAACAAACATGAAATAGGCCAACATGCTCCTAAAAACTATTCTTAAACTAGTGGAACAATCTAAAATATCTCTCAGGGAAGAACACACATGAGCCATTATTATGGCCCGGTGGAACATACCCAACACCTCAGCCCTAATTCACATAATCTTTCACTTTAAGTGATTAATGTTTTATTCATTGATTAAATTATCTCAAGTCATATTCTCATTTATGTTAATTTTAGGGCTCCATTATCATTAATCTAATGGAACAGACTGATGTACCTCTAAGAAAAAAAATATGCTTAAGCCATTTTTATTTTTAGGTAGAACAAACCCATAAAACACCTAAGTCTGATTCACGTGGTCTTCGAGTTTAAGTAATTAATGCATTATTAATTATTGGCATGATATTTATAAAACATAATTGAAGCAAGTAAATCACAACTAAATATATATCAAGGTTATTCTTAAGGATTTAGGTCCATATACTTTCTAAGATATCCTAATTTGACATTTAGGCATAACTTATTCTCTTTTACTCTTTTATCCACCAAATTTAAAATGTCTTCCTAAAATATTATTTTTAACAATATAACTAAAAATAAAGGCCTAAATCTAATATCTTGTACATTAGATAACATACCTATCTCAAAAGTTACTATTTGTGAGGCTTACAAAGCCCTAATTTCACAAGTATACCATAACATTTACCATAAGAGTCCTAAGATTACCAAATTCTGTATACATACCTAAAATACCTTTATTAACAATATATCAAAAAATTGTACTTTAATTCTAACATTTCACACATGTGACAATAACTTCACCATTTTAGGGTTATTATTTTCAAATTAAGCTATTTTTTTATTTTCTGGAACTAAGCCTTTCATAATTACTAAAAATATTTCAAATGATATCCTTAGAATATTTTTAAATCATATAACACTTTAAAATACCAATATTACCATATTAAACCCATATTAACCAAAATACCCTTAAAGGTAACTAAAATCCCTTATTTCATGAAAACTTTATATGTTTGGTAACAATATTTTCAAATCCTCCATTTATTAGCATACATCTTAAATGTAATAATTTACCAATTATCATACTATACAAAATCCACATGACAATATCATATATTATAACAACTCATTGAGGGTATTTTTACATAGTACTTAACACAATGATATTCACATGCTCCTCATCTTACTTAATTTCATCATATAATATCATATTCTTATATCATAACATTAACAACATGAATTTAACAACATAGTAATAATAACATAATAATACACAAAATCATATTATACATTTAGGAAAAACCCTAACTATAACTAGTATCCTTATAGATAACGGCATCGATCTCTAGGCATGCATCCTATCCTACCTTCTCTAAAAACTCTTGAAAATAACCTAAGAAATAGTAATAAAGCACCATTAGAACTTATTCATATAATTAATGAAAATTTAAGATAATAGATAGTAAAAGGATTAGAGAAAAACCAAAATAATGCTCGTAGTAAGGTGCTGAAGTTAAGGTAGTGGTAAAGACACAAGATTCCATTGCTAGTAGTAGGGTAACAACCAATGATGACAAAGGTAGGAGAGGTGAAATGGTGGAAGTAGCCAAAGGGAGGTGGTGAGCTTCATTGATTTTGGATTCAAGAAGGGGTGAGTTTTGATGGTTGGTGTCGAAGGAATAAGGGTAGAAATGATAGTTTGTGCCATTTATGAGGGGTGGGGATTGGTATAGGAGGCCAAAGAGAGTGTTTAGGTTGTGGTGTAAATGTCCAAATATGGTGGGGGTGTTGGAACTTGCCAGTAGTAATGGGGGAAACATGGTAAGGGCTATTGGTGGTAATGGCGGAGGCACAATGAAGGCTGTTGGTGGTGGTTTTTATGGTGTGTTTGGAGAAGGTGAGAAAGAAGGAGATAAATGAAAGAAGACTTCATTTTGTAGTGTAAATTTTGACAAAAAAAAGATGGATGAAGGAGATTGTCTCTAGTATTAACTGTGTTATATATATACATACATAAGAAGAGAGTGAAGGAGATAGGTGATGGGGTAAGATTTTTAACAAAACCCATTAGCACAAGGTATAGGTGATGATATGCTAATGGGGTAGGGTGTAGGTGAAGTCTCAGCAAAGAGCATGGTAGACGGTATAGCCATGAAAGATTTCAAATAGGAATAAAGGTAGAAAACAAAGAAAAAAAATTGATCGAGTAGGGGAAATGAAAAAAAAAAAAGAATGAAAAGGGGGAAAAGAAAAGGAAAATGGAAGAAGGAGGGAGGAAATAATGTGGGTTTAGAATTATATTTAGGTTAAAATAATATAGATTAAGGTATTATAATAATTTAATTAACAACTTATTGGGTTTAAGTTTAGATTAAAGTATTAATAACTTGAATTAGAGATTAGGGTTAGGTAATAATATAAATTTATTGAGTATTAGAATTAAGTTACAATATTAATTACTTGGAATTAGGTTAATCTAAAATTTGGGGTATTACAATAGATTCTTCAGGCCCATGGTCTTGATTAGGGTTGTGCAAAAAATTTGGGATCCAAAAATTTGATCCAATATTTAAAAATCTGATCCAACATTTCTGATATCTTAATCGATTTTAGTCCAAAAGGATATCCGATATTCAAATATCTGGTATTTTTCTGGATTATCCGATCTAAAAAAAATATATGATATTTTGTTGATTATTTCAACAATACATCATATTATTGTATTTTCATAGTTTTAAGTTTTAAAATGTATTTATTTTTATATTTTAAATATTTATAATAATATTTTAATACTTCTTTTAGATAAAATAAGACATTTATATGAATATAAATATAAATATTAATTGATATACGATCTTTATTTTTAAAAATATTCTAGCAAAAGTTATTAAAATTGATAAAATGGTATTTTCATAATGATATTGGATATTTCCGAATCCGGTCCATATTCGGTCAGTATTTTTCGGATATTCGAATCTCGGATATCCGGTCTAAAAAATGCGGAGCTAATATCCGAAAAAAAATATCTGAACGGATACGGATATCTGGTTTTGCACACCCCTAGTCTTGATGTAGTTGAGGCAATACCTATATCAAAATCATCAACAATTAGTCTCCTCAAGTTTTTTTTCCCTCGATTGAACCCTTATCACAAGATACAATTTCTATAATAACAAAAAATATATTAGAATAATGAATTATAGGGTTACAATATAGAAACACATCTATATAATAATAGAAATTACTTCGTCATCATTCCATATGGCATATGTGACATGACCCTTAATAGTGGTGAGAAGATTTAGAATGAGTGGACCCCCACTAGTAGGTCCACTCAATCTTCAATCATCCTTTGATACTGATGAGGAAATAGACCTTGTTGTGTGGGTAGATGTGCTAGTTTCAGATAAAGCTCCCTCATTGGGATCATCATAGTCCTCTTCAAATGACAATGTTGTGTATCTATTGTATGAGGAAATTTTCCACGCTCCATCGTAAGTCATGCTCTGGCACTAGCAATGAATGTCCTGTTTGCCACCTTAGTGGTAGAGGGAGTAACCTACCTCAAATCCTTTCATCTACCTCCTCTACCATCCATCTACTAATTATAACAAAAACATCATTACTAAATGTTATGCATTAGCTCATTAATGGTTTAAGGTTTGGGGTTTGGGATTAGGGTTTAGGGTTAATGGCTTAAGGTTTGGGGTTTGGGGCTTAAGGGTTAATGGTAATGATTTAAGGTGTAGGGTTAGAGGTTTGGGATTTAGTGTTTAGCGTTTGGGGTTGGGGTTTAGGGTTAATGGTTTAAGGTTTATATTTTGGGATTTTGGGTTTTAGGTTTGGGATTAAGGGTTTGGGTATTATGGTTTAGGGTTCAGGACTTAGGGTTTATAATTAGAGGTGAGGGTTTAGGGTTAAGGGTAAGTGTAACACCCCCATTTTTTCACTACTAAAAATATTTGTTTTGAAAACCTTGCAAAAGTGGAAAAACACCAAATAATTAGAAAAAATAGGGTGTTACCGCCACACTTAACATAGGATAAGCGTTAACCATCCGTCCCATATTAGATACAAGGTTGAGTCCCAAACAAACCAAAACCAAAGTAAAGTGTGCCAAAACACATTATATAAATACCAAAAGAAAAGCTCTCAAATATAGGACCTCGACAATCCGCAAATATTCAAATATATAAAGAACAATTAAGCCAAAGTACAGTGTTCAAATTACATAAAACAAAAGTAGTTCTATAACACCCCCATTTTTACTATTAAAAATTTTCGTTTTGTGGAAGCGTTAATTACAAAATCAATGGGTTTTACTGCCACACTCAGTATAAGTCCGGTATCCGCTACCATTCTTATACTAAGTGCTAAGGCTAAAACATTTCTTTACTCAAATAACATAATGACAAAAGTCAAGATAGAGAGAGTAATAGATGAGTACAGTATTAGTTAAAAGCAACGTCAGTAGTCTGTCAAAACTCATGAGAGAAATTATAGGAGGACAT
This sequence comes from Tamarix chinensis, assembly GCA_030549775.1. Taxonomy (NCBI): domain Eukaryota; kingdom Viridiplantae; phylum Streptophyta; class Magnoliopsida; order Caryophyllales; family Tamaricaceae; genus Tamarix; species Tamarix chinensis. The sequence continues at coordinate 23,520,567 of CM060181.1, forward strand.
AAAAGTCCCAAAACAATTGGAGACCAGATCATAGAAGAGACACCATATATTCCTACACTCTCAAAACTGACTGACAGCTTTCAGCTGGACTCGAAAACTGACCTGCAAAGTCCACTACCAATTGAATAGGCAAGAGCCCATAAGAATGAACCCTTTAGTACTACGATACTGAGCAACCCTTTATACCAAACTAAAATAATAAAATAGCATAGAACACATGCAAGTCATACCGTTAACATTGTATAAGACATATACATACACAAACAAGGATTTAGATACAGTAGTTATTCAAATAATTAAATTCCATCTTGGTCACAGACTACTCATATTCACTCTTCTGAAATAGATGAACTTACCAAATGAACAACCCAGAGATACTATCTAAAGTATGATTAGAAGAAAACCCTTATACAATAACCATAAGGCATCATGAAAATACATGGTATAAACATTAAGATATACATGAGCTGATCTAGCATAATAATCATAACAGATAAGCAATAGTCATTAAACTACCTACTGTTCATACGTGCCTATTAAGAATATAATAACACTTATCAACTAAGCATCCCAAGATGCTTTCTGAAACAATAATCAAAACCCACTCTACACCACAATTATAACATTTACAGCGTAATTCATGTCTCAGCATTAACCCCAACCAATTATAGAATGTCACAGATATACTTACAGGTACAGTATAATAAAATCCATACATCACAGGTATACTTATAGGTACAACATCATAACCAAATACACAACGTCACAGGTATACTTACATGTACAGTATAATAACATCCATAACCTCATAGGTATACTTACAGATACAGGATAACAATATACATAATGTCACAAGTATACTTACAGATACAGTATAATAACCAAATACATAACGTCACAGGTATACTTACATGTACTGTATAATAACATCCATAACTTCACAAGTATACTTACAGATACAAGATAACAATATACATAACGTCATAGGTATACTTACAGGTACATATAATAACCAAATACATAACATCACAGGTATACTTATAAGTACGATATAATTTATAGGTATACTTACAAGTACAGTATAATAACATCTATAACCTTACAGATATACTTACAGGTATAGTATAATAAAATACATAACACCACAAGCTTACTTATAGGTGCGGTATAATGAAATCCATCACATCACATGTATGTTCACAGACATAATACCAACACAGGTAGGCACAAAGGCTGCTACCCCAAAACCACAGGTAGGCATAACGACTACTACCGAAACCATAGGTAGGCACACCGGCTGCTACCAAAACCATAGGTAAGCACAATGGCTACTACCCAAAACCACATGTAGGCACAACGACTGCTACCAAAACCACAGGTAAGTACAACGGCTATTAACAAACCAATCCAATATCCAATAATAATCATTCCAATCATATAATTTCCATTTTTATTTACTCGAGAGGGATACAATAATAATCCCGAGACATAACAGTACATCGGTCATACCGGCGCACAAGGCAACACGATACCCTCCAACCATCCAACCTAGAGGCATAACAGCACTCTAGTCATACTAATGCACAAGGCACACAGTACCCTCCTCATCTCAGACACCTAATCCTTAAGTATCGATATCCCTTATAGAGCCCATAGATCACCTATAGAGTAGACTAGGGCCTTACAGGGGCATAACTGACACACCAGAAACCCAAACAAATCGAGGACTCCTACCTTGTCTCTAGGGTAGCTACCCCTAGAGAGAAACCATTTCCAAACTCAAGGTCTTCTACTTTACATATTAGTATTTTTATAAGGTGATCACAGATAACACACATTACACATTTGTTCTCATTTCCATACTTATTCATTTTTCCTTTATTTCCAATTATCCAAGTCAACCCTATGGTCAATAGTATAAAATAAAGTTAAAGTCAATACTAAGGTCAACCTACCAAAAGTCTAAGGCCATCCTATATCCAATTATTTAAATTTGGGTGTACTAGGCCGAAATGACCAAAATACCCCTGAGGCCAATAATTATCAGATTATCATTCATTTAAATACAAAATCCATTTTATTTATTAATATGTTGTGAAAAGGCTAAAATAAAATAATCTAATTATTTATTATACAATTTAAATCATCAGCCATGTTAAAAGACCATTTTGCTCTTACATAGATTTCTACATATGAAACCCTATCATATAATTTTGAAATGTATAAAACACATGATCGTATAATCAAAAACAGATAAAACATATTAAATATAAATTTCAGGATAGATATCATAATGCACAAAAATGACTAAATTGCCCCTAGGGCACACATCCATAATAATTATTCCATAATTATATCTAAGCATGCTCAACCTATTATTTTACACATAATTATCAAACAAAATATTTTTCCATCATTAGAATCATTTTTAAATCATACTTTCATACCCAAAATATTTTATATCAGATAACATGCTCGTTTTATCCGTTTTCATAATAATAATAATAATGATTAACACATAATTATATCAAAATAAATCATGCTTAACATATTCCATACACCAAAAACCCTAATGTGCTATCATGTAATTTTTATTATTTTAGTAGAGTATAACAGTTACTTGAATTCTAGAAAAAACATAAAATTAGCGGTATCCAGTAAAATTTATTAGGTCCTACTAATTAAAATTTCATACCTAAAAAATAATACCACAAATACCAAATTAATATCTATCAGATAAACTAATAATCATAGTATAAAAATATTAATTTTTCTAAAATTACCAAAATACCCTTACATTTAATATAGGTACCAAGTTTTCTTAAAATGCCACACAACTCATGCTGCATGCAGCATGAGTCACGCACGAAAGAAAGGGGGCATGGTTGCTGGCTGGGTGAGAGTTGGCTGGGCAAGGTAGGGAAAGAAAAGGGTGGCAGCCAATGGGACGGAGACCGGTGGCTGGTCGTTGGAGCTTGTGGCTGGCCGGCAGTTGCTGTGGGGTGGAAGCATGCAAAGAGATGGGTGTTGCGTGCGACTCAAAGGGGCAGAAAAAGGAAGGGTGTAGAGGCTGCGAAGGTTGGGTGGTGACGGGCTGGATGCTGCTGGTTGGCTGCAGTGGTGGTGATGCGGGGCTGGTAGTAGGCGGTGGATGCTAGTGGAAGATGGGGCTAGGGAGTTGGGTGACGGGTTGCGATGTGGTCGGGGGTTAGTGCATGGGAAACAAATGGGGTAGGGGGAATCAGACGAAATAGAGGAAGGGAAGGGTTGGGGAGTTGTGGTTGTGTGCTGAGGGTGATACATGGAGGGGCTGGTCGGGGAGTGGACGACGAGTTTCGTGGGGGAGGTCAGGGGCTGCTGGGTTTGGTGGCTGGGGTGGTGCATTGGTTGGAAATGCTAACCAAGAGAGAGAGAGAGAGAGGAGTGGGAGGGGAAGTGAAGGGGTAGAAGGTCGGGGCTGGGTTGGTTAAGGAGCGTATGTGTGTGTTATATGCAGGGGAAGAACCAAACGAAATAGGGAGAGGGGCTGTTTGGGGTGTGTGAGTGTGCGTCGTGTATATGTAGTATATCAACGCTTGTTTGGTTGTTCGACGGGGAAGGTGTCATGCATAGTAGGGGGAGCTGGGATGAATTGTGGGTTGGGGGATGATTGGAGTGTGGCGTGTATCTGTGTAGTGTGTAACATGTATATGTGAGTATGAATGCAGAGGGTGGAGTAAAGTAAAAAATCTGAGGGAGATAGGGAGAGTATTTACGTACGGGGATGAGATAACAAATGGCAAAGGGAGAGAGAGAGAGAAGAAAATATATTTTTTAAATATAATTTAAATTTAATTCAGATAAATTAGGATATCGGGTAGAAATATAATTTAGGAAAAAATAAACCAATTTAAGATAGGTTTAAATAAAATGGAAAAGATAAAATAATTGGGAATGGATTTTAGGAATTTATTTCGGGTTATGGGTTGCAGTTATTAATAAAATAATTAGGATAAGATTTACGGGTAAAAATTAGGATTTAAATAAATAGTCAATTTCTATCAACTTTTTAACCTGATTATTTTTATATCTAAACCGTTGTAATAATACGAATAATAATAGCACTTTTAATATTTAACCTCATAAAATAATAATTATAACTAATCATATGATTATTAATTTTTAATTAACGTTTCTAAGAACGGGGTATTACAAGTTCATCAAGGACTGCACAAAAAGTCTTTAAATGTCCAAGCTTTTAGATTCCATGCCCAATACGAGGTTAGACTACTACTGGCCATCCCTAAAAATTTGCGCATTGCCCTCTACTCATGGGATTGATAAGGGGGATTGAGCAAATGGGTACATCGATACGCTTTTTACTGAGTAAGTTAAGTTATTTCTTCAATGAAATTCACAAGCACATAAGATTTTAGCATAAAATGATAATCATACTAACTAGTTCATGCCTATTTCATATAAACAGAATGCATGCTCTATCATGGTCATATCATATATAGGAAACTCATATCATACATGGCTCATCATTCTTAGAAACATAACACAACATTGTAGATGACTACATGTAATCTTCTAAGTATATTATTTAGCTATCATTAAATTTTTATCCAAATGCTTATTCAAGTTCTTATCAAGTAATGGGTTATTCACCACCCCATAGTCTCACATACCATAGAATTCTATTCAAACTAAAAGACATAAAGTCTAGGACAAAGCCAAGCAACCACCACTGAACATAAGTTTGGGCTAAAGTTAAGTAACCATTAATGAACATAAGTCTAGCCCAAAGCCAAAAACTACCTAGGTAACCAGACCCTATTGTATTGATATCCCCTGGTACATCATCAGTGTCTAGAGTAGGTAAAGCAACAGGATCTACTACGTTCCTACCCAAAGGCACCAATACATGCCGAAAGGTAGACTAACCCTCGGTAGCTAATCAATGATTGGGTAACCCAAATCCATACACAGATTAATCATCCTTTCTTTAAATGATCAGTACATTATTCTCGAGGTTGCATGATTATACAAGGCCTATATAATATGCAAGCAAGGAATTCACATACTTATTCCATCTTAACTATTACCATTCCCCAACCATGTGTGGGTTTTCCATTAATTCTTACTCAATATTAACCAAATCCCTTAGATTAATCCATTTCAAGCTAAGGTCCATATTACATTACCCCTTTAAAGCGGTAAAATACTTATTTGAGTTTTCTAATTAAGGCCTTTACAACATCCCTTAAGCATGCCAAGAGCCATGATCCATTTAATCCATCCATGAGGTTATTAATCCATGCCAACAGATATATTTTACCCATTAAATAGTCATATAGTAGAATTAGGCATAATCTCAAAGCATATCCAAGCTAAAATATCAAAATCACACAATCTGGCCAAACTAACATATCGGTTTGGCTTAGACAAACCCAAGGTTCCCTTAAATTGATCAATTGGTTTGGTCAAACCAATATACTATTTAGAGACTAATCAATTAGTTCTACCAAACTATTTGATGGGATTAAGTAGAGAGAAAACCAAGGTCACCACAAACCTATTGGTCAATCAATCGATTGTTCTATGGACTAGTCAATTGATTTGCCCCCAAACAACACATAACATATATTTTTCATGTGAAGAACCATAAAAAATCCTACCACATCGAAACCAAAACATATCATAGCATCAGGAAAATGTTTCATCAGCTCATAAACTAAAACATGCTTCACAATTAATCAAATCGACCTAATTTCCCTAAAATCATGCCTTTTTCTCATGATTTTGAATTGGATCAATAGGCATCAATCTGAAACCAAATTCTCATGGAAACTTGTAAAATTAGGATCTTAAAGAATACACCACATCACATTCTTAATTAGGTCACATTTCAGAACTAATAATGACTTACTTGGTACAAGTAAAACTTTTTAACAAATAAGAAAACTCAACATGGAAGATTTAAACTTCCAAACCTTAAAAATAAAATTTTGAAGCATTATAAATACAATAAATAATTTCATAAATAATGATTTGAATTAGGAGAACAAAAACTTACCAAACCTAATTGAAAAAATAAAGAGAATTTATGTTGAAAGAAAGATTCAACTTCCTCCCAAATCTAACCCTCCTTTGCTTAAACATAAATAATACGAAGTTAGAGAAATGATCAAAGGAGTGGAAGGAAACCAAAATTAAGCTCAAAGTGGGGAGGAAGGAACACATGGCTAGGAGGCTGGAATACCTCATAGGCTGAAAAACTAGTGAATGGAAGGAGTGATTAGGGTTATTTATAGCTAATGAATCGGTATAAGAAAGAGTGTGGTTAGGCATATATAGAAAAACCCTAATTTATACTATTTGAATTTGAGCTCAACGGGAAAATTTTGCTAAAGATAAGCTAACCTCCCTTCTAGAGCTAAAATGGTGATTTTTGGAGAATTCATGTCCAATTCACCTAGAAAATGTCAAAGACAATAGAGGAAATGAAAGATCTGTAATACCTAAAAATTTTCTTAGCCTAATCCCACATCATTAGCACCCTAATTTTATTCTCTCAATAAATCTTATGTTATCCTTAACCTAACTCCTTAATCCCAAAACTTTAACTGAATCCAAAACCTTGACTTGAATAAACAGTAATTCATAAACAAAAAGACAAAACCCACCAAAATCTCCATTTATCCTAATTACTTTGGCTAATCCAAAATTACCCTAAACTAATCCTCCAACCCTTCTTTTTTTCCTTTTCTTTCTCCTTTTCTTTTCTTCTTTCATCTCCTCCTTCCGTAAACCTTGAGCTACAAAGTTTGAACTTGTTGCAACTTGCACCACCCACTTGCACCATCACCTTTCTACATCTATCACCCATCACCCTACTTCCTTTCTTCATTTTCTTCTTCTCCTTCTGCTCCGTTATCCCTACCCGTCTGGACAACTGACTGCATACCCTACAAACTTCAAGTTCCACTGTCATTTTACTTCTCACGCAACACCTACATCAACCATCACCACCCTCACCCTGCAGCTACTATCCTACCCCTAACCATCCTCTACAACCATCACTATCATCATCACCTTGCAGCTACACCATTACCATCACACACCACCCCTATTCTTTTCTTCTTTCCCAACTCACACCACACACACACACACACACACATACTTCACACTCTCCTTCTTTATCTTTGGTTTTGCCTCATTCTACCCATCTTTATGTCAAAGAGCCATTGGTCAAGCTACCTCTTCCTTCTTCTTTCCTTTGCCTGTCTTCTTCTTCTTCTTCTTCTTCTTCTTCTTCTTCTTCTTCTTCTTCTTCTTCTTCTTCTTCTTCTTCTTCTTCTTCTTCTTCTTCTTCTTCTTCTTCTTCTTCTTCTTCTTCTCCTTCTTTTCCTATTTTTGGCCTACGCACCACCATTTCCACCACCTCGGACCACCTCAGCCACCAATCATTTCCCTTTGGCTTATGGACCGGCCAAAAAGGCTACTCCAACCTTCCCCCTCACTATCACCGTCCATCACCGCCAACCACCACTTATTTTCCCTTCTTTTTCCTTTGGTACGTCGTAGTATTTTAGAGTACATGGCCTGTGCACCGCTTGTTGCATGGTCGTGCAACACTTAAAATCTCTTTCTATACAGCTGTGAAACCCTTCCACCACCTGACCATGCTTGATTTTTCTACTTGTCCTGTTGTTGCACAGTTGTGCAACTTTCGTATTGCCTAGTCGTCCAATATATTTTCTCTTGACCAGGAGTTGCAGCGCCTAATGCACAATAGTGCAACTTTATTTTTTTAGCCGTGCACCCCTATTTTCACCCCAAACCTTGTCCAAGAACCATAAAAATTTAACCATAGCTTCACCACACATTCCTCTACACATCCACACACCTCAAACTCCCATTTGACTATGGTTATATCTATTTTTACCCTCTTTACTTTGATTTCTCCTTCAATTTACCTCTTCAAGTCTAACTATGAATTTTATTATTTTTCATAGGTGGTATTCACTAGCTTCGGAGGAGGAAGTCTAGAATTTGCATGCTTAGAGCCCGGTTTCCTAGTTGGTAAGGATATTATACAATGTTTAGGGTTTTTGATGTTATTTACTTGTATGGTTACATGTGTTTTTCATGATATTGTTTATATATGATGTAACATATATTGATCATGATATTTTATGATGATATGAATGTTATGTTGAAAGAAATTAAGAATTGGTAATAAGTACCATTATGTTATGATGTTATTGTGATAATATCATATTTGGGGAATTATATCTTATGGTATGAAGTATGGGTTCAAGGATATTATGTTATTGAAAGAAAGTAAGAATGGGTAAGAGGTACCATTATTATTTTGTTGTGATAATGTAATATTTGTGGAAATATATCCTATGGCATAAAATATGGACTTAAGGATATTATATATTTTAGAAAGTAAAAATGGGTAGGAGTTACCATTATTATTTTGTTGTGATAATGTCATATTTGTAGAAATATATGTATTATGGTATGAAATATGGGCTAAGTTAGTTTTGATAAATGGACTTAAGAATTATCATGAGGTATGATGATTACCTATGGAGTTGGAAAATAACATATGAGGAAAAAATAAAGGTTTTTAATTGTGCTTAAGGGTAACTTGGTCATTATAGGATAATAAGGAAATTTTGGTGTTTAGGTGTTAGGAGGTTTAAAATATAATATTAATAGCATGAGGAATTCATGGAAGTACTATTGTTATTTAGGATTCTTAAATGATTTGATGGCTAATTTGGGGCAAACTATCTTGGAATGATAATACCGTTATTCCATGTTTAAGATTTAGATGTTATCTATCGAAATTGGTAATCATAAAAATTTTATGAGAGGTGTTATGACAATTCAATGGAATTTAGGTCTTGGATATTTCAATGATTAATATATCGGGATGAGATTATTAAAGTATACTTATGGGGATTAGATTGTGCATATTGGGTATGATGGAAATGAGGGGATTTGGAGATGATACAATATAAGTTGTGTGAATTAATCAATATGGGAGAATGAATATAAAAGGGTGTGTAATTAGGGTTCAAAAGGATTTAAGGACTTAGACCTATGTTATATGCATATCTATTTTTAATGTGTCCTATGCTTGAGAATCAATTTTGAATAAGATACTAATTACTTAAAGTGAAAGATCATGTAAGTAGGGCCAATGTGATCTATTTTTTTCTATATATATACATATATACTCATTCCAACTGAGAGAATAGTGGCTCGGGAGCGTTTTTTCCCGAAAAGATGTTTTTAATTTCCATTCCACTAGAAAGAATAGTGGCTCTGGAGCATTTTGCCTTGGGAAGGTACTTTAGTCTATTCCACCGGTTTAAGAATAGTGGGGTTCCTACACTCAACATATATAAATGAATAAAAAGGGATTATACTTAATAAAGGAATTTGGATCATTTTCTGTCTTATGAGATGTTTCATTTATTTAGTTATTTTCCTTATTATCTAATGTGAAAGCATGTGTTATTTGTATTCCTATTTTAATAGTATTGTTCTCTTACTTAGTACGTAGCATAATAACCACCCGTTTTATCGGTGTTCCTCATTCTTATGAGTAGAAGGCCCTGAATCTTATGTGCAGGTCTCAGAAGATCAATTAGATGATCATGTTGCCTATGACGCCTTATGTGGGGATGAGTGACTTCATTTATGTTAGGGTTGGGTAAAGAGTAATTTTTATCGAATTTATATATTTAGCTGGATACCCTTTTTGGACTCTTGATACATGGTATCTCCTCTTTTGTATTTTGTTTTGTTAAACTCAGAGTTAGGCTCCAAACTCAGTATTGTACTATAAATATTCTTTTGTTTCTAATTTTCTTGTGCTACTTTAAATATTTTAGCATTGTAACTGATGTAAGGATGGTTGCATAAGCCAGAATTATGTCGATCATGGTGGTAACCCCCATTATTTTAGTTAATTACTTTTGTTGCAAAACAAAATTTTTTAATAGTAAAAATCGCGGTGTTACACGATCGGTGTGGGAAGGAATTTTGCAGCTAAGTAGAGACAATCTGGGAATCAAAGAAACAATTCTAGAAGTGTGTTGAGGAGAGATGGGGAAGAAAACAAAGCCAAGGCCATCATCTCCCTCTATTGTCTAAATTGAACCCTCAAATTAGTTTGAGGAAGAAGCTCTAGCTAGATGTATGATAAGAAAGGTTAAGAATCTCTAAAAAAAAACAGCTTTTAATGGGGTTATCAAGGTTCCATTTTGGTATAAGAATTTTTCCTAAAATAATCGAGTTTTAAAAATATACTCAACTAGACAAAGTCGATCAGTTTGGCCTACCAGTCGATTGTTATACTAACCAGTCGATCGGTTTCCTAAATTAATCGATTGGTTCAGTCGAGCAAAACCATATAGCTAAAACGACAAACCAGTCAATCGGTTCATAGAGCCAATAGATCAGTCTACCTAAAAAACTCATTTTATTCAATTTCCAAGCTTATTCAAGTCCAAATTTTCCTCACACTAAATTATAGTTCCAAATTAAAATCAAACATTATTAAATTTTAATAAACACTACAACTTCCCATTCAACACAACTAGTAAAAAGATGGGGTATTATAGTTAAAGGGTAACAAGAGTTCAGGGTTTCAATTGTTATGTCACCTGTCTAGGGCAAAGAGTTACAAGTGAAGTACCTGGTGGAGGAGTAGGCTGAGCGATGAAATGCCAACCAGCAAAAGTTTGTGACAGGTGACTTACCCGCATGGAGATTATTTTTACTAGTGAACTACCCATTGGTAGTTATAACTACCGAGTGAACCACTAGTCGAGCTACTTTTTCGCCCTTGACCTCTATTGATAGCATTCAAAGATTATATTTTAACCCAAAATTATTAATAAAAAAAATTACTAATCTAAGGTTGATCTATGTATGGAAACATTAATATCGATCAAATAACAACTAATTTCACAAATTGCAATAATCAAATATTGCATTTGTAGCTACTTCAATAACTATAAAAATTAAAAAAAAAAGATAAAATCTTGCATGTATTTTTATGTAGAATGCATTGGAATGTTGACTAAAATCTAGTTTTTTTGAATTGATGAAAGATTTGAAAATAATTAAGTGAATTTGTAAGGAGTTGAGGTGAGGGAGAAGAGAGAAAATATGATAGAAAGTTATGAGGGGTGAGAAAATGTGAAGGGTAAAATTGAAAAGGATAATAAATTTAGGGGGCGGATGGATGTGTATTTAGTAGAATTGAATATCACACCTTTTCTTTGAAGACTCCATGCACTTTGTACCAGCATCCATCAAAATACCTTTTTATTCAATATTTTTGATTAAAGCCTTTTTCTTCCTTAATGAGGTGGTTTCACTAACACATTCATCACCATCTCTACTATTAGTCACATTAGTTATCCATTTTTTCAAGTTATTCTTACTTCCATTTCTTCATCCTTAATGAGGAGACGGCCCTGAGGTATACTTCTATGTGTGAGCCTTCTATGCTTGTCAAATGAGCCCCCCACCCTCTCCCACACACACAAAACATGCCACATTGCAAGTGGCAATCAAGGTACAAAAAAAAATCTTAGTGTTAAGGGTGACCAAAGGTGGTAAAAAGCAAAGAGAAAAGAAAGAAAAAGAAATAGAGAAGACTAGAGAGATGGTGTGGAGTTAAAAAAATTTTGGGATGAATATTATTGTAGTTAAAAAGTTGGGGGGGAGTAGGACTTTTTTATTTCAACATTATATATATATATATATATATCTTGGAGAAATTGAAGATGGGCACAATGAGGATTTGAGTGTCTTGGTTGTTTTTGTCTTCATGTTATACATTAGCTTATGGATTTTCTTCGAAGTAGCAGAGTGGTTGCTTGTGTCAAGTCTGACTATTTTATTTGTCTGCACATTCGGATCAGTTAAGCATTATTATACCATCACCAGCATCTAATATTAGTTCCCATACAAATCCTGAGGGAGGGGACTGAAAGTTAGTTTTACATATCAACCATGACCTTTTATGAAATTCACTCATTGTTATAATTCCTTTTTTCGTGTATAAAGACAAACAATAAACAACCGATAATAACTTCTTTCCGAACTATGCTCCTGCAATAATTGGTGTACGTTGCTTAGTAAGATAAGAGAGCCATTTAAATCCATCACTGCCTATCATCTTGAATGTCTTCAGGGCCTCCCCATTGTCTGATTCTTGCTTTAGCAAGATTAGCCTGCCATTTAGTTGATAAAATCCAGGGAAAAATGATGTTAGATCATCATATAAGCATTTCGGTTGTAGTAACTCTATGAAGACTGCATATAAAAAGTAGATCAATAAAAAGAAAATACTAAAATAGAAGTTGTATCTGATAAATAAACTTACCTCCTTATTCCAGTTGGTATTGTAAATCATCAGGAACAGGGCACTTGTTTGCACTATTGTTCCCGTCGTCATTCCGTACCAAATACCCTACACAAAATATTTGTTCAAATAAAGTGAAGTGAGTAGTTAACTAGTTGATTCTTGAAACATGTATGAAGAGGCACAAAAGTAACAAAAATTCCAGGAAGGTCAAGTGAGGTTTAAAAAGACAAGAAACAGAAGAAGAAGAAGAAGAAGAAGAAGAAGAGTACTCACCTTGATTCCATAGTTAAATTTATAACCAAGTATTAATCCCAAGGGAATTCCAATAATGTAGTAACATCCTATGTTCACATAAGCCACAAATGCTTGCCATCCAGCTCCTATCACCACACCTACATTTCATTTGATGGAACAATCATGCATGAATTAGTATATTAAATGTTAACATAAACATAATCGGTGGGCACTTGTTAAGGCTTTGAACAAGTGAACAATAGTTAGTTACAAATTTACAATAATTTGTGCCGCTATTAAATAGTACTTGTATTATCTTTCTTGTGTTTATAGTACAAGGGGAAAGACCAGACATATATATATATATATATATAGATATATATATGGCACACACCAGAGAGTGCAGGTTGTACGGTGTTGATGACGATGTTAACGGCAAGCAAAGGTGTGAGCTCATACACAAGTTGTTTCACTTCAGAGCTACTTGAGAAGAGTGCTGGGTATTTGCTTCGGAAACCTATTAGAATAAGTGATATGACCAAACCACAGAGGAATGCAATCGTGGCTATTACCACCACCGAGAACCTGGCTCTTTTTGGATGTCCTGCACCTAATTCATTGCCCACCCGCACGCTGCATGAATCAAAAGTAATCTCTGTTAGCAGTATCTGTTAATTATGAATGATGGGCGAAGAAAATCTCTCGAGCGATCTCTCCGCAACTAATGAAGCTGATGAGATTGGGACGTCGTTGAGTTAAAGACCTTACGGCTGCACTGAGTCCGAAAGCAATCATTATTGTCCCACCAAGTATGTTCATGCTACAAAACCCAAAACGTTAGGGAATCCACACAATTAATAACGTTGAGTAAAATAAACGAGACGTAAGAAACCAACCCAATGGACAGTGCGTTGACTGAAACTTCCGCATTCTTAAAGTATCCGGCTAGAAGGATTAAGATCATTAGATACCATGTCTCTAAGCTGCAAACAAAGACCAAAAAAAATGGGGGGGGGGGAAAGAAAAAGGAAGGTGAAGCTTCTTCCTTGATAAAAATGAAACTACAAATAAGGCAAAATTTCATTCGGATAATTTGAACTCTACATTTTAATTTAAAAAATATGAACATTGATTATATATATAGTAAAGACATGTAATAAGAATCATTTTTTATACCAAAAACTGAGAATCATTCTAAGTTTTTAAATTCTTTATATTAATTTTTTTATCTATTAAGAATAGTTTAATCCATATATTATGGATAATTTTCTGATTTAAAATATAAATATTTAATGTTTATAAAAATTTTACTTTATTTTTTAACACTCAAAATATGTTAAATGCATTTACTTTTAGAAAATTATTTTTTATTTTCCATCTAGTATCTTCTATGGGAAATAAAACAAAATAATTTCTCACAAAAAACTAGAAAAATGTGTTTGATCAAAATTTAAAGCATGTTTATGTTCATCTAAATTGAATTATTATAACAAAAACAATATATTATTATCAATATTAACATTATAATGAGGAATATTATTGATTTTAATAATAATATTATCATATTATTATTTATGATGACAATAATAAGCATATTAATTACTATAGTAAGATTATTCTTATTAAAAATATTAATAATACTCATAATGTTAAAAATAATATTAAAACTAATAACATAAATAGTAATAATATCATTATTCTTATTACTATTATTATCACTAACAATGATAAAAAAAATATGTATATAACATTAATATTAATATAATAAATGTTAATATGAAAAATAATTATGATAATAATAAGATCATTCAAAATAATTAACAAAATAAGAATGATTATATTAATACTCTTATTATTATCCTAAATAGTATTATTATATTTATATTAGTAATAACAGTCTTATTGATGTTGTGATTATTATAATAATAACTTTAATAGAATTAATATTATTAATATTATGATTATTATAATAATAACTTTATTAGTAATAATAACATCATTATTATTAATAATAATATCACTAAAATTACTTTCTTCTTCATCATCATCATCATCTTCTTCTTCTTCTTCTTCTTCTTCTTATTATTATTATTATTATTATGATCATCATCATCATCATCATCATCATTGTTATTATTATTGTTATTGCTATTGTTTATAATATTAATAATATATTAGTTATTTCCTATTATTATTATTTCTTAAAAATAGTAATAATAATTTTAATAAAAGTTATATTATTAGTATTATGATTATTAAAAGTTTAATATTAATAATAATATCATTAATATTATTTTCTTATTAATATTAAGGTTATTGATAGTTATATTGTTATTGTTAGTAAGTTACAATACACGTACAAAATGATATCTATAGTTTGTTGACAAACTTATAGTAGTTTTATTTACCTGCTTAAAGTATGTTTCACAACCTACCATGGATAGTTTTTAAACTTGAAATATACATACATAATATTTATAGATATGACATTGTCTTTTTTTTTTCTATCGCACAAATACTATAGCCTTTTGATCTAGTTACAATAGTTTTTTTTTTCATCTATTAATAGTAGTTTTCGCTATCTATTGTAGATAATTTCTTCAACTGAGAGTGTTAGTTATTAGTTTTTACTGAAGAAAAAAAAAGTAATTCTCAATGGATATTCTTCATATATAAATATTTAATATGAAACACCTTTTGGTGAGAACTTGATAACTTTTAATTTGAGCCATTTGATCAAAGATGAAAGTTGAGATAAAAACGTTGCTACATTTGAGTATCTATGGTTAATAGGTGGAGGAAATTGCTATCAATTGGTGAAAAAATTATAAAAATTGTAGTATTAGAGTTTCAAGAAAAAAGCATAGGAGTTTTTATAAATATTGTTAATTTATATTTAAAATTAGAAAATCGTCCTCAGCGGGTAAAGGAAACTACCCTTTTCGGATGAAATAAATTATATATTGTCAATGATTTAGGAGACTATAATGCTCGAGTATCAAAAAAAACAAGGAGTTATATCTTGTAAATATTATAACCTTCGTTTCTAAAAGAAAGTAATTTAATAATTTATAAACTATATTTAGATGTAATAAATATTTTCCTAATATGATAATTATAGTCTTTATTAGAAATAATATAACAATCAATGCATAAGGAGAATGAGAAAATGTAGTAAAAAATGAAAAATAAATATTTACTTATTTGAAAGAATTTTCTTTTTTAAACAATTTTTTTTACCTAAAAAGACTTTTTTTATAAATACAGAGAATATGTATTTATGTTTTAAGTTAAAAAATTACTCTTAGTAAGCGAAGAAAATTAACTAAATAAATGAAAAAACATAAGAGTTTAGAGAAATATGTCAATCATGTTGATGTAATACATACATTTTATCATGCCTAAAAAAGCGGTAGTAATCATAGAGTATTTCAATTGCTTACCAAACCATAACAGCAGATGCAAGAGATAATCGAATAAGTCCCCAAAGATTTTGGAACGCCTTCCATGAAAATCCAGTCCAAGCCTGTCCAAGCCTCCCACTCAAGATATACATTAATTGGCCCCCCGCTGTAAACCACCATGACAAGTCTAGCACCAATGCCGCTCCTGCTAATCCCCACTTTAGCTTTAGCAGTAACAGCCAGCTAAATAATACATGTAGCCCCAACACCACAGCAGATGTCAATGCCATGGGCATAATCTTGCTCTGTGCTTGCAAGAACTTAACCATTGGTAAGCTCAACGCGTATGCATATAGTTGAGGTAGTTGATAAATGGCAAATGTTCCAGCTGCCTTAGATATCACGGTTCTCTGGCCGATGAGTTGAAGGAAAGAAGTTGCGAAGATGTAGTAAAGGCTCAGAAAGAGCGCAGTGGTGTTGAGAATAACCCACGATTTTTGCAAGTAGACTCCAAGCATGTCTAAACGTTTTGCTCCAAATGCTTGTCCACATAACGTCTGCAGTGCACTCGCCATACCAAGCTGCAACAAGACTACCGTTTTTCAGAGTCTATCAACTTAGCGTTCACATTTATATTAGGTAACTAATTAAATTCCCTTATATGCTATCTAAAGCCTAAGTTTTAATTAAATCCTCCATGTTTTTTCAAGAAAAAAAATAACACTAATAAAGTATACTTAGTTTGATATTGTTAACGAAACAAGTCCCGTCCAATGAAAAGAAATAAAGTATGAAATCATAATCATATTGTTGTCAGATAGTACTGCATGCAATCGGATAGAAACGAAGCCAAAAGTGACATGCTTCTTACATAATTGCAAATAGATGAACAAATAGTACTGCATGCAATCGGATAGAAACGAAGCCAAAAGTGACATGCTTCTTACATAATTGCAAATAGATGAACAAATAGACATTAATACGAGGAACCAGAAAGAACAAGAAACGAAACCCCTGGATTAGCTATTTGTTTATTTTATATAACTTTATTTTATTTGATTATACTTTATGATATATTATTTGTTCACTAATCCAATCAATAAAGAAAAATCATGGACCATTAATATGGTTCATTGAACTTACATTATTAAAAAAATAACATTACAACAGTCATGATATTTTGTTTTGACTAATCTTGTAGAAAATAAACTTTATCCCTCTTCTTGCATGTAGACAACAAACTTTAACAAGGTTTGGCCAAATTTTCTACATTTTTAGAGATATAAACCTTCACTATAGGAGAATATTATAAGATGATCACTCAAGTTTATACTTGACTCAAGCACTTTATCCAAAAATGAATACCCTTATACACCCTATCTCAATGTTGAATATTCCCTTGTCTCAAGAGCTATGCACACTCTTATACTGTTTTAAAGTCACCTTTATTCTATACTTAAAGACCCTTATAGTCATTTTGTTCACTTGACCTTGTTGTGATGTGATAGTGTTTTTTTAGATGAGATGCTTTAATTGGAATGGAGAACAACTTACTTTATAGCCTCTAAAAGAATCCCTCATGAACCTTATTTATTAAGCCTTCATAAATCTCCATTCATGAATCATTCGTATGTGTCATTCATGAATCTTCTAACTCATCCTAGTTCACGTACCATTATTAATATCCTTTCATGAACCTAAAACATCCATAGCTCCAATCTATGTACCTTAACATACCTCTTAACATTTAACTATAAAGTTCCAATGTATCTAAAACCAAAAGTAATGCATGAATTACCATTGATAGGCCAGCCAAAGGAGATTAATTTCTATAATTTAGTAATGTACAATAATTGGATTCATAACAATTTCCCCTTCTAGGCCATATAGCCAGAAACTGAGCGAATTCTACTAGAAGTGTGTCTTGAGCCAAGACACAACTTGTAATTCTCACAAGTTTTCCATTAGCTTTAATTCTTTGCAAGTTACACATACCTAAACAAGTAGCCATTGCAATGTGTAATTTTTTTAGCCAACAAATATCAAAGATAAGCTTTGACACACCATCTTCTCTAGAAAGCTTTACCTTCTCAACATTGTCTAAAATCTAAGAACATGTGATTGATATCTTTATTATGATCACAAATGATAATTACCTTAAGTAACTTTTTCTTATTCACACTTATTTCCAAAATCCTTCAAATTTTGAATAAGATGAAACAAACTATACACCTTTCTCCATTCATCAAAACCCAACAACCATGTGAAACATTCATGACTCCCCCTACTAATGATACCTTATAGGCTTTGGATTCCAACTAGATTAAGGATATTGGATTTCTATGGATTCTTAGGACATATAATATATCACCTAAAATGCAAACTACTCTTTCAAACATCTTGATCTTAACCCTACAATGCCCATGACATGATGTTTTCCATAGCTCAAGATATGAACCCTCAAACTTTTGGGAATGTATCAAAACATTCTTTTCTAGAGCAAAGGTGATTAGAACAACCACTATCTTATAGTGTATCATTTCCATACATGATTTTTTTGGCAATATTAGCATATAAATTTGGAATTTTGATAATAAGTAATAGGGTTTAATCTTCTTACTCAATTTTAGCATCAATTCTTGCAATTTAATTCAACAACTTGAACAAGTTCACGTGTTCATCAGATGTTCACCTTCTCCCATCTTGAGCTTAAAGATATAGCTTCAAATTTATCTTTTTTTGCAAGCATTTCCATATATGTAGCTTCTCTAATTTTTCTTAAAGCTTAGGTGTAGAATTTAGATCGCATGCATTGTTGATAATATGAAGAGCAATATAAAACCTAATACTATTAACAACCTTTCTTTGCACAAGGGTGAGGATCTCTACTCCATCAAATTTCTCCATAAATTTGTGAATTTCCTAAACTTACCATGATGAAAACTTCACAGTCACTGAACTTGTTTTAACACCACTATAAGAAAATGAACTTTCCCTCTTATCAAGCAAATAAATAAATTTAGTTATGAAGAGAAAAATAAATGAACTAAGTAAACAAAAAAACTTGAATGAGGTTTGATCAAATTGCCTACATCTTCAAAGAGCCTTCACGTTGAGGGAATATTACCATAATATCACTCAAGTTTATACCCAAGCCGAGCCCTTATGTCCACAAAGAAATACCTTGTGTACCTTATCCCAACCTTGAAGATTGTCTCAATCCAAGAGTTATGTGCATTCTTATAGCACTCTAAACCAATCTTGCACCTATATCTAAAATTCTCTAGATCTATTTCCCTCAGTAAACCTTCTTGTGATGTGATCATGTTTTATTAGTAAGATGCTCTAAACGTGATGGGTAACATCTCCATTTATAACCTCCAAAATAGCCCTTCATGAACCTCACTTATTAACCCTTAATAAATTACCATTCATGAATCCTTTATAAAGGTCATCTAAGAGTATTCTACGTTCATCATAATTACAAAAACTAAATATAGAACATTCATAACTCCACTCTATGTATTTTATTAATAACCATAACTAACATTGAATTACGAAGTGCCAATATACCTAAATCCAAGAGTAATACGTGAATGATCATTAATAAGATAGCCAAGAGTGAAGAACATATGTCTATAATGCACAAATTTACAATAGCCTAGATTCATAACAATATAAACCCTCCAACCAAAATGCTCATTTTTGTTACGTGAATTGTATAACTTTATTCTTATTTCTGGTGGAAGTAATATCAAACAACTTATACAAGATTATCGAATTGTAAAAGTAATAGTGGTGACTTTTATGTCATCACTAGATCATCAAAATCATAGAATTAATAGTAAATTAATGTTACCTAGGAGGATAAAATATTTGTAAATATCAACCAATATGTGTGTAATTTAATAGTGGTTTTCGTATAATAAGGCTAAAAAATGATAAGTCTTGGCATATATACATCATGTATATAAAGGCCCATTGAAGGGCATATGTCAAGTGATCGATCTCATAAGGCTCCAAATTTTTAGGGCCCACATTTTTGTTTATTTTTTATATGTGTTTGTGAAACCAAACTAGCTATTGATTTAGCAAGAGGAGCAAATATAATTAGTTCATTTTTTTAGTTTATCTTCATTGAATAAAGATGATGGCATAATTAGTCTCTGAAAATGATGATGAACCTAATACTTTAGCACCAATTATATAGTTATTTAAATTTTCAACCAAATTTCCTTCTTATTCAACTACCCTAACATTAATTGGTATCCATTCAATTAGGCTATCAAATTATCTTCTTTAAGTTTTCTTCTTTTTTCTTTAAATTTCTCCTACATGATCCAAAAATCTATAAATCAAAACTCTCTTATCCTCTTTGTCTTGTTCTTGGTAGTTGAATTTTCTCTAATTTTTCTAATGATTGGTGATTGTTTACAATTTTTACAATTTTCTCATCAATTTATCAAAGATTCATAGTAAATTTGCCTTAATTTGATAGTTTATCAATTTGTGCTACAATTTATCTAATTACCAGTTTATGTTTATTATAGCTTATTAAGTGATAAATTGGTGAATTAAGTAATTCAGTAGCCAACTAATTAGCAATCAATACTCATCTAATATGGTATATGAATCACTATGTTTCTGAATAATTCATGTTATATCAAAGTATTGGATTCATTATATGATATATATGTTGCTGAATTTTGATTGATCATGATATATACTTGTGTAAGGCAAATTAAGGCTCACAAACATACTACCTAATTGATATATACTAGTTGATGTGTGTTTGTTGAATGTTTTCAACTATGTTTTTAAATATGAGATATTTGATGCTATATTTAAGTATTTTATATATGTCGATTGACACATTTAATTATTCATTTTATTTCAATATCTATCATTAATTAACCATGTGTATATTGAAAATTGAACTAGGTTGAAATCATTTACTAATTATCATTTAGGACGAAAATATTGAGTGGTCTTGAAGTTCATTTGATAAAGTTCCAACCTTTTAAGTTATTTCATTCCTAATTTATTTAGGAATTTAATTTATTAATTTATTACTTTTCTTGTTGTTATATTTTCCCTATACTTGTTTTTTTGTGCTAACTTATTTAGTTATGGATCCTAGTATTAGAAAATATAAATCTAGATATAAAAAGGGGGAAAATAACGAAGGAGAATTTAATACTAAACTTGGTCTTAAAGAGCTGTTCTTTTTTAATTTGGTATAACAACACCACATGTGTATAATGATAATCAGAATATTGATACAGAGGACGTTGATGCGGAGGATATAGTAATCTCAAATGAGAAATGTGTTAGCAGTGATGAGAATATTTCACCAATGAGGAAAATATCCATTGTACAAATTGAGAATGATAATATTGATCTCAAATATGATGTTAATTTACTTGCTTCATTTCATCATGAAAATAATGATAATGATAAATTTGATAAGAATGATCATGCAATGACATTATAAGCTTTTGATATGCCTAATATATTTGATCCAAGAAATTAGGATGCCCTTGATTCTAAAATGGTTGATATTTTAGCAGCAAAGGGTCTTAGAAGAGATATGTACATGGAGAGGGGTCCTAAATATTAAATTTTATTGGACAATTTTATTTCTACACATTACACTAGAGTTATACCAAATGGAGAGACATGTGATAGAGATTGACTTGTGTATTCAAGAGAGCTTGACAAAATATTTTTGTTTTTGTAGTAATTTTTTTTAAAAGGCTTGTAAGAGGTCAATTACCAAATGAGAGTTTTGGGGATTGGACACACCTTAACATTAGACTTTTAGGGGATGAATCAAGCATGAAACATATAAATAATATGATAACTTGGTAATCTCTTTGTTTAAGGCTCCAAAAGAATCAAATGTTTGATAGTATCACTTAGAAAAAACTAGAGAAAGATAAAGATCATTGTAAAAAAGTCTTGTTGGGATTTCATTATTATTATTATTATTATTATTATTATTATTATTATTATTATTATTATTATTATTATTATTATTATTATTATTATTATTATTATTTTATCATAAAATTGTTGCAAAACATAATCTAGCACTCCATGATACTAATTCCAAATTGCATCACCATAGCGAGGAAATTTCTTGGGCTTGATTGAAATGTTAGTGGAGTTTGATCCAACTATTCAAGAACATATCTAGCATATTACAAGTGATGGCCTTCATTTCTATTATATTGGTCGTAGCATACAAAATGAGTTAATATTTATGATGGATTTTCCAATTAAATTTGAAATTATCAAAAAAGAAGCATACTAAATATTACTCTAAGATGTTTCATTGTACCTATGATATTAGTCATAAAGAATAAATAGTTTTGATATTATGATATATGGATGTATCCTTAAGTTATATTAATTTTGAGGAATCTTTTATAGTATTTTAAAATGTGAAATATACAATAGGTTAATGACTTTTTTATTTTATTTTTAAAAAAAATAAATTAATGTCTCTTGATCTTGATATAAATAATATATGAGGACAAGGTCATAATAATGGACCAAATTTGAAAGGAACGCATCAAGAAGTACATAGAATATTTTAAGATATTAATCCTAAAGTTTTTTACATTTTTTGTAGTTTTCATAGTCTTAATTTAGCATTATGTGACATGATTAATGGCCATGGTTAAGCCAAGGATAGTATTGGTATCATACAACACATTTATATAATATTGGTAAATTCTATTAAAAGGTGGCAGATTTTAAAAGATAATTAATTATAAGGCTTGAATCTTAAATATTTATCACCCCCCATTGGGGGAGTTGTGATGATAGTGTTAAATCTATAAGATTTTAAATTTAGGAAATACAAAAAGTTTTACCTCAACTAGTAGAAAATGATATTTATTCAAAAATAAGAAGTGAAGTTAAATAATAAGCAAAAAAAAATAAGCTAGGTGATTTTGAGTTTTTACTGGTCACATTCCTTTGGTTAAAATTATTATATGCAATTAATTTGGTTGGAAAATATTTAAAATCAAAAGATATGCTTATAGATGTTGCTATTGAGAAGGTAAATGGGTTGATTTATTATTTTGAGAAGAATGGAGAAGTTGGTTTTCTTAATCCTATGGATGTTGCCAAAAAATACAATTGAAATGCATATAGATCCATTATTCCCTCAAAGGCGTGAAGTTAAAAGAAAAGGGAATTCTAATGAGAATTCAAATGATACATCAATAGTTGTTTCACAAAGTGATGAGGAATTATTTAGGATTTTGTTTTCCTTATATATCATTGATCAAGCAATCAATTCTCTTAATAGTAGATTTGAGAATACTGACAATATAAAAATACTTTTAATCTTTTGTTAACTTTGAATAAATTACATTCATTAGATGATATGAATATCAAAGCATGTTTAGCTATTTTGAAGCTACACTTAGGAACAATGAATAATATGATATTAATGGAAATTAATTATATGTAGAGTTAAAGTTACTTAGAGAACTCTTGCCCAAGAAAAGGATGGGACATATTGCTATTGATATTATGATGTGTTTTGAAGAGGGCTGATTGGTTCCCTAATGCAATTATTGCATATAGAATTTTGTTAACTATCTCTCTCATTGTTGCTTTTGCATAAAAAAGAAAGGCTTTTGTTTCTAAATTGAAGTTGTTGAAGTCCTACTTCATTATGATGTCATAGGAAGGGTTTAATAGATTGGTGATGATAGTAATTGAGAATGATCTTTTGGAGAAAGTGTATTATAAAGATTTAGTTAAAGATTTTATTTTGAAAAATGTTTAAAGGGTAGAACTTTTAAAATAAAAATTTGTATTAGATAGTTATTGTGAATAGTTTTTTAAGTTCTTTTGAACTTTAAAAAATAAGATAATATGATTATTTTATGGAATGTATTTGATATTTCGATAATTGTGAGTGTGTTTTTAAAAGTGTTAGGGGCCTTATTTTTGTCTTAGCATAGAGCTCCAAAATGCATATGCATAAAGTATAGACCAATATTTCATTATACGCTACCCTATCTAGTGGAGTATTTGATTGGTGTTCATGGTCACTTATCTCCTAAGTTGGAAGACCTTGTTTCCCATCAACCATTTGATTCATTTGTTTTAGATCATATTATATAATAATAATAATAATAATAATAATAATAAATAATAATAATAATAATAATAATAATAAATAATAAATGAACATTGAAAAAATAGGGATACATTATTGTGCCATATTAATCCGACCAAAATCTAAGTAGAATTTAAATTTTTTTTACTAACCATATGAATAACAATTCTTATTTTTTATATTTCATTGGTGATCTATAATTAGCATTGTATAAATACGGGAATATCAAAAGATTATTCACAAAAAATGAAAAAACAATAATCTTTTAAAAATAAAATATATTTATATATATTTTGGAGAAATGTGAATATAAAAAACAAAAACCAAAAAAGCATTATTGGAAAGAAAAAATGTCAAATTAAGAGGGGTTTATGTTTATCGATACTCACAACTGTAATACTTATAAAATTTTTAGGATGTTAGCTTTTTCCAATCTTTATAGCCCTTGACATGATATTAATCATTCTAAAATTTCTTTTCCGTTTGATGGGGCGAACCAATATAAATTTAAACTCTATGAGTATATTAATTAATTTGTTAGCATTTAAACTTCGACATTGAAGTATTATGATGATTAATTATTCATGACAGCAAATAGCTGGGTTATGGAAGCAAATCAAAGTTTAGAGAAACTGATTACCAAGAAACCAAATGACAATCTAGCAATGATAGAGTTTGAGACGGAGATGGCGGCCAATTCAAGTGTTCCAACTTGGCCGGCAAATATTTGAGTGGTGGCACCGAGAGAGTACCGACAAATGGATAAAAGTATGGAGGGCCCGCCAATGTACCATATCCTTTTAGATTCGATGAAGAATTCTCTTAAGAAATCTTGAAGGCTTGCGGTCGATTCTAGCTCCACTCCATCTATCAACAAAATACGAAGAAAAAAGAAAGTTGTTAATTAGAATTGAGTAAATTTTATTTAGTTATCTTGAAATTTAATTTTTGTATTGGAGCTACTTAAAAAATAATTATATGCTGAAATAATATTTGGGCTAAATGTATTCCAAAAAAATAATTATCTTATATAATCACTTTTTTTAAGTAGTGTTAAATAAAAGATAAAATCATATCTAATGATAATTTGTTTTTTATATTTTCACTTAGGTAAATCTATATTTTTATTCATTATCATTTGTGTCTAAAACAAAATAGAAAAATATGAAAAAGTTAAACCTTATATAAAACATGAATTAGATTGTGCAAAATTTGAAAAAGTACACAAAAATATAAAAAGTAAAAAAAAATTATAAAAATATGAAAATATTTATTTTATTAAATTTTATTTTTTCTAATTTTTATGAAATTTTTATGATTTAAATAATTTTTTAGATTTTATAATTTTATTTATATTTTTTCATAATGTTTTAGATTTCTTTCAAATTTTCAAAATTTTTATATTTGTTTTCATTTTTTACAATTCTTTAGATATTTTATTATCTAATTAGAATAAAATGTACCTAAAAGTTAATAAACTTAAATTTAGAGGTATACATGTAATATTATCAAAAACATATGATACATATAAAATATTAAGCTAAATATTAGAATATCTAAATGAAATTTATCTAAAACAATTCTCCCTCATTTGAAAAAAGTCAATATAATTATAACTTTTAGTGTTTTTCAATATAGTCATTTAAATATGTCAAATTTAATTTCCATTTTTACCACACACTTGGTTTTTCATCTTCTATTATTTTTTTTGAATGAAGAGTTTAATTGGAGTAATGAATTTATTAATTACTATATATATATATATAAAGTGTAAAAATCACTTACTTTTAGAAATAAAAGAATTTGATATTTATTATATTTCATTTTTCTTTATTGTCCTTGATTATTTTATATAAATATCTCTCATAACTATAAATTTATTAAAGTTCCAAGAAGAATATTTGAATCAGTTTAACTATTACTTATATTAACATATATTACTTATGGATTTTTACATTATAGTGTTAAACATATTTTATTATAAAATAATTGGAGTAGCTTTTTTGATGGTTACCTAACCATTAAGGCTATAAATGAGTCAAATATCTTCAGTTTTGGACTCAACTTATTTAATAAGCAAGTATAAAATAAAATTTGGATTCAGCTTAGTTAACTAAGAAAACAAGTTGTGTTGATCATAAATTTTTTTTAACTTAAACTCAGTTCAATTAATAAATGAGATTAAAACTAAATTTCAAACTAAACTAGTTTATCTAAATAAGGCGAAATCAAGTCAAACTTTTAATAAGCAAAGCCACATTGAATCAAACTTTTATTGAGCCGAACTAAATATTTAGTAAAACTACTCGATTCATTTGTGATTCTACTAACAATCCTTGGACATTGGTTTAAAAGAAAAAAACATTACATGTTTTTTATCAACATGAAAACTGCTATTTGTTGTGAAACCTAAATTAGCTAAGGAATCATGATGGCATGTATGATAATTGAAGATTGGGGTTGATATTTAAGGCCATGTCTTCAAATTTCCAATACAGTTTGTATTGATTATATCAATTATGGAACTTAAGTTTGCTGTACCAGCACTAAAGGTATCTAAATTCTTTCTAAAAATATGTTAGATTTGCACAAGCTAAAACTAAAAATTGACATAATCAAAACTCTTACAATTTTTTTCCTATTCTTACATCTAAAATGTACTTAAGTCATTTAGTTACTATTGATATAATGTCTTTGTTTGTTATTTAGTATTTTTCATCTAGTTAACTGACACTTCTAGAAAACAAGTAGCTTATCAAGTATTTTTTAAATAAAAATATCATTATATCAATTTACAAACTTTTTAATGAACTAATAAAATTAGTCTTAAAATTACACTTACACCTTTTATTTAAAACTAACAAAAAATTTAATATATATATATATATATATATATATATATATATATATATATATATATATATATATATATATATATATATATATATATATATATATATGCATGTATGTATGTATGTATGTATGTATGTATGTATATCATTAAAAAAATGAGAGAAAAATTAAAAATTAAGATTTAAATTTTTCAAAATAATTTTTTATACAAACATTTAATGATAGAATACCTTTATTTTTTATACAAATAGGGTATAAATTTTTAACTAATAATAAAATTGGTTTGTTTAATGGACACCTTTATAGAATGTATATGGTTTGGTTCATTACAATTTGTTATTTTAACCAATCAAATCTTATTTCTATGGTTACTTTTTTTAACATATCAACTTATTTTTTTATATTTTTTATAAAATAAACCAAATTAAATTATAAGTATAGAGTTTGATTTGATATATATAACTATTTATAATATATTTTAAATAACCAAAACCCCTCTATTTTTAAAAAAATATATTACATGACAATTCGATACGTACACATCATCAAATGGTATTTACAATAATAAGAATTCACACTTGGCTTATTTTGGTTTAGTTCAGCATACACCATCTACTAACGATATATCACCATTTGAATATGGTGAATCATAATTTCATTTATCACCAATACAACTTATATATAAACTATAATAAAATAAATAAATAAATAAGAGCTATAGAGGCATGCCTATAGACATTATAAATAAACAATGATGTAAAATATATCAATACATATTAAGACATGTTTATTCTTTTTTCAATAAATAGACTACCGATTAGTTATTCATGATATTATTTCTTACTTGTAATTAAACCATTTTATAATCAAATGGTCATTACTATTATTATTGATCCAACCAAACTATAAAAGTAAGGTTTACTTAGATATAGTTAATGATTTTATTATGGAAAAAATATACAAAATAATCTTAAATTTAGAAATAAATATACAAAATAACTTCAAATTTTTGAAAAATCATTGGAAAATCCTAAATTTTGAGAGTTATGCAGTAAGTAACTTTATGTTAGTTAGAGATTAATAATATCAAAATATACATAAATTTTCTATTTTACCCATACCTTGTCCCTATTTCCATTAAATCATCCTCGTTCCCTATTTACTTTACTTATTTTTGAAAAAAAGATACCCTTTTCTCTCTCATGACCTCTACAAATTAATAAAAATTGAAAATTAGAAGAAAATAGGCCCTCAACTTTGAAACTCTCTCCTTTAGTCGGAGGCTATTTTAGTAATTTAATTGAAGAAAATAAGCGAGGGAACATCCAAGTTAATTACGAGTATTTTAGGCAATTTATGTTTAAATTAGAAGGAACATGATAAAGGGAAAGAAAGGGAAAGACAGGGAAAGTATGAAGAAATGTATTACAGTCATTCTCTTCCTTGGTTTTAATTTTTAATCGTCAAATATAGGATTTCATAGTAAAATTAGATTGAGGATTATCTTAGGAGTAACCCTCAAAAATTAGGATTTTTAGTAACTTTCTAAAAAATTAGAACTATTTGGCATTTATCATCTAAATTGGAATTGTCTATTGTATTTTTCTTTTATTATATTATATATATCTCTTGTTGTTTAGCAATAAACAAGTAATTACTTCCTAACATGTTGTGTTAAACAAATAAAATGCCATTTTAAACTTATCTAGAGTTATGGTAGACCAGCCCTTTATAAAAGTCAATATATTTTGCAATTCATATCTAGTAAAAAGTAATAATTTTGGTTGGAGAAAAAGAATAGAAAAGAAAAGGTAGCGATGATTGGAGAGTAGAATACCATTTCACATAATAAAAGAAACATTAATTTTAGTAATGAATATTGGCAATGAAATTACATCTCTACAATATAATATATTACAAACTTTCTATGAATTTATATGAGTAAGTATTATAGATTTACATAGAAAATATCACAACTTTTTTTATAGTGCATGATACACTTAACACAATGAATTTTAAACCAAAAAATGTAGCTATAATTTATTTTCATTTTAAAATATATAAGCAAACAATTATTTTCTAATTAACTAGTTTTTTTATTTAGTGTGTGTTTTGCATGACCTAAAGTATCTTATAAGTTAGATTTTAGCTTATTAACATTAGCTTTTTTAAATAAACAAAAACTTCATATAATAAGAAGTTTTTTTTTTCTAGTTTATGAAAAACTACCTGCTTATAGCTAGGAATCTCTAATCTCACGGATGCAAAATTTTGTATGTAAAAAATATTTTTCTATATTAATACTATATAAAATAATTAACAAATATATAACGAAACATACTCAAAATTGTCAGGAATATGTAAAACTATCTAAATTATATTGAAATATTAAATAAAATGTAGAAAATTGATGAAAAATATAGGAGCTTTAAAAATACAAATCTTGATAAATTCTAGACTGATTATAAATATTCAAAAAAAAATCAAAAGGTTAAACTCTGTCATTTTTCAAACTTTCTTATCTTCATAAAGAAGTGAAATTTTCTTTTAAAAAACTCATATTCTTATAGATTCTATAATATTTTTTTTTAAATTTCATATATCTCAATTATTGTTTAACCTCATATTTTTTTTTTTGAGAATTCCATATTTTTATTTAAGATCTTTAAATGTTGAGAATATTGTTTAGTTTTTAGAATTTATTTAGAAGTTTTTTATATTATTATGATATTTCTAAATTTTCATATTTCTTTAATATATGAAAATTTTGATTTAATTTGAATAAGAATTGAAAATTTCCATTTTTGTAAAATATCTTTTTCTTCAAATTAAAAATAAGATTTTTTATGTGAATATATATAATTATCATATTAAAAAATTTGGAATCTAACATTTTTGGAATTTTTTATCTAATTTTAAAAACACATTAATTGTAAACAAAATGTTAACTTTCTTTCAACTTTTTTAGAAAAAAAATATGTGGATGTTTAAGCAATCTTTTAAATGTTTATATATTTTTGGCTATTTTAATTATCAAATTATTCAATAAATATATGGTATGAGTTTTAGTTATTTTAAATTACTTTATGAGTGATAGTATTTGTATGAAAAAAATAATTTTTTAAGAACTCTGGCTACTCCTGCACCAAAAGTTCTCTAAACTTATAACATTGGAAATATTAATTTTTCCATAAAAAAAATTGAAAAATGATCATTCGAAATATCACATTTATACACATTTAACTGATTTGTTTCCTAACATTCCATGTAGTTTGTCAAATTAATTCATATGCAGGCATTGAATGCTTATTTGTAACCCCAAAAAAATAGAAGAGTACACGTTTTCTATCTTTTTCTGTACAACTATAAGCTTTGTTTTCCCGAGGCTTACAAATATAATATGTTCTCAATGGTTTCTGTAAAATTTTCCAGCATGACAGTCTATATGGTCATCAAACTCAGTTTTGCATTATTAAAACCAAAATATAAAAATAAATCAATATGTTTCTCCTTTTTCCAGTTTCAGGTAATTCCTATAATTAGGGCTAAACGAAAAAGAAAAAGAAGAAAGATAGTAATCAGAATTCAGAAAGAAAATGATCAATGACTAATTGAGCTCTAACGTACCTAAGGTCTGGCTTGAAGCTGGGGCCATGGGATTTGGTAAGTCGGAGTTAATGATCAATCCTCAGACACTTCTGTTGCTTGATTGTCAAGTATCACACTCAATTTCGATGATCCCACCCTCGTCTCTTTTCCCAGGTTATTTCTCTCCTTTGGTTTTAAGTCCACCCTGTTTCATATGGGAACAGCAAATCGGAACTACGTCGGTATTTATAAACTAAATTAAATAGAAAGTTATCAAATGCTGGTGGAAAAATGACAAAAACAAATAAATAAATAAAAACAACTGGCGATGGATTAATGGTCAAAGAGTGGTGATGGAATGATGATTTGAAAGTGGTGGTGGTGGATTAAGAGGAAGAAAAGAAATGTTCCGTAGGAGCTTAGGAGATTTGGGAATTAGCACGAGGCTAATTGTTAAAACTAGGATATTCATCCATTAGATATCCCGAATTTTTTATTACTGAAATCTAAAAGTTTAGATCAAATAAAAAATAATTTATTAAATATCTACAAATTTTTAATGGATTATAAATAAAAAAAGTATTAGATTAAAAATTTGATTGAAAGATAATAAATCTATCAAATTTAAAACAATCTAATCTAATAATTAGATTTGAGTCACTAAATTATATTATATTCAATTAATACTTTTAAATTTTAAATAAATTTTAAATATTTAATAAAAATTATAAAATTTACTTATAATAAATAAAATAAATAAAAATATAACCCAAAAAGACATACAAGAACATTAATAAATTGTTCAACCTGATCAAATTTCCACCATTGATTCTCCTTTTGTATATTACACATACATGATTATATACAGTAAAATGTTATAAAAACTAAATAGTTATTAAAATTATATATTTATATAATTTATCAAATTAGATATTATTTGTATTTATCAAATTAGATATAAACTAATACAGAATAAGTCATTAATATCGGTTAATCTTTATATAAGATAATGATATTAAGTCTTTATTATCTTTAGGGTCATCTAATATATAATAACGGTGCAAAAACCATCATCTAAAATACAATAAAAATAGTTATGTTGTAACTTTAGATGTTGGCTTTTGCTAATGATTGTTATCTAAGGCTAAAAAACACGAAACTTTAGATAATAACTCCTTATATAATTGTTATCTAAAGTTTACCATTTGAAATTTTTTTCAACACTCTGATGGATTTTTTTGCTTTAGATAACGGTTCTTAATAAAACCATTATTTAAAGTGTTTAAAAAAAATTCAAATGATAAACTTTAGATAACAATTATATAAGGAACTATTATCAAAAGTTGAATCAAAATTTTTATGCACTTTAGATAACTATTATCTTATGCTCTTTTTCACTTTTTTAACTATTTGTTTAATTTGTTTCAAACCACATCCACTACTATATGTTGTCATGTATCAGCCTAAATCTGCAATATCAAAATTCAACATATATCCAAAAACAAAACAAAAAACATCCAAATTCTTCACTAATACCTCAACAAAAGTACTCCTTATCAACAACATGACCAACACCACCAAACATGCACACATTCATAATTTTTTATTGAAATAAAAGTAATTAAAAATGCACTTAATTATCCAATAAGTAAGAAATATCATCATTCTTTGACAACATCAAATCCATCAAAATCACAACCTACATTTTTGACATTACAAGAGTTATTCATCAGTTACGAAGTATATATGACATTCGTTACAAAACATAGACTATCTAAACCTAGTCCAAAAATGCTAAGAAAGTGCTATTTACCTTGATCAAAACCTACTTATAAGGTAGACACCTATGCAATTATGTATAAAATTTACCCATTAATCTCTTACTTTAATAATCTCTTTTGGTGTGTATTCTCTCACATAAGATCCATCAGGATAGAACCGCAAATAACATTCATTTAATTATATGATTAGTAAGAAAATTATCAAATGTTATTATTTATTATTTAAATCTAATTAAATATGAGGCATACATTTTTTGGATCTATATGTACTTACTTTCTTGACATGATATCATATATGAAACTGCACACGTAGTATCCATGATTGATGTTATTTTTTCTGCCTAGGAACCTGTTAACACAAAGAAAGCATTTAAATTGTAAACTCGGAATATATACCTTTAACTAAATATAGTAATTAAAATTGAGACAAAATACAAAATATCTAGCACATCAAATCATGGATTTGTAGCCAAGACAACTATTGTTTGTACCACACCTTGCCGACGAACATTAGGTTTTATATGTTATTCATCTTTGTAAGAGTAAAGTATTTGTGTTTGATTCCTTAGCTAATCATTCAGTCCATTTTGTTCAAGCTTGACCTATGGGAAAGCATTTGATCGACACGCTAGTATATTTCTTATATTTATTTTCTTATGTCTATGCATTTCATTTTTAGTATATTTAGGTTGCTTATCAATTTTATTAGGGAATTATGAATGTCAGTTATGATGAATGGTGGAAGAGCTCCAACAAGTGGCTTTCAATATGATCTTATCAAGTTTAAAATTTTTTAATAATGAATTTTGTCTCAATTTCAGTTACTATGTTTAGTTAAAGGTAAAAATTTCGAGCTTGCAATTTAAATGCTTTCTTTGTGTTAACAAGTTCCTAGTATGAAATTCATAATAACTAGTATGAAAACTATATGTCTAATCCATAACCCTCAATTCCCTATGCATAGGAATAATAGTGCATATAAATTAATAACATTGATAACTCATAATAGTGTTATCATAAAATACAAAATATTAATGTATTAAGATGGTATTAAATAAATCTTACTTAATATATATGGACATTGTGGTAGATGACATCAAATCCTAGTTAACCACTTCGCTTATTTCATCTTTTCCAATGGGAACAATATTAGATGTGGTTTGACTAAATAAATTGACATGCATGTTGACAAAAATATGATCCATGCTAAGGAGATGTTAGGCATAATAACTCAACATGGCTAAACTTGGTATGTTTATAATTTATGGTTGGGTGGAACTCTCTTATGTGCATCCATAAGGTGTTGTCTCTAAATGAGTTGTTGAAGAATTTGTGATTTTTCCTTCCCCTATGATGTTTTCTCTGTGCTTTTTCCATCATCTTCTTTTTCTTTTGCCTTATAATCATTAAAAAAGGTATAATAATCATAGTATTAACTAATGTAGAAAATTTAATGAAAAAAATGGATATTGATAGTGATAGATAGTGTAACCATCTTTACCTAATAATCTTTCCCAGACTGTGATTTCTTAAATCATAGTAATAAACAAATAAGGTACTAATAATAATGGATATTGTCATTACCTCTTTATTCGTCAAACGTATTTGGTTAGCATAAAACTTCTTTTAGCTTATTCCATGGTCACAAACTCATCTTCTTCTTTATATAATGGTAGTGGTGCATTAGGAAGTATTGGAGTGTTAATAGAACAATGCTTTTGATTAGCTACTAAAAGAGTCACATGGATCATCAATATGTTAGTACCATGAGGTATTTCCACCCTACCCCTTCACAAATAGATTTAAAGGGTCTTTGGCTAACAAGTCACACTTATGCATACCTTAAAAAAAATTATGTTACATATTTGATACATATAATAACACATGTAAACCATAGTTTATGATGCTTACTGCTGAAAGAGAAGATGAATGTGGATAATCTTCACAACTATCTCTCAGGCTATCTATATTAAGCATGTGAAATGAATCTTGTAACACTTGACCAATTGGGTTATACCTTTGAGATTTCATAACTAACTTCCTGTTGTATTTTGAGTAGTTCCTTTCTCACTTGGTTTAATTGTTCGGTTAGGTATGCTACCTAGTTACTAGTCTTCTGAGACCAATGTGTTTGACCACATACACTCATATTTGTAGCCCTTAATATAAGATCCCTTTGTCTTCCAAGGTGTTCTTGTGTTCCTGTCATTTGTGAAATGACACTATATTCAACGATGTCTTCCATTGATTTTGATTGCTCAAGAGCATCTTGATTTATACACAATTAGTGAATAAATAAAATTTAAAAGTTGAAATAAACATATGTAGTTTTATAGTGACAAATAACTAGCTAGGGTGAAGGAAAAAGCTTTGAACTTATGATTTTCTCGGCCACTTGATGCACCTCCTTAGTGATATACTTACTAATTGCACTTACTCTAGCCTTCTTCCATAGCAAGCATAGAGGAATAGTTGAGGTGCTTCAATCCTATTATTGTTGTATCAATTGCGAATTTAAACATAAAACATAATGCTTAGAGCTATTATAATATTCTTCTTGGAAATTTAATTTATATAAAGTGAACAATTCATATCAACTCTTTCTCAATAGTCACAAATCCTTTTTAAGATATATTGCAAGTGTAATTATTCTTTTTGGATATATCTGAATTTTGGGCACTAAACGCTTATATTACAAGCTAAAAATTTATAATATTTTAGTCAATATATATTAAGCACCTATTATTATAGAATATATATATATAAGTAACATGTACCTTAAACTCATCTCCAAAATTCACTACTTTTTTTTAAAAAAAGTGAAATAATTTAAAATTGGAAACTCGTAAATTATGGGGATATTACCGCCACACTTAGTACAAGACCGGTTCACCCCGACCATTCCAGTACCAAGTGCTAAGGCTAAAAATATTATCTTCAAATTTAAACCGAGAGTTCATAAAAAGAATTAAAAGATCATAACATATGAATCAGAGTACGCATAAAAGTTTATAATCAATAATAAGATATAAATCAAAGTGTGAAATTAAAATTCCTGTGTTTCGAAGTGCTAAAATGTGTCCTGGTCTTTTTGAGTTATAAATTTATAATATTTTAGTGGGTTTTTTCATAGTGTACCATTGAATTTGTATAATTGTTTTCTAGCTAGGTGTGACCTGAAAATTTTATGTCACTCGCCACAATACCTCATAAGCCATTTCTTTTTAGATTCCGATCCATTGAACTACATCTAGAAAAAGCACAATTTATTGAATTTAACATAAAAAAACATACTAAAACATATGTAATCAAGCCAATATACTTAAATTAACATCTATCCAAATGAAAATTGTAGTTCCTTCATCGAATTCCTTCTAGTTGCTAACACTAATGGGAGCATATAAACGAGTAGCAATACTTGTGTAGGTCATGAACTCTCCATAATTCTGGCCCATGGGTAGATCTCTAGCATTGACTTGCATCTCCACCACTTTTCCTTTATTTTTCATATCTGTCACTTTCTTCATTACAGTCATTTCCCTAGTTTCCTCTTCAACTGTGCTATCCATTTCTCTAACCTTCTTCTTCATTTCTCTACTGAAAATTAAAATAAGTAGAACAAAATATGTATAAATAATAAATAATTAGTACAAATTCTTAATAAATAAATCAATAAGTATAAAATATTATTACTCTTATTATTTTCCTTTTCTCCATTTTTTCTTCCTTCTTTTCAAACCGGTTTCACGATCTAACATGTT
Source organism: Tamarix chinensis (assembly GCA_030549775.1). Taxonomy (NCBI): domain Eukaryota; kingdom Viridiplantae; phylum Streptophyta; class Magnoliopsida; order Caryophyllales; family Tamaricaceae; genus Tamarix; species Tamarix chinensis. The sequence goes on from CM060181.1 coordinate 23,556,722, forward strand.
ATATCACTTCACAAGCATCATCTCTCACATAGATTTCATCCTCAGCAATGTCATTGTTATGATCCATGAAGGCTAAGTTGCTTGCATAATTGTGATATCCTCTCATTCCTAATCAGCATCATTTTCATCATCACATTTATTATCATTCCTTTTCTTAGTAAATATTACCATATGCCATCTTTTATTAATAGGATCAATAAAAAAAATTGTGTTGCTTGTGATGCCAATATGAAAGGATCATGTGTTGTGCCCCTGTTGAGATTTACTAATGTGAACCCATTTTCATATTTAATGCCATGATTATTATCAACTCATCTACACCCAAAAACTGGTATTTTAAACCCAATATAATCTATCTCCCATATTTTTTTAATAATGTCATAATAATTCATATATGCATTAGTCAGATTATTATTTTATGTACTAGCAATATGCATTGCCTTAGCCACTAAAGTCATCCCACTATTCTGCATTGTACTCTTCTCATCTTTTTCTTTAGTATAATAGGTGTAACCATATTGTATGAGAATACTTTTGGACAAGGCTTTTTAAATAACCATATATATGTGTAAGAAATTAAAGTTGGCAAATACCCAATGAATACGAAGATCTTTGAGCTAATATGTAAATGATTTGTTGTGTTTATCCATGATCCACTTCTCATTCTTTGATAGATTTTCAATCCTCAAACATCACAAGTGTTCTTCAGCATATGGTTGAACATCATCGATGTTATGCAATATATATAGATGTACTTTACTTAACATGTCATTATCCACATATCCCAACCTTTTGCCCCTTGTCCCATGCCCTTCAATTTTCCATACATGTCGAGACTTTAGAATACCTATAGCTTTAGCATTTGAGAAGTAATTTGTGCATAGTTCCATTGCCTTCTCCACCAAGTAACTCTCAGCAATACATCCTTTTGATCATTATCAATTCTTTACATATCCTTTTATCAATTTCATAAAACACTGAAATGGGTACATCTAATACCCATGAACAGGTCCTAACATTTTTAACTTCACAAGTTATATGAACGGTTAGATGTATCATAATGTCAAAAAATGAAGGTGGAAAGTATATCTCAAGTTGGTACAAAGTAACCACAACTCCTCTTTGAAAAGATTTAAAACTATTAGGGTGTATGGCTTTGGAGTAGAGTGCCTTAAAGAAAAACAATAGCCTAAGGATAGCAACTCAGACATGCTTTAGCGAAATCCCACATATAACTACCAACAATAAAAACTATATAAAATTATGACAATCATGGGACTTCCTAATAATTATTTTCAACTCCTTCATAGATACAAGGTTTTTGATATTTGAATAATACTCTTCTGGAACCTTAACACCGCTAAAGAATTAAAAAAATTCAATCTTCAATTTTTTCGAGAGATTATGACAAGCCAAAGGTAAATACATTTTTGTTTCATTGGTTTGCGATGATAATTCCTACTGATTGCCCATTTCATTTATATCTATTTGAGTAATGCCATATTTAGTCTTTCATGGAACATTAAGTAATGTACCAACAAGACAATCATATATATTTTTCTTGATATGCATAATGTCAAGAGCATGTCTCATGTACAAATATTCCTAATAAAGAAGATAGAAGAACACATATATATTATCTTCCACCCAACTGATGTAACTACATCTTTTTTCTTCTTCCCAAACTTTATTTTCAATCATTTCATATTCAAATACACTTGTTGACCCATCAATGGAATTGGCATTTTCCCTTCTTCTTGCAATCCATTGAAAGCTTTCCTCTGCTTATAATAATGATGATTATTTGGTAAAAATCTACAGGGTTCGAGGAAAACAATCTTTCATCTATGCTTTGGCTAAACAAACGAGGTTTTTTGCTCACATATCAGACATACATAATGACCTTTTCACACTATAACTAGAAAATTTACCATATGCCAAAAAATCATTTATGGTATAGAACAACATTACTCTCAAAGTAAAGTGTTCTTGATGATATACATCAAAAACCTCAACACCAATGTTCCACAACAATTTCAAATCATCAATCAAAGGTGCTAAATAAATATTAACATAATTTCTTGGTTGGTTTGGTACTAAAATAAGTAAATAAGACATCATATATTTGTGTTTCATGTATAGCCATGGCAGTGGTCACCAGCCATATACTATAGGTACATTGATTGTGCAAATTCATTCCATTAATATAAAGTGCTAGATGTAGATTTCTTGATTCGGCACCAAATTTGTGGAATGTGTTATCAATTTTCATCCATTGTGGAGTGTTATCTAGATGTAGAAGAAGCACATTATCTATCTTCTTATTAGTATGTCATGTTAAGTTCTTAGCATCTTTTTCATCATTAAACATCCACCTAAATCTTGGTATTATAGGAAAATACCACAACATCTTGTCCAGAACCTTATTCTTCTTGTATCATGGTGCCTTGAATTTGGGATTGGGAAAACTATTCAAGGATGCATACTCATTGAGAAACAATATGCAATCATTAGGGCATGCACGTATCTTCTCATAATTCATGCCCATAGATGAAAGAATCTTTTTGGCTTCATAAGTGCTATCAGAAAAAAAACATTATCATCAGGAAACACATCTTTCAACAATACCAATAATTCCATCAAACTCTTATCACTCCGTCCGTTCTATGCTTTCAAGTTGTATAATCTTAAAACAGAAGATATTATAGTAAATGTGTTACAACCACCATATAAAGGCTTTTCCAAATCATTCACTAATATATCAAACATTTTAGGAGAATCTTGAATAATTTCCTCAATTTTCTTAATCATCTCTTGTAACAAATCTCCCTCAAAATTCTCAAATCTTTGGTTACTTTCCTTCCTATCTTCTTTGTTATTATGTACACACTTTATCTTACCATGTCATATCCAATGAGTATAACTTCTATATATTCCATAAACAAACAAATGATATCTTAGTTCATCAATATTGATACATTCAGCATAAGAACAACCCAAATAAGGACAAATTATTCTACTAGAGTCTTTGGTATGTTATACTGAAAACTTGATGAAAACCTCCACCCTTTCATCATATTCCCTAGACAAATGATTTGCAAACACCCATTCCCTTGACATTCAAAATATATATCTTCCTTAGAAATATTACTATAGTAAATTAAAAACAATCAATGGTGGCATATCCTAATACTTGAATCTAGATTTAGGTTACAATTTATATCAATAGTAAAATAAAAACAAATGATAAAAAGCTTTCTTTTGGTTTAGGGTTTAGGGTTTAGTGACCATAGTCCAGGGTTTATGGTTGAAGGATATTGTAACATTATGGTATAACTACCCGATCTAGGAAATAAATAAATATTACAACTTAAGTATGAGTTACATATAGAATAATTGGAAGCTCGAAAAGAAGAAAATGGTATCTTAACACACACACACACAAGATTGTTACAAGGATTTAAAGATACATACAACAATTATAAACATAGGGGGACTATAACAAGGCGTAAAAACTATTAAGAAATCTCAAGCAAAAGCACCAGTATGTATAAGAAAAGATTTCTATGACCCCAAATAATTTACTAAGAGCATGCAACTCCTAAAATCTCCTAAGCTACTCCTAACCATCCTGAAGCCTCAAAATACTAGTTATCACTATTTGAGTCCACTCTTATTGAAGAATCATCTGCTCCCTCACTTCATTATGAGATGATCCATCCATCCTACCAAGGTATAGACTCACTAGTAACCCATGCAAACACCTGCAATGATCTTCTATCATAATAAGATCCCTATCTATTTGGTGGTAATGTCTCATAAAACATTCACCATCAATAAACCTCAGATGTGGAACGTCCGTGAGAAACAAATCCATATACCTAGTCGCAGCCCCCATCCATGGCTTAATCTGAGTCAATGTCAATAATAAATGGTATGACCTAAACACATATGACCTCATATACACACCATTCTCCATCATGCCCCTAGCTTCTCATGTAGCAAGAGTATATGTCTCCTAATATCACCATAAGGCGACATCATCAATTAAGGTGTAGGATATACTCACAATCAGAATGCCATCTCACTATCTATAGAAGGAGAATAAACACTAGGTCTTATTATCTAGTCTATTTATATTGCTCAAACTTAACCTAATTTAACCACTTGGACAATAAAACAAACACTAGCAACAATTAGCCAATATTTATTGCTCTAAACATTGAGTATATACCAAAAAAATAGACAAAAGCATAATTTTTTAATGTTGAAACAACCAACTGAAGCTAAAAATAATAAATCAAACAAAATAAATAGTGAAATAAAATTGTAAGGAAACATAAAATGTACACCTTCAAGCAAAAATTCTCAATCTATAAACTATGAGCATATATAGAAATTTTACAAAAATTTTCGCCAAAACATAAAAAAAAATCTACATAATCACACTATTGCTAAAACTAAATTATAATAGCTAGAAATTCTCCACCAACAAACAAATTCACCTCAAACCAACATACAATAGCACAAGCACCAGATAAACAACAATAGCTCTAAATCATGAGCATTTATGTCAAAATTAATCCAAAATACTCAAGGATTTACATACTAAACAATGCCAATTTAAATCAAAGACTAAAAATGAATTAAAATCACAAATGGCTTGAAAATTCAAAAACAAAAATCAAATCAAAACCTAAAATAGTGAAGAAATAAAGCTTATCTAGATAAATGGAGATAATAACTGACAAAAATGACTAGGAGAAGATCGGTAGCATTACCACAAACAAGCATAACTCAATTTTGTAAAAATGGAGGAAGAGAGATAAGAAAGATAGAGCGAGTTTGATAGAAGACATTGAGGCCTTTTGAAAACTAGAACTTAAATAAAAATTTATAAGAAATAAGCATACTAAGATAACTATAGTTGAGCATTGAAAACTATAAGGAAAGTGAAGAGGGCTGGAGAAGATATTTCATGAGCCAACCATAAGAAAAAGCAAAGGTGGAGGAGACCCAAGGTCAGATAATAGCCATCGAAGACCATCGCTAGCACCTCTTCAAATATGGTGTTGATAATAACGACAAGGAATAAAGCTATCCTACTTGGTAATTGAGGAAAATAGATAGAGAACAGGCTAGCTAGAAGTGATAGTGAGGTTAGCTAATAAACGAACGTTGTGATTTTTTAAAAGAAAGAGGGGAGTTAAAGAGAGATAGGTGAATGACACACATATTTTAGGTGCTAAATTTTAGTAAAACCGTTATCTGAAGTGTTGCATTGTGGTAGCTTTAGAAAATAATCTTCATTTAAATCAGTTTCTAAAGTGTTGTGTGTAACCTTAGATACCAATTTTAATGAAAACTGACATCTAAAGTACATCATTTTCACCCACCTCAATTTCCTTGTGCTTAAAAGTTGATATTTTACATTGTTTTATAAAGTGGATTTAAATACCAACTATAACAAAAACTAGTATCCAAAGCTGTATTAATGATGATTTTAACCGAAACAGTTAGTAGAGGTAGTAGTACCGATAGTAGTAGTAGTAGTAGGAGGAGGAGCAGCATTAGTAATAGCCGTACTAGTAATAGCAACAAGTAGAAGTAGTAGGAGCAGTAGTAATGGTAGTAATAAAATAAAGTAATTATTTTTAATAATTATTTTTTAATATAGTTTCTAATTAGCTAGAAATATAACTAAAGATTAAGTTTATTCTTGTATAATTAAAGCTCACTAAATTAGCAATCGAGGTATATTAAAATCACAATTCATAACAAATTTATCATTCTCTAAATAAAATAGGAGATGAATAGAATTATTTTATAATTTTAAATACCAACTAAACATAAAACTAAAATTAAAAATAAAATGTAATTTATGAGATACATGCATAGATAAGGAAGAAGTTAGAGATTCAAATGTCCCACAAATGACAAGCATATAAATAACTATATGACAACAACAAAAATTATAGTGAGATATATAATATTATATACAATAATACATAAACCAATTTTCATATGATGTTTTTGGAGTTTTTGTATCAGTACATTGGAAAAAATTGTGAAGTTATATATACTAAATCAACTATACTAATTAGTTCTACACCTATTTCACAATCATTGTTATTTTGAATTTGGGTATGAGGAAATAGTAATTAGTTATGATATGTAATAAGCTTTATGAATAATAGTATTAGATATATTCTATATATAGTAATTAATAACAATAGTACAAGGACGGTAACTAATTTAATTGATTAAGAAGTTTTAAGATAAGAATATATTGAATTTATTTATTAATTAAGAAAGTTATAAAGTATGAGGTTGAGAAAAAATATTTAAGAAAACAAGAGTTCTAATGAATAGATATATATTGATATTTAGTTAATATATTCGTAATATAAAGTCTTAAAAATATATCGTGTAATTTTTTTTGTATTTGTTAGTATTATAATTAAAATAATAGCAGAAATAAATTTAATTAGATGATGTACATATATTTATTGAACTACTCCAATCTATCTCACCTTAAAATAATTAATTGATACTAATATACATATATTTACTAAATGCGAAAAAAAAAATTGGTCTTATCTCCCTTTGGCCATGTAAATAGATAGGTATGAAAATGTGAAAGCCTTAAATAAAGTTGTAAATGAGTTGAATCACCTTAATATTCGGCTTGACTTACCTAGTTAAAAGTTCAGTTTGATTCATTTGTTTATCTAAATGAGTCGAACCCAAAATTTAAAAAGCGAGACTCAATTTATTTTATAGTTTTGCTTCGTAATCTTGATTCGTATTAATTCTACTTGTTCGTTTAGTTAAATAAATTGAACCTAAATTTTATTTTATCATTATTTAATTAAATAAATCGAATCCAAATTCGATACCTTTGGACGGGTAACTCGTTACATATAGATGGGTAACCCTAAATGTGTTAGGGTGATTCAGCCGGATATGCTTTGTCAATGACTAGGACGTCCGGACGTGACATTTACACACATGAGTTTGTTTGGGGGTGGATAGCTAAATAGGCGTTGAAAGAGACAGATTTTGTAGTATCTGTACCTAGAGTTGTAGATGGGGGGCAGGTGTTCGGGCCGGACCTAACTCATATTTACCTTGCTGGGTTGCAACAAAAGGTAATTACTGTATATACACACGGAAGCTCACTTGAGAGGGACGTAGAAGAAACTCATCAGCCTGGTAATGATTTTTTCCCCCGTTACCATCTTTTTGCTTGGTATACGTATATAAAGTTATGGAGAGTAATACTTCGAAAATTAGTTCCTCAAACTCATTTTTAATATGTTATATATAATTTAAAATAATAATTTGACAAAGTAAATAATAATATTCGGTAGAAATAAATTATTTATGTGTAAAAGTTATTAAATTACTAATAATATTTGATAATTTTTCAGACATTTATTAAGATAAAAAAATGTATTGTAAGTGATAATATGATGATGAGATGAAAATTTTATTATAGCTGGCATATTAGGAATAAAAATAGAAAATTATAAAATTTGGAATAACTCCTTTGGCAAATGAAATTTAACCGTAGGTTTTGCTTGTTTCCATTTTTCCTTTCTTTAATTTTTAAGATATTTTTTTATTGAAATTTCATAACTTAAATAATAAAGAAAATGGAATATAAAATTGAAGATTTTCTAAATAATTTTGTTTAGAGTTTATTTCAAATTCTAAAAATGGGATTTTTCTTGTTTTTTAAAAATTAAAAACTTCGGTTGTTTGGGCTTTTACTTCATATTTATATAAGATGATGTAACTAGAGAGTTGATTATACGTACTCATGATAATCAGTGACTTAGTGTTGTCAAATATTAAGTTTCTTTCTACTTTTAGTAGTCTTAAGAGATATCTTTCAATATTTGTTATATTAAATTTTATGTTGTATTATTGTTAACTATTATACAATATATTTTATAATGGATGACTGTGAAATAAAAGAACTTTTTAATGAAGATTTCTTAAATTTTGATAAACAAAAACTCTTGTTCATTAGCATAAAACTGAATAGTGTTCTTTCTTAACATGAAATAACTATAAATTATATATAGACACACACTCCGTCAAGTTTTAAATAAGGATTGCTTTAGCAATTTAATTTGGGTTACAAATAAATAATGAAGTAAATTTTGATTTTTTTTATTGTTTTATCCTTTGGTATTAATTACTCCATAATTTTTTTTATCTAACTATCTATATATTTGTCCAATAATAATTGTTATTTCCAATGGTATTTTAATAGGGATAATTTAGTCATTTCAATTATTTTTCTTAATTGTTGTGCGAAAAGTCAAAATGACCCTTATGTAAAGCTAAAGACAGTATATGTATATAATTTAAGACTTTTGAATAAATAAGCCAAATATGTTAATTTTGCACTCATTGTTTTTCCCTCAACAATCAACCCTCCCTCTCCCCACTCTACCTTTAATGTTATGTTTTTTGTCACTTATTTCTAAGATCTCTCTGACTTAAGTGAAGAAAATTAACTTTGAAAACCAACAATCTAAGTAGAAATCTAAATTAGACAAAGCTTTGGTGTAGGTCATAAGCAGCTGTTCCAAAATTAGTTTTAAAGGCCTTAGTATTTGAGGACGTGGCCCAAGACAGTACACTCATCACCATCACCACCATTATTGCATACGGTGACGGTTTTTCAAATCTAGTTAAATATCTTTAAAAAAATATTGTATCATAGAAGAGACGAGTGGCTGTAATTAGTTGAGAGTAGGGGTCATCATAAAATGTAAATAAGCAACTAACAAACTCAGACCACATCAGAATTTTATGATTCAATTTGATCAAAAGTTTAAATTTTTTTTTTAAATATCTTAGTTGTTGTTACACCATGTTACTTGTTGCAAGTTGAATTGCTCATCATGTGTATTGATTATTATAATTCTTTCATATATTATCGTAAATAAACTATAAACAGCCAGGTAGTATTTGTTTTTCCTCCCTCCTAATTAATGTCATCTTAAACCTAGACATATTGTTGAAAAGGCTATGCAATGTTTCCAAACATTATTGTGCGACTTTCAGAATCGCAATAAGTAAACATCAACTTTAATTTCATTTGTAATTTTCAAACTATGACATAAAATGGTTAATCATTAACCCAAAAAAAATGTCTTAAAGTTATGCTTGGTTTGGTTAGGTTAATTTTAAAATATCTCTTTGGTATGGTAACCAAGAAATAAATAACAGCAAAAGAAGGTTTTATTTGGTTCAGCTTAACCGCAATTAGTAAAATTATGTTTACTCCAAGGGCCCCAGTTGACGAACAATCAATCGGATGGTCGTGTGCGACTAAGGAGGGTGGAAGCCGCTGGTTGCACACGATTAAGGAAGGTGGGAGGTGGTTGGATTTGTGTGATTTAGGGGGATCGAGGCATGAGTGTACAGTTGAAAGCAAGGCCGGTCCCCAAGTATAATAATATTAGGCATGTGCCTAGTGTCCCTAACCTAATTTTTTACATATATGAGAAGATCTTATATAAAAATAAGAATCTAAATTAGTATAGTAGAATAAATTTTTTTTTATTAAAATAGGTTAGGAGTTCGATTCCCTATCTAAATAAAATTAAGGTAATTGAGAAGGATACTACTTAGTTGCGTGGTGCATCCAACAAACACAGGGGCTGCTTAAATAATGTAGGTTGGTAAATTTCATGAAATTTCTAGTATTAAATGTAATTATATAGTCTAACCACAAAATATAACCTCCATACTCAATTATTTAAATTATTATTTTTTTATAGATTTAATCGAATGTATCTAACTTAGAAACAATAGATTTGAGAGGATGGAGGGGGGGAAGATAGACAAACTTTATCAAGAAATATAATTATTAAATCTAAACATTAGCTATGAAGAATTACTATTTTATTATGGCACTACTACTAAATATTGGGAGAATAACATCTGAACTAACAAGTAATACACATACTGTAGATGTGTAATTCATGTGCAATGCAGGAGCTAGCTCAAAAACTTGTGTATATAATGCTTTTTTGAGAAGAATCTTGCTATTCAGAGAAAATATTTTGAATCTATGAAAAATGATTTTTATTTTTATCCCATCTTGCACCGATAAAAAATGCCATAGCACACACCCCCCACCGGCAATAAATACCACGATGCAACCCCCCTCCACCGACATACATTGCCGCAACTCTACCCCCACTAGTATAAATTACTGCTGCGCTCCCCCTGCCTACCACTGTAAATTGCCGTTGCCTTATCCCCAACCGACTGATTTTGCCATTGCAAATGAAAAAAATTCCTAATTAGAGAGGAATAAGCAAACACAATTATATCTGCATGCACTATTTCTGCATAGGTATTACATGAGCGACAAAAACTTATCTGCAAGTATGTGGTTCTAGTCATCGTAGGATAGAAAAAAAAAGTTTGTTAGAAATACAAGACATGGGTAGGGACTGGCATAGGCATGAGTATGAAAAAAATTGTCCGATAAAAATGTATTGTTTTGGCTTCTATCGTTTGAACACACATATATAAGCAAATAAGTTCATTTTTATTCTTCATCGTAGAGAAATTAAGTATACGTTTTAATATAAATTTGTTATCGGAGGAAGTCTTTATTCAATCATCCGATAAAACTTCACATTCTTCTTTTCTAAACATTCACAATAAATAATAAATTTGGAAACCTTTCAAGCTACGATGAGTTAGAAACTCTGATGAACTACAAAGATGAGGTCACAACCCCAGCGTACTATGATGATGGATTTAGAATATCGACAAACTATAGATGCACAAAAAGAAATATAAATGGATTCTTCCAATATTAATTACAGCCTAGACGAAGAGGTAGGTTTTGTTTTTTTTTAGCATTGTAAATTGTGTCAACAAATTTGGTTTGATGAAATTAATAGCTCTTTTTATTATATTATTTATGATCAACTCTTTTTTTTTCAGAATATGGGCAATACATGTTTTATGACCTAAAATGATCAAAGATTTTTTTTTTTATAACAAAGTAAATATTTTCTGATCATGAAGAACTTGTAACATGAGTTAAATAAATGGGTAAAACTCATAAGATAATTTTGCTCATCAAAGGTTCTAGAAAAAAAATGATATAGGGGCAGGTAGAGTCTCGATAAAATATGAAAGAAGTGGAACATATGTCTATACTAGACCAATAGATACCGAAGGTGTATATTACCAGTTCTAAAAAGAATGATTGTCCATTTTTTTTATTATTAGTGTTGAAAATAATAATGGTGGATAGTAAGTGGTAGTTAGGAACGAGATACATAATTACGAATTGATAAATTATGAATAAGAGCATGTTGTTCTAAAGTTGACAGAAAATAAAGTTTAATTTATTGATTAACTTATCACCTCTAACGTAAAGTCACGACAAATCATACCACTTCTTCAAAAATAATTTAAAGAAAATATAAGTATGAGAAGATATATTTATAATGTCCGAAAGAAGATTAGCTCCAAAGAAATATACACTCAAACAGCGTTACAACATGTTATGAGTATGATGGTTGAGAATCTTTATTTTCAGTGGCATTGAAGTGAGTCAGAATCAAATGTAATAAGTGAATATCTATTTACACTTCCCGTGTCTATTAATATTTTACGTGCATTTCCTTTTCTTTTATTTTTTTACAAATAAATTGCACATATAAGACAAATAGATATGGAATGTCCTTACTTGAAATTGTTGGACTAATACTAATACAATTGAATTTCAAAATTGCATGTGCATACATGTCATTTGAAAAGGAGGAAAAATATGTGTGGGTACTTGAGAGATTGAAGACCTTAATAGATTCATCTATAATTCCAACCATCATTATTACCGACTAAGAACCTATTCTCATTTCAACTATAGAACATATTTTTTCCACTTCAAAATATTTATTATGTTGGTTTTATATTAATAAGAATGTGGAGGAAAGGTAAAAGAAATTCTTTGGTTATTCATCATTCGTACGTGGTTTTATATTACAATGAAAAATTGTGATAGATGCCACGGATGAACAAACATACAAGGATCGAATCTTATCATTGAAGGAAGATTATAGAAACATATCTAGCCTAATTTTGTATCTAAAGATGAATTGGCTACAACCATATAAACACAAAATTATTTTTGCTTCTTTTAGTGACGTGTTTCATATCCATCAAATTACAACGAATATGTATGATTGTTATTTTATCTCCTATGGTTGCTTTTACTTATTTCTGGTGATAAAGTAATATTTTGATTTTTTTTGTCAACAAGGTTGATGGTCATTGCAAACACTCACGTCCACTCCCACGACCAAAAAGAGTAACTCCTAAATCATGCACAAGATTTTCAATACATGTACTAGTTGCTGATAATTTGGAGCTGTCACTTTCCTCCAATAGAATCAATGGATAATTTTATGTATTTCGGTTGGAGTTTGATGCTCATCATTTATACATTCATCTAAATATTCTTCCATCATTGTTAATACATACTTATGAGTTCTAGGAACATGTCAATCCATATAGTTATGAGCCAAGTCCCATGGGTATTAAGCCAATGGTTCAAAAATATTTGGGCTTAATATGTTTTCACGCCTCAAGAACCATTGGCTAAGAATTTGTACATAATAAACTTTGTACTGCTTGAGGGAAGAACATTTGTATGGGTTCCTAGGAGCTTGATAATCTCCTCATAGATCAAATGTATATATCTGAACTAACATTTTACTCTATCTGACATATACGGTTCTACTTTCTCCAAATAATGTAAACAACCATGATATAATGCCATAGGACAATCTCTATACAGATCAGCTACTCTGTATGGATCTCAAATGACCTATCATAAAAAAAAATTAACTAAATACAAATATCGCTAACATAATATAGTAAGAATATGACAATTTGAGCATACCTTTGATGCAAGCATAAGATTAATCATTACTCAAAATTACTTGAGTGTATTCAATTTCTGTCAAATTTATGTCCACAAAATCACCTCATACAATAAGGATGGTATGGATCATACCCAGATCGTTCTACTCAAAACCTCGAAAAGTATTCATAAATTCAAGTCTGTTATAATATTTGGTTGTTAGAATTATAACTAATCTATACAAGTATAATATATATATATATATATATATATATGATAATTATAAAATTATCTGTAATAGTGTAGCACATCCTGACATTTGAGCAGCGCCAACTCTAGAAGTCACACCAAGTTGTCTATATAGAAAAGTAAGTGTGGATGTACCCCATGCATAACCTTTAACTCGGCTAAGATCTTGAAGAAAAAGGATATAGCACAGATTAAATTTATTAACCGACTTATCAATAAATAACGATAACCATAATAGATACCCAATCACTTTTTCCTTATCCGCTAATAGTATGATTCACATACTTCTTATAGCCATTTAAATAGAAGATCACCCTTTCGAGTGACTTCATTCACTTGCATTTCCTTCACCTAAATAAGGCACCCATTGCACCAATCAATTGCCCATGCATGACGTCTGTCATCTCTAAATGTAATGGATGACCACTAATTCATATCCCTAATATAAGATATACATCTAAAAGGGTGATTGTTATCTCACCCCGTGGCATATGAAAGCTATTGGTGTCTGATTTTCATCTCTTAATAAAATGCTGAAATAAGTGGCACGTTAGAATGCTTAAATATACAGGCTAGAAGGTGCGACAATCCTGTTTGGTGTATCAGAGTGAACATCCTTTTATTGACACTTCCAAGAACAGTTTTCAAAACCTTTTGCCTTGTGTGGATCTTAGGACAACCGCAATCCTAAAAAAAATAAAAGAAATAAATGTAATGAATATATATGATTGGTTACACATAAAATAAGAAATAAGAAATAATAAATATGATAAATTTACCTTTCCTAACAATAAATTTAAAGCAGCATGACCGCCAAAGATTGGGATCAAATCAGGGCTGATTGGACCTTCAGGACATGGCCCAAACAAGTACCATTCATCCTTCAGTTATATACCTCGTTCATCTTCACTGACATCACCAACATCCCTATCATCACCATCAACATCACCATCACCATCACCATCACCATCATCCTCTCTCTTATCATCATCTTCTTCTTCATCGTCGTCATCATCATCATCGTCATGTACATCATCATCATGACGCACATATATCAATGATGGTGGTTGATCAGTGATTTGGGGTAATGATGCTAGTAAATCCAATGATGGTCTAAAACCACCAACAGTAGGTGGGTGAATTGAGGATGATGATACTCCCATATTAGACTATGTTGGTAAGGTACTAAAATCTACATATTTTGTAGATAATGGAAAACCTTCATACCCAGAACCTTTGACCTCAAACCTTTGTCCCTCAAACCTCCAAACCCCAAACCCACTACCCTAAACCTTTGCACCCCAAACCTCCATACCTAGAACTTTCGAACCTTAAACGTCCATATCCTGAAATACCAACATTGGCTATAAATGATGGATGATCTACATAGTCTACAAATATTGGAATGGTTGGAGCTTGATTACTAGACCTTAATTGTTTGGGAGCTTTCTGCATATTCTTGTTTTTTCGACATTTCTTTCGGTTCTTATTGGCCATTTTTTTTCCTTGTCGTAATCCTCTAGCAAAAATTTTTCCTAGACTTATCAGATGCTACATCAGAGTAGGTTATTCTGTACCCATTATGTTACATCATAAAGTGCAATAATAGGACAACCTTCGATTCTATCTATTACTTTGTCTTATCTGCGACTCGTCTAAATTTCAATGATAAAACTAATCTATTATCCAATCAATATAATTAAAAATATTCACCAATTACCCCCACTACATAACAATATTTAACATATTTAATGAAAATATAAACAAATCTAATAAATAACAAATCATATATAAATAATACAATAATGCATTTAACAGAGTATAACAAATATAAAAACATAGTGAAAAAATTTAATCGAATTATCCATAATTAAAAAAACATAATTAACAAAAAATAATTAATAAACATATTACCCCTCCCAACGATAATCAAAAACCCTAGAATATCAATAGATTTTGTCAAACCCATATTTAATTAAAATAATATAGCATAATTAACAAAGCATAATCGATCTAAAAACATAATAAAATAATTTAACCAAATTAACCATAATTAAAAAACCATAATCAATAAATATAATTACCCCTCCCAATGGCAACCGAAAATCCTAAAATACTGACATATTTTGCCAAACCTATATTTAATTAAAATAGCATATCATAATTAACAAAGTATGATAGATCTAAAAATATTATGAACAAATTTAACCGAATTAACCATAATTAAAAAAATGTAATGAATAAAAACATAATTATAAACCATAATCAATAAACAAAGTTACCCCTCCCAATGGCAACTAAAAACCCTAGAATACCGAAAAATTTAGCTAAACCCATATTTAATTAACATAACACAGCCTAAATTAATAGAGTATAATAGATCTAAAAATATAATGAATAAATTTAACCAAATTAACCATAATTAAAAAGCATAATTAACAAAGCATAATTAATAAACATAATTACCCTTCCCAACGACAACCAAAATCCTAGAATACCGATAAATTTAGCAAACCCATATTTAATTAAAATAACATAGCCTCATTCATAGAGTATAATAGATTTAAAACTATAATGAACAAATTTAAATAAATTAACCATAATTAAAAAATATAATTAATAAACATAATTACCCTCCTAATGGCAACCAAAAACCCTAGAATACCAATAGATTTTACCAGATCTATATTTAATGAAAATAACATAGCATAATTAATAGAGTATAATAGATCTAAAAACATAATAAACAAATTTAACTGAATTAACCATAATTAAAAAAATAATTAATACCAACCATAATTAATAAACATGATTACACACATAATTAATACAAATATAATTAACAAACCATAATTATATTACCTAATTATTACAAACATAACTAACAAACCAACCCACCCACCCACCCAACTGAAACCATCCCACGACACAGCATGTCGTTCCTTTCCCTTACCCTCGGTAAAAACTATAGACTCTTCCCCCCTTCATCAGTAGAATATACCGATCTCCTACCCCATCAAATGAAAAATCTAATTAATAATTAATATAAACATAATTATAATTAACAAACCATAATTAATAATATTTATAGACATAATTAATACATAATCCACCCAAACCATTCTCCCCTAATGACACATCATGTCGTTCCACCCTTAGTAAAGCATGGGAACACTTGAAATGTATCGTTTTGCGTCCCCGAGACATTTCTGAGGATGAAACGTGAGACGATACATCCGTCTTTAAAAAAATGCTCCAAAATGATGTCATTTTGGAGTGTCTAAATAGTTAAAAAAAAATATATCCTTACACTATGTTTGCTTCTACCATCGTTCCTCGACTTCCTTCTTCTCCACTTCTTATCACCTTAGTTGTCCTATGCACATCTTGACTCAGCCTCCCATCTGATCCCAACTCCGTTCATCACCAACCATGAGAATCCATCCACCCTCATCTTCGTCCTTTGTCTTATGTGTTTCTAGAATTTTCTTCTTGCCATCATCCTTCTGTGTTGGTTTTATAACGAAATTGAATATGCATTGAAGGGTAGGGTTGAAGGGTGAGATTGAACCAAGTTGATACAGGTCTGCCGGGGATGCTCAGGGAGGCATTACCACTTAGTTATGGTGCTTAAGATCATTAATGTTTGAGGCTTGAAAGTCAATTAACGTTGGGGTACCAAATCGGTAAGAAAAAATCTTTCCCAAAACCGATTGTTTAATATGTTTAATTTAGTTTTCTTGATGGGGTTCATTAAATTTGTTTAATTTTAACGGTTTTGTTGTTGTGTAGCCTGAAAGTTGGCCGTTAAAAATGTGTATCCATTTCTGCTGCTGAAATGTTAAACAGTTTTGTTGTTGTAAGTGATATGGTATATCGATTGATTGAATCTACAGCAAGAATGTTGTGATTGATTAAATGTGTATTCAGTTTCTGGATTTTGTATATTAGTTGATAAAAGCTCTGTTAAATGACGTGTGTATTCATTTGCTGAAAGTTGTATGGTTTATGTAAATGTGTATATTATGTTGTTATGCTGTAGATGTGTACTTAGTTGCTGAATGTTGTATGGTTTATGTTTTGATTGATTGAATCTGTATTCGGTTTCTACAGTTTGTGTATTAGTTGATAAAAGCTTTGTTCGGTTGTTGTTGTGGCTAATTGAAGCTCGTTCGATTTGTGCGGTTTGTGCTGTGGTTGAAATGTATTATGGCTTCTAATGGCAGTAATAGTAATATGGGTTCCAAGAGTGCTACTGTATCTTCAACAAATGTTAATGATAACCCTATTTGGAATTATATTACTAAAGGAGTGAAAACTAGTGGAGGAGGAACTAAAGCCTATTAATACAACTACTAAGAGAGTCTCATGTAAATGCTTTGTTGCATCCTGGAAGCAAATTATTGTAGCAATATTACCTTTTAGATAGTGTCCTACATGCCTAAAAAAATATATAAATCCATCCTATTTTTTTAACCCCCTTAGCAATTTAAAGGTAATATTATGGAGACAAATTCTACTTCTGCGTTCATAATGGAAAATTATGATTTACTCAAGTTGATACGATTTAATGGAAGAAATTTTACAAAATGGAAAGAAAAAAATAGTGTTCCTATTTACCGCTTTGAAGATATTTTATGTGCTCAATATAGTTTTACCTAAGTTATTGGAACCAAAGTCAGATGATAGCAATGAAGTCAAAGCACAAAGAAAGAAGCATACTAAAGATGAATTAGTGTGTCGATGTCATATACTCAACTCCCTCACTAATTGACTATATAATTTATATTCAAATTTGAAATCACAAAAGGCGATATAGGATGCACTTGAAGCTGAATACAAAAATAAGAAAAGACGAGTGGATAAATTTTTAGCTTTGAAATATTTCAAGTTTTGGATGTTTGAAGATTTGCCTATTATAGATTAAGTACATGAACTACAAATTCTAGTATCGAAACTTAGTGATCTTAAAGTTAATATCCTAAATTCACTTCAAGTAGGAATAAATTAATCTAAGTTGCCTCCTAGTTAGAATGATTATAAGAAGAAATTTAAGCATTCGCTTGAATTCATGACTATAGAACAATTTCAAACACATATTCAAATTGAGGTAAAATCCCATTTGTATGATATTTTGTTATTGAATACTAGAGTGAATTATGTAAGTGAGAATAGAAATAAAAGGAATCAAAAAGGGAAATCTCAATAAAACCTAGAAGTTAATAAGAAAGGAAATTTCTTCAAGAAGTCCAATGATATGAAGAAAAATAGGCATCACCACCATTGTGGAAAGAAAGGGTGTTATATTCATGAATGTAGAATAAAAAAGAATGTAGATGTTATAAAATATAAGAAGGAAATCTTTGTGGGAAACGAAGTTAAAAATATTATGGCAATGGTATCTGAACTGTAAATTGGCATGGAAATAGAACTTCATATGGCCATTATAAGTAGGTAATTAGATTGGTGGCTTGATTCAATCACAACCATTCATATGCACAACAAAAAGGTGATTTTTAAGTCATATAATGAATTATCAGATCAATAGGAGGTTCTTACGGGAAAAATAATGTTACCGAGGTTTTTGGAAAAGGATCGATTATCTTATAGTTTACTTCAGTACATAAATTAACTTTGATCATTGTACTTCATGTTTCCAATATTAAAAAAAATATTATATATGCTAATTTATTGTGTAAGAAGAAATTTAAAATTGTACTTGAGTGTGACAAGGTCATAGTAAAAAAGAACACATTATTTCTAGGAAATGGGTACACTTGTGATAAAATGTTTAAGCTTTATCTTAATAATAAAGTGAATTATTCTTTTATTTACTCTATTGAGCATTATTCTTCTTTATGGTATGATAGATTAGTGTATGTTAATTTTCATTATCTAGAACACACACAAAAATATGTATATATTTATTTTAAGCATGACCATAACGAAAAGTGTGAAATATGCATTCAAGAGGAATTGACTAAGAAACAATTTCCTAAGGTTGAAAGAAATACAAAATTTTTGGATCTTGTGCATACAGATATATGTGAATTGAAAGGTGTATTAGCTAGAGGAGAAAAGAGATATTTTATAACTTTCATCGATGATATTTCACATTTTATTTATGTGAATTTAATGAGAACTAAAGATAAATCATTTAGTAAATTCAAAGAATATAATTATATTGTGGAAAATCAAAAGGGAAGGCAAATTAAGATTCTTTATAGTGATAGAGGATTTGAATATTTTCAAATATACATGTTATTCAAAAAATGGTACAATACATCAATCATCGTCTCCTTACACTCCTCAACAAAATGGTTTTCCTTAAGGGAAAAATATAACCTTAGTGGATATAGTTAATGATCTTCTTATGAATGCTAATTTACCTTCTAAGTTATGAGGTTAAGCACTTGAAACAACATGTTACATCCACAATAGAATTCCATCCAGGAAAATTAATGTCATTCCATATGAAATTTGGAAAAATAGAAAACCTAAATTGAATTATTTTTAAGTGTGGGCCGTGTTTCATTTTATAAAAATTTTGATCCTCATAAAAGTAATTTAGGACAAAGAGGATTTAAATGTGTATTTTTTTTATCTATGAAAAGAATTATAAAGCATATAGCCTTTTAGATATAAGTTCAAATGTTATTATAAAAACAATACATGTTGAATTTATTGAAAGTATATTTATTAATGATTCTATGACTAATAAAAATGAGGGTATGATTGTTCCTTATATAAAAAACAAAAGGAAGCAAACCAAGGATATAAGTGAACTGCAAAAGATAACAAGAGAGAAGTCATTGGGTCCTAGCTTTGTTTCGGCCAAGTCAATACTTTTCTTGGTTTAGGGAACTACAACTAAAGTGTTGAATAAAATATCCATGACATTTAACATTGAATATGAACCCAAATCTATTAGTGAATCAATGGCATCTAGAGAAATGGATTTTTGGAAAGAAGCCATAAGAGATGAGATAGACTCAATATTATTTAATAACACTTGGGTCTTAGTGGATTTGCTTCTGGGATCTAAACCTACAAGCTATGAGAGGGTTTTTAGAAGAAAATATAATATTGATGGTTCTATACAAAAATTTAGGGCAAGATTGGTAGTCAAAATATTTACGCAAAAGGACGGTGTAGATTATTTTGACACCTATGCGCCAGTAGTAAGGATAACTTCTATTAGAAATATTTTGGCATTAACATCCGTATATAAGCTACATGTGCTTCAAATGGATTTTAAAATTACATTTTTTAATGGAGATATCAAGGAAGAAGTATATATGGAGCAACTAGAAGGATTTGTTCTTCTTGATAATGAAAAGAAAGTTTGTAAAATTGTTTGAAACAAAATCTAAAACAGTGCCATAATAAGTTTGATGTAAAAATATTGTCAAATGGTTTCAAACATAATAGTGTAAATAAATGCATATATTCTAAATTCACCAAAGACAATAGAGTTGTAATTTGTCTTTATGTAGATGACATGTTGATATTTGGTACCAACATCTTTGGTGTGAATGAAACCAATAAATATCTAAATTCTAAGTTTAAGATGATTGATCTTAATGAATTCGATACTATTTTGGGGATTCAAGTAAAAAAAAATATAATAAGGGTTTCACTTTAAGTCAATATCACTACATAGATAAGCTACTTCATAAGTATTATTATCTTAGAGTGAAAGAAGAAAATACTCCATATGATTCTAGTATAAAGCTTTCAACCAATGATGGTTGAGTGGTTATACAATTAGAATATGCTAGTGCAATTAGAAGTCTTATGTACATTATGCATTGTACAAGATCATATATTATATTTTCTATATGTAAACTTTTGAGGTATAAAAGTAATCCTAGTAATGAACATTGGAAAGGAATAAGTAGGATATTGGGATTTCTTAAAAGAACAACCAAATTAGCATTAACTTATTACTCTTTTCATGATGTACTAGAAGGTTATTATGATGGTTGTTGGATAACATATGCTAATGATAATAAATCCACAACATGATAGATTTTCACATTAGTAGGAGGTGCTATTAGTTAGTCCTCAAAGAAACAGATCTGTATTACACATTAGGCTATGGAATTGGAGTTTGCAACCCTTGCAGCTGTAGGTAAGGAAGAAGAATGGCTAAAAATTTTGTTAACATAAATAAAGTTGTGGCAACAACCTATGCCAGCTATTTCAATATATTATGATAGTGAAATGATTATGTCTAGAGCATATAATTATGTTTATAATGGAAAATCTAGACATATAAGTCTGATACATGAGTATGTGAGAATTTATAACATATTGTATTATTAATATTGTATATGTTAAAACATACAATAATTTGGCAAATTCCATTGTAAAAGGATTACCAAGATATATGATAAGAAAGACATCAAGAAGAATATGATTGAAATTCTATGAAAACACCCATAATAAGAACACAACCTTACTTAGTGAAAATAGCTAAAGGTTTAATGGGTAATTACAAGTGCTTCATGAAACATTAATTCAGCATTTGTAATTGTTGCATTTATACTTAGGATTAGTTATAATGCTTAATAGAGAAAATTTGCTTTACATTTATATATATACAAATAAAGGAACTCTGCCTATTTGGATATAGAAGCGGTGTCGCTTCAATAAAAGGTTTGTAGAATTTAATTCTTATAAATATCTATAAATTAGGTTAGCACACGAACATGATAATGCTACGACAATTAGAGACATCTCAAAATATTAGATGATATTATGTGTATAGTATTTTCGGTTTTAATAGAAGTTTTAGTTTAATCTTCAAACCCCATTAACTTTATTAAAATTTTAAAATACTAAAGCTACGGATTGGTTTAAATCAAAAGATATATTTTCTTAAGCATATGTCATGTTGTTAAATAGACATTATATATATTATAATCTAATGGAGGATTATTAAAGGAGACTATAATATAATATATGTGAGTATATACTTAAATGAAAAGTTGTGAACTTTGAAAGGAGACATGTCTTTTTTATTGTAACTCTTCGACTAAAATAAATACACCATAATCTTGAGATAAAATAAATTATGGTTGAAGTCTTTTAATACAATTATTGAGAGAGTCTTGTATAAATAGTTTATTATATTCTAGGAATAAATTATTATGGTAATATTATATTTAATATAATATCCTACACCTTAAAATGATATAAATCCGTCCTAAAATTTGACCTTTTATGAAATTCACTCATTTTGATAACTCCTTTTTTCATATGTGAAACAAAAAATAAACAACCAATAATAACTTCTTCTGTCCACTGCAATAATTGTCGTGCGCTGCTAAGTAAGATGAGAAACAGCCATTTAAATCCATCACTGACTATCACCTTGAGTATCTTTGGGCCCTCCCCACCGTCTGATTCTTGCTTTAGCAATATGAGCCTGCCATTTAGTCGATAAAATCCAGGGAAAAATTATGTTAGATCATCATATAAGCATTTAGCTTGTAGTAACTCTATGAATACTGCATATAAAAAGTAAAATACTAAAATAGAAGACGTAACTAATAAATAAACTTACCTCCTTATTCCAGTTGGTCTTGTAAATCATCAAGAACAGGGCAATTGTTTGCACTATTGTTCCCGTCATCATTCCGTACCAAATACCCTACACAAAATATTTGTTTGAATAAAGTGAAGTGAGTAGTCAATTAGTTGATTCTTGAAACATGTTTGTAGGGGCACAAAAATAACAAAATTTCCAGGAAGGTCAAGTGAGGTTTAAAAAGACGAGAAACAGAACAAGAAGAGCACTCACCTTGATACCATACTTAAATTTATAACCAAGTATTAATCCCAAGGGAATGCCAATGATATAGTAACATCCTAAGTTCATATAAGCCACAAATACTTGCCATCCGGCTCCTACTGCCACACCTACATTTCATTTGATTGAACAATCGCGCGCGCATTAATTGATATATATAATTTTAACGTAAAAATAGTTGATGGGCACTTGTTAAGGCTTTCAATTTATTATTAAAATTTGTTTCAAAATTGGGTGAAAAAAAAAACATACGAGAATTATGTGGAGGGTATACATATATATAGACACAGACACTCACCAGAGAGTGCAGGTTGGACGGTGTTGATGACGATGCTAACGGCAAGTAAAGGTGTGAGCTCATTCACAAGTTGTTTCACTTCAGAGCTACTTGAGAAGAGTGCTGGGTATTGGTTTCGGAAACCTATTAGAATAAGTGACATGACCAAACCACAAAGGAATGCAATCATGGCCATCACCACCACCGAGAACCTGGCTCTTTTTGGATGTCCTGCACCCAATTCATTGCCCACCCGCACGCTGCATGAATCAAAAGCAATCTTTGTTAGCAGAAACTGTTAATCATGAATGATGGGCGACGAAAATCGCTTGGGTGATCACCGCAACTAAGCGGCCGAGATAGGGACGTCGTTGAGTCAAATACCTTATAGCTACATTGAGTCCGAAAGCAAACATTATTGCCCAACCAACTATGTTCAGGCTACAAAACCCAAAACATTGAACATATTAAGCTTGAGGGAATCCACACATGTAATATTGTTGCATGAAATAAAAGATTTGTGACTTGTGAGAAACCAACCAAATGGACAGTGCATTAACCGAAACTTCCGCATTCTCCAAGTATCCGGCAAAAAGAATCAAGATCATTAAATACCATATCTCTAAGCTGCAAACAAAGACAAGAAAAAAGGAAGCAAAATGAAAAAGGAAGGTGACCCACCTTCCTTTGATAAAAATGAAGCTATAAATAACGCAAATTTTCATTCAGTTAATTTGAAGTCTATATTTTAGATAAAAAAAAATATATCAAAATTGATTAGGCTTATACACATCGGAGAAATATGTAATGAGAACCACATGTGAAAGCTGAGAATTACTTTCTTAAATTACATGTGGCATCTTTATCTATCTATTAAGAGTGATTTACTCTAATCTAAAATATAAATATTTAATATTTATAAAAATATTACCTTTTTTTTTACTTCTCCTAATACTCAAATGCTATAGGTGTGTCTACCTTTGAAAAATTAGTTTTCATTTTTCATCTCCAATTTTCTATGAAAAATAAGAAAATAATTTGTTAAGAAAATTAGAAAAATATGTTTATTTATCCATATTATGAAACTATCATTTTGAACAGGTGTTTGTGTTCATCTAGATTGGCTCATATCAACAACGGAAACAACTATATATTGCTATTAATATTAATATTATAATAAGAATAGTATTATTAATCTTAATCATATTATTATTTATAATGACAATAATATTCAGAATAATAGTAGTAGTAAGATTATTCTTATTGGAAATATTAATAATACTCATAATGTTAAAAATAATATAAAAACTAATAACATCAATGTTAATTATATTAATAATTTTAGCATTATTATTATTATTATTATTATTATTATTATCATTGCTAAAAATGATAAAATACTGTCAATATTAGTATTAATATCACTAATGTTCATGTTAAAAACAATTATGATAGTAATGAGATTGATCAAAATAATTAATAAAATAAGAATGATAATAAAAATGGCAATGATATTATTATCATTATTATTATCATTATTATTATTAATATTATTATCGTAAAATATATTATTATTAAATTTATATTAGTAATAATATTACTATTAATGTAAATAATGATAATATTATTGATGCTAATAGTATTATTATTTTTTTTCTTCTTGTTGTTATTGTTGTTGTTGTTGTTGTTGTTGTTATTATTGTTATTGTTGTTGTTATTATTATTATTATTATTATTATTATTATTATTATTATTATTATTATTATTATTATTATTATTATTTCTTAAAAATAGTAATAATAATTTTAATATAATTATTATTATAATTGATATTTTAATTATGATCATTATAATTTTATTATTAACAATTGTATCATTAATATTAATTTCTTATTAATATTAAGGTTATAAATAATAATATTATTTTATTTTTATTATCACTAAAAATAGGAATATTCATAATAAAAAAATTATTATTATCATTATTATTAATATTTGAAAAAATAAAAAAAATGTTGCCATTAGTATTAATTATATTTTTATTAATATTAATAAAATAGTAATCATAACACTAATTGATTTTATTATTATTTTTAATTAGAAAATATATAGAAACTAAAGGCATACATTTATATGGAAAACTTAGAAAATATAGTTTAGGTTTTTTTTTTTAAAGTTGGAAAGCAATGTTTTTTGTTTTATAATGATAAAAATGAAAAATATAATTTATGAAAATATAATTTTTTGAAAAATTGAAAAATATTTTATAAAAAAAAACAACCATTTTTTCATAAGTAAACACACCCTATATTATTATTATTATTATTATTATTATTATTATTATTATTATTATTATTATTATTATTATTATTATTATTATTATTATTATTATTATTATTATTTTGAGAGGCTTATAGAATTTTCTTCCACTTACTTAAGGTAGTTTTCATCACCTATTATGGGTAGTTTATTAAACTAAAGTATAAATATCTAATATTTATAAAAATGCTATTGTTTTTCTTTCTAGCTCTCAATTACTATTACTTGATACAAGGGAGGTAAGATGAGAAAATATGACTTACCATAAAGTGTTATTTTCATGATTATTTGTTATAGAGTGAGTAAAAAGGTTAAAAGTAAGTAGAACATCCTTTTGACTCCTCATCTATAATTTTTTTTGAAATACTTAAGCTACACTTCCTCTCCATATTTAATTTTTTTTGCACATGAAAAAAATAAATGTAAATTATAATAACTTTCTCTTCTGTTTCCTTAGGTAAACCGAACATACATATATGATATCCTCAATAACATACTTCCTCATAAATAAGTTATTATAAAGTTAGACTCCCCTAGTAAGTCACAATATGCATACCAAATGATATATATAGTTTCTTAAGAGGCCTATAGTAGCTTCCTTTATCCACTTAGAATAGTTTCTATCACTTATTGTTGATAGTTTTTGAATTTAAGATACAAATATATAATATTTATAAAAATATTATAGTTTCTTGAGCTACTTACACTAACTTTCTCCACCTATTAAGATTAGTTTTAGCCACTTACTATTGATAGTTTCATCAACTGAAATTGTTAGTTCTTAGTTTTTATTAGATAGTCCTCATATACATACATACATACATACATACATACATATACATACATATACATACATACATATACATACATATATATATATATATACACAAGAAGAACCGCATTTTGGTGAGAACTTGATAACTTTTAATTTGAAGCATTTGATCAAAGATGAAAGGTTGAGATTAAAACAATACTACATTTGAGGACCTATAGTCTATAGGTGAAGGAAATTACTATCAATAGGTATGCAATTGTACAAATCTCTTCTTTCCCCAATGTGGATGAATAAAATAAGTAGATTAATTTCTCCAAAAAAAAACTATTGTAAATAGATTAAAAATAATAGTATCAAAAATTTAGGGAAAATCGGTGGAATTTTTGAAAATAATATGAATTTATATTTTAAATTAGAAAATTATATACAGAGGAAGCTACCCTTGTTGGATAAAAGAAATTGTTGTAAGTAACTCATAATACTATAGTATTTGAATGTCGAAAAAAAAGGTAATATTTTAGCCAATATTACTGTCCTTATTTTAAAAAGAAAGTCATTTAATAATTTACACACTATTTTAAGATGCAATAAATATGTACCTAATATGATAATGACAAACTTTATTGGAAACAATATGATAATTAATGCATAAGAAGAAAAATAAAATGTAGAGTAAAAATGAAAAATAAACACTGACTTTAAAAAAAAACATTCTATTTTAAGAAAAAAACTTTACCTATAAATCTTCATTATAGAAATGAATGAAGCGTGTTTATATTTTCGATTAAGAAACCATTCTTAGTGAGAAAAAGAAATACCTGAGTGAATGAAACAACCTAAAAGTTCGTATAATATCATGCTCCCGAAAAAAAGTTAACAGTTGTACAGTGTCACAATTGCTTACCAAATCATTACAGCAGATGCAAGAGACAACCGAAGAAATCCCCAAAGATTTTGAAATGCCTTCCATGAAAATCCAGTCCAAGTGAGTCCACACCTACCACTCAAGATATACATTAATTGCCCCACCACTATAAACCACCATGACAAGTCCAGCACCGCCGCTGCTCCTGCTAATCCCCACCTTAGCTTTAACATCAACAACCAACTAAACAACACATGTAGCCCCAGTACCACAACAGATATCAATGTCATGGCCATAACCTTGCTTTGTGCTTGCAAGAACTTAGCCATTGGTAAACTCATAGCGTATGCAAATAGTTGAGGTAATTGATAAATGGCAAATGTTCCAGCTGCCTTAGATATCGCGGTCTTCTGGCCAATGAGTTCGAGGAAAGAAGTTGCAAAGATGTAGTAAAGGCTCAGAAATATGGCAGTGATGTTGAGAATGACCCACGATCTTTGCATATAGACTCCAAGCATGTCTAACTGTTTTGCTCCAAATGCTTGTCCACAAAGTGTCTCTAGTGCACTCCCCATAC
Organism: Tamarix chinensis; assembly: GCA_030549775.1. Classification (NCBI taxonomy): domain Eukaryota; kingdom Viridiplantae; phylum Streptophyta; class Magnoliopsida; order Caryophyllales; family Tamaricaceae; genus Tamarix; species Tamarix chinensis. Next base: position 23,584,517 of record CM060181.1, read on the forward strand.
CGAGCTGCAACAACACTACTTTTATCTGAGTCTATTAACTGAGCGTTCACATTTATATTTGGTAGCTAATTAAATTCCCCCACATGTGTTTCTAAAGTCTATGTTTTAATTTAATCCATCACTTTTTTATCAAATAAGGAAGACTAATATTGTAATTTTTTTAGCCAATTTATACTTAATTTGATATTGTTGATGAAACAAGTCCTATCCAATGAAGAAAAAGAAAGTATGAAATCTTAATCATATTCGTTTTAGATAGTTTTGCATGCAATCAGATAGACACCATACCAAGAAACCAAAATGGCAAGCTTCCAACATGACTACAAATAGCTAAACAAATAGACATTAACACAAGGAACCGGAAAGAACAAGAAACTTATATTTGTTTATTTTATAAAACTTAATTTTTATTTGATTATAATTTAGGATATATTATTTTTTCACTAACATAATCATTAAATAAAAATAATAGATAATTTATATGATTAATTAAACTTATATTCTTAAAAAAAATTACACTGCAACATTCATGATAAATTGTTGTGACTTATATGTTAAAAAAATAACTTTATCCCCTATCTTGCAAATAGACAAAAAATATAAATAAATAAATAACAAGGTCTGAAAAAATTATCTACATTCTTAAAGATATACACCTTTACTATAAGAGAATATTACAATATGATCACTCGAGTTTATACCTAACTCGAGCACTTGTATCCAAAAATGAATACCCTTATACACCGTATCTCAACCTTTAATATTCCCTAGTCTCAAGAGTTATGCACACTCTTATAGCACTCTAAAATCATGTTACTTCTATACCTAAAGACTCTTAGAGTCATTTCTACATTAAAACTTGTTGTGATGTGATAGTGTTTTCTTGAATGAGATGCTCTAAATGGAATGGAAAGCACCTTCTTTTACAACCTTCAAAAGAAGCCCTAATGTGCCTTAGGTATTAACCCTTTATATATCCCCCATTCATAAATCCTTCATAAATATCATTCATGAATTTTCTACATTCATCCTAATTCATATACCATTATTAATAACCTTTCATAAACCTATCACATCCATATCTCCACTCTATGTACCTCATTCATGACCGTAACTCTTAACATTGAACTATGAAGTTCTACCATATCTAAAACCAAAATTAATACATGAATGACCATGCATAGGTGAACCAAGAGAGATGAATGTCTATAATGTAATAATGTACAATATTGTATTTGTTATAATTTCCCCTTCTAGGCTATTGGATCGGCATCATCATCCAAGCGATTGTTACTAGAAGTGTGTCTTGAAACAAGACACCACATTTAATTCCTAAAAGTTTTTCATTAGATTTAATTCTTTAGCCATTACAAGTACCTAAGCATGTAAACAATGGTCATAACTCCCCTAGTTCTAATTTGCAATGTGTAACTTTTATCATCAAAGATAAACCCCAACATAATATCTTCTCTATCAATATTTACCTTACCTTCATTATCTAAAATCTAAGAACATATGATCAACATATTTGTTGTGATCACAAATGAGAATTACATTAGGAACCTTTTTCTTATTCACATTTATTTCCAAAATCCTTCAAAATCTAAATAAGATAAACAAACTACTACACATTTCTCCCTTCATCAAGACCTAACAATCATATTAAACATTCATGACTCCCCATACCAATGATACCTTATAGACTTTGGAGTCAAACTAGCTTAAAGATATCAATTTTCTATCAATTCTTAGAACATATAGTATATCTCCTAAAATACAAACTACTCTTTCAAAAATCTTGATCTTTGCACTTTTGATTCCCATGGCATGATGTTTTCCATCACCCTAAGATACAAACCCTTAAACTTATTGGAATGTATCAAAACATTCTTTTCTAGAACAAAGGTGATGAGAACAACTACTATCCATTATCCTACCATCTTGAAAAATGATGTTTCCACCTTTACAAAGTGAAAGAAATTCTCCAAAATTTTTATTAATCTATGCTACACTAGACTGGGAGCAATTTGATCCCTTATCATCCTCCTTCTTCAATAAATGATAATTTAGGTTTATATGTCTCCACTCCCTTCACTTATATAACTATTTACCATTTTCCATGCAATTTTATTTAGACCAACCATGTTTACTATATACTTTAGCAAATTATCTTCCCCTCTAATTCATATCATGAGCAACAAAAATAGAGTCTTGAATGTCTTTACTTTTTATTCCCTTCTCATGATTAGAAAGTTGATTATACCTCCTTTATTTTTATTGCATCCTTTCCATACATGATTATGGTAACATGATTAGCACATAAATTGGGAGGCAAGATAAGAAGAAATAGCTTTGATCTTTTTCCTCAATTTTAAGTTCAGTACTTGCAAGTTGATTCAATAACTTCTTAAACAAGTTTGTGTGTTCCATTAGATTTTTCACCTTCTCCTATCTTATGTTTGTAAATATCTCGCTTCAAATTTAGTTTTTTTTACAATCCTTAAAAATATATATCTTCTCTAATTTTTCTCAAAGCTTGGGTGTAGAATCTACATCACATGCATTGTTGATAATATTATGAGAAATATAAAACCTACTAGTGTTGACACACTTGGAAGCCTCTTTTCTCTTTAAGGAATTTATTATTTCTAGTTGAAATAGGATATATTTTACCCTTATTTTCAAAAGAGTGAAGTTTTATATTCCATCAAATTTCTCCCCAAGAAATTGTGATTTACCAAACTTGCCATCATGAAGGCTCCATAGTTAATGAACTTGCTTTGATACCACTATTAGAAAATGAACTTTCTCCTTTGTCATGCAAATAAAGAAGTTTAGTTATGAAAAGAGAATAAATAAACTAAGTAGACAACAAAACTTGAACAAGGTTTAGTTAAATTGTGTATATCCTCAGAGTGCCTTCACTTTGAGGGAATATTACAAGATGATCACTCAAGTTTATGCCCAGCCCAAATCCTCATGTCCAAAAAGGAGTATCCTTGTGTACCTTATATCAACCTTGAAGATTGTTAAACCCCAAGAGTTATGCACATTCTTATAGCATTCTAAACCAACCTAGCTTCTATACCCAAAAATCTTTAGAGTTATTTCCCTTACTAAACCTTTTTTGTGATGTGATAATATTTTATTAGATAATATTGTCTAAGGCTATATTTGGTTCTAAGAAAGTTTAAGAAAAAAAATTAAAATTAAAATATTTTCTTTCAAACTTTTCTCATAAGAAAATCAAATAGTTAATCTTTAGTAATTTTATTCCTTATTCTTTTTATATTTCATTATATTATGTAAATCAAACACAAAAAATTATTTTCCTCTTTATTTTCTTTCTTTTATTTAAAAATTTTCATGAACCAAATGGAGCATAAATGTGATGAAAAGCATATTCATTTATAGTGTCCAAAATAACCCTTCATGAACCTCACTTATTAACCCTTGATCAATCCCCATTAATGAATCATTTATAAATGTCATTCATGAATCGTCTACACTTATCTTTAAAAAATTCATGAATTTAGATTAATAATCATAACTGTTAATATTAAGTTATGAAGTACTAATATATCTAAATTCAAGACTAATACATAAATGATCATTAATAAGATAGCCAAGAGGATCGCCCCATCAAACATAGGAGAAGTGGGTTAATGAGTGGTGTAGGGAGTCCAGAACGCACTTTCACTTTTGATTACAATCAAAAGTGAAGACATTAAGGAAATTAATGCATCAGATTTAGTGCAATCAAGCTACAAATTACTCAGATCCCCATTTATGCCTTCCCCACTTCAATTGTCTCTACTCATGAGGTTCCTTAGATAATTAATACATTGAAGGATGAAACTTTGCAAGATCTTAATCTAGAACAATTGATTGGACCTTTGCAAGATCTCAATCTAGGTTAATTTGAACACCTAATTGAATCTGCACCTGTGATAGGACTATAGAAACTTTGAATTTGAACTACCATAATTTAAAGTGGAGTGACATTGTGTGAATTAATCGTTGTCCACGACACCTTAAAAAGTTATCTTATGAACCCCTATTATGGTAGATGGTAAACCCACAACTGAAATTTCAGCCAAAGACAAAGATCTTGAATCTTTAACTTGGCAATACTCTCTTGTGGGCATGGTGTGTGGTTGGCACCCATCTTACTAACAAATGAAAAGCTTTATGCGAGAAAACTAGTCAAATGTATCCACCCCTCAAATCATGATGCATGAGAATGGATATATCATGTTTTCCTTTGATAAGAAGAAAATTGTACGGCTATTCTTGATGCAGAATTATGGTCTCTAGATTTGAGTTTTGGATGAGAGGAATTCCAATTTTTACCTTTATGGATCAAGTTTCCCAATCTTCCCTTGTCCATGTGGTCCATGAATTTACTTAGCCATAAATGTAGCTTCATTGGGAAGCCTATTAGAATGGATCATATAACTTAAAATAATAGAGAATATCCTTTAATATAGTATTGGTGGAGGTGGATACACATAGAAATTTCCTAGAGTCTATCTTGATTAAGAAGCCTGATGGCTTTATTTATAAGTAGCAAGTATTATTTGAATGGAAACCCCCACAAAAAAAAAATTCTTACCCAACTAAGGTTACTAAAATTGGATCTAGATACCAAAAATCCTAGTGGTGGTTCTAAATTATAGAAGGCAAAGCTCTCAGATAATCCCAAAGCTTGTTAAGATTGCACTTAATGAATCTAGCTCTTATGTTAACATGCCACAAACAAACTTACCTCAGCTTGAACCCAGGACACTCCCAAACCTAAACCAATTGGATCGGGCAGAGCAATTAGTAGACCAATGAATAATGATGTTGAATCAATTTTTAATAAATTACTCCCTACTGAATTAGAATTTTTGGAATATTTCTCTTTTTAGGATGGGTGGAAGATGGATTAAAGGTTCCAAGGGATTCCATTATCTCGCTGGCTTTTACATATAGTTATGGAGGTTGGATATTAGAATGCAAGGGGGCTTAATGACCAACCAGAAGGAAGTTTGTGTGTGATGTATTAAGAATAAGTTTACTTTATTAGGGTTACTTAAAACAAGAACAAAGGAAGGCAATGCATAGATAATATACAATAAGCTTATGCCAAAATGGAAATGGATACATAATTACTCATCTCATCATAATGGTATAATTTGGGTTGGTTGGGAACCTAATCATTTCTTGGTTGAAGAAATATCAACTGTGGGTTATGGCATTTTTACTAAAGTTCATGATGTCAATGGGGATTTTAGGTTGTATGCCTCCTATATATATGCCCTTAACCAAGGTGCTAGGAGGACTCTATTCCCATGGATCATCCAAACTACACCTATTTATTCACCTTGGTTCATGATGGGAGATTTCAACATGGTTACTAATAGCCAAGAAAAGTTATAAGGAGAGAGTATAAATACTCAAGAGATGACAGACTTTGTGAATTATCTCTCTTAGGTTCACATGGTTGTTATTAAATTTACAAGGCATCTCTTCATTTGGTGTAATAAACAATCAGAGCCTAATAACATTCTATGCTAACTGGATAGAGCCATGGAAAATTATCACTATTTAGATATTTATAAAGGAACTATTACTCACTTCTAATCTCCCATTATCTCAAACCACTCACCCATCTCTATTGGTATTACCCATTCCTCCCCTAAAGGTAATAAGCCCTTTCATTTTTATAATATATAGGATGAGGATGAAAATTTTGATAGTATTATTACTCAAATATAGAACACTTTTTCCCCATGGATCCACTCTCAAAGGAGTTATGCAGAAATTAAAAATATTGAAGAATACTTTAAAAGATATTAACAAGAGTAAATTTGGAGGAATCAGTGATAAAGTGGAAAAAGCTAGATAAGAACTACTACTCCTTTGAGACCAACTAGCATAACACTCCCTTGACTCTACTCTAACCTATTGAGAGGCTCTAATGTATAGGAATTTCTTAAACTTATCTAAGTGTGAAAAAATCTTCTACCACTAAAAATCAAGAGTTACCTGGATGAAGCTTGGAGACTTCAACACCAAATATTTACATTTAATTGCTAAAGGGAGAAGATAGTCTAATTAGCATCACTCCATTACAAATGACTTAGGCTACTCATACTAATCAAGATGGAATCTTTGGAGTTTTCTTTGATTTTTATAACCACATTATGGGCTCTCACTCCTCAGAATACAACTAGCTAGACATAATACTTATTAATGTAGTCATATCTAAAAGTCCTCTTGTTCTAAGGAACACCAAAATCAACTACTTACACCTATATATTTAAGAGTGAAGTGAACGAGGCATTACTTTCTATGGGAAATGATAAGGTAGTAGGACCTAATGGCTTCAAATATTTTTTCTTTAAAAGATGTTGGGATATGATAGGGACGGATGTATGGAAAGGCACACATGATTTCTTCAAAGATGGTCTGCTTCCCCATAGTTTTAATTTTACACGCCTTAACCTAATCCCAAAGGTACCAAATGCTTCAAAAGCCTATGAGTATAGGCCTATAGCCGACTTTAATACACTTCACAAAATTATTTCTAAGATTATCACCAATAGACTGTAGCCCATTCTACCTTTGTTAGTTGGTAACTTTTAGTCAGCCTTATCAAAGGTAAAAGCATTGGAGATAACATCCCATTGCCCATTAAACTTGTTTAAGGATACAACCACAAGCATTTATCTCATAGGTGTATTTTCAAGTTTGACACAAATAAAACCTATAATACAGTGAGATGGGATTTCCTAGAACATGTCATATGCTCACTCCACTTCCTCCCTCCCCATGCTTTTGTGGTAATTTTCTATCATGTTCAATGGAGTTCTCCGCAACCTTTAAAGAAAATAAAGGAATAAGACAAAGAAGACCCTATATATCTATCTCTATTTATAATAATCATGGAATTCCTTAACCAAGCTCCATCAACCCTATGGTCTGACCCCTACTTTTCACCACGGCCTAAATGTAAAAGAGTCAAGATTCTAAACTTAACTTTTGTTGATAACTTGCTCTTTTTTAGTGAAGGGAATATGGCCTCCATCATGGATATCTTTGATCAATTCTAGTTCTTCTCTTCCATATCAAAACTATGCCTAAATGATTATAAAATTTTAATCTACTATAGGGGAGTTGTACCTTCAAAAGTAAGAGAAAGAATGCACTCTCAGTATCACATTTCTGAAGAGATCCTTCCTTTCACCTACCTTGGTGTCCCCGTTTATGGCAAGTACCTAGGCATTTAACATTATGGGCCACTAATTGAAAAATAAACTACAAAAGTTAGAGCTTGGCAAGCCTCTAATGCAGGTAGAATGCAACTAGTTAGGTTTGTTCTATTTAGCATCCAAACCTATTGGTGCCTTGTGTTTTTCCTCTAAAAGTAGGTTGTTAAAGAAATCAAAGTTATTTGTAAAAGCTACTTATGTTCTATTTTGTGTGCAATAAATAAAAAGGCTATTGCTTCATGGAAAAGGGTAAGCAAACCTAAAAATGAGGGAGGATTAGGATTTATTAATAGCAAATGGTGGAATACATCTACTATGGGAAGGCTTCTTTGGCCCTTAGCTAGCAAAAAATACTTTCTTTGGGTTTGGCGAGTGCATGCATATTACGTTAGTTAAGGATATGAATTTGTGGCATATGGATATTACAACTGCATGTTCATGGATAATGAAAAAGATTTTAATGCTCAAACCTATTTTCTTAACTCTTTTCAATACTGATGTAGGTTAAACTTAAGTAAGTAATGTTGGGAGGTTTGATGTCTCTAAGACATATGATAATTAGACCAAAATTAGAAAGATTTCTTTGGGTTACCCTAGTTTGGTATCCTCTTACACTCCCAATGAATTAATTTATTTTTGTGGCTCATTGCACATAAAACTATTGCATTATGGTCTCGTACAGTAAAACACATTTCTTCTTTCAACATCCTTATACCTCTAAAATATGGTTGCATTTACTTCATAAGTTGGGATGCCAATAATATAATATTGATTGGAATACCTTGAAAAGTTGGGTTATGAATGGTGGTCAAGATCCTAAGAAAATAAAGCATGTGATACATGCTCTTATTGCAACTATAGTATATCACATTTGGAGGTAAATGAATGCTCGTGTTTCGCTATAATTTTAAACCATGCCCTTTTATTAGGGAAAAAATTGTGAAAGATCTAGCTAGTTATTTTTTTTTCCTTTCCATATTATTAAGTCTTTTAAAAGATCGGTTACTTGTGTGGATGAATTAGGTTGTTAATACCTAATTGCTATAATGTTCTATGTGGATTTACTCCTCACTTTGCATGTGGAAAAGTAATATATACTCCTTACTCACCAAAATAAAAGATAGACAAGAGTGGCGAATACATGTGTATAGTGCATAAATGTACAATGGCATAGATTAGTAAAATAATGTTAACTAATTACCTAGGAGGAAAAACCCATATACCAAAAAATATTGATAATATATTTGTAAATTTCAACCAAAAAGTGTGTAATTTAATATTAGTTTTCATATCATAAGGATAAAATATGATAATTTTTGGCACATATACATTATGTATACAAAAGACCATTAAAAGGTATGTGTCGAGTGATCAGTCGCACAAGACCACAAATTTTTGCTCGGGGGGGGGGTGGGGGTTTCATCTAATTTGCTTTGGTGTTTGTGTGAAAATAAACTAGCCACATATTTAGTGAGACATAAGAAAATAATTAGTGCACTTTCTCCTCAATGGTTTTTGTTCACTAAACAAAGACAATGGCACCATCAATTGGTGAAAATGATGATGATCCTAATATTTTAGCTCAATTATACAATTATTTATATTACATCATAATTTCCTACCTATTCAACTATCCTAACATAAAGTTTTAAAACTATCAATATCCATTCAGCTAGGCTATCAAAGTATATTCTTCAAGTTTTCTTCTATTTTCTTTAAATTTCTCTTAGATGATCCCAAAAAAATTCTGTTTGTTTCTTTGTTATGTTCCTGACACTTGAATTTTCTCCAAAGTTTTTAATTATATGTGATTATTTACAAGTTTTATAATTTTTATCATTGATTTATCAAAGATTTAAAGTAAATTTTCCTTAATTTGATATTTTATCAAATTTTATACTACAGTGTAACTAATTACCCATCTATGTTTATTATAGCATGTTATTTGATAAATTAGTTAATTAAGTAATTTGATGTTAGTAATTGGTATTCATCTACTATGATATATGAATAATTGTGTTTCTAAATAATTAGTGTTATATGAAAGTATTCGATTCATTATGTGATGTTTATATTGTTGATTTTTGATTGATAATGATATATCTTGTGTAAAGCATATTAAGGCTCACAAACATATTACCTAATTGATATATGTTTGTTCAATGTTTTCAACAATGTTTTTACCGGGTGATCTTCGATACTATATTTAATTATTTTACATATGTTGATTGATACATTCAATTATTCATAAGATTGAGTGGCTTTGAAGTTTATTTGATAAATTTCCAACCCTTCGGGTTATTTCATTCCTATCAACAGTAGGAAATTATTTTATTGATAGCTTAATTATTATGTTGCTATATATTTACTATACATGTTTGCTTGTATTAATTTATTTAGTCATGGCTCCTAATGTTAGAAAATATAAATCTAGATATGAAAAGTGAAAGAAAGAAAGAAACAATATATAGGAGAATTCAAGATTCAAATTTGTTGCAAAGAGGTGCTCATGAAAAATTTATCATAATAGCACCACGTGTATCTAATGATAATTAGAATATTGATACCAAGGATGTTGATACAGAGGATATAGTAATCTCAAATGAGAATTGTGCTAGTGGTGATGAGAAAATGCCAATAAGGAGGAAAACACTCACAATGATGTAATTGACGTTGTGCATATGCATATACCTAAGGAAAATAGTCTTGACGATGGAATTAGTGATGTAATATCCCAAATTGAGAGGAATATTATAAGGATTAATTCAGATACTTATATTAACATGGTATACCATCATTTTGGTAATTCCATCCTAAAGAACTCCATAGTTAAGCATGATGGCCATGGAGTAATTTTAGGATGGGTGACCCTCCTAGGAAGTTTCAAAAATTTTCTAAACATTTCTTAGGAAGTGCGTGACTGAGGACAAAGTGTAGTGAAAGGATTTGTGTTGATCTATGGGGCCATCCAATCAATCCGAAAGCACTCTAAGGTAGCTCCACATGGTCGTATTGACTCAGAATGTTACAAATGGTATCAGAGCGAAACCGCAATAGTAAGCTGAACTTGGATAAGTCAGTCAGCTACCTAGTGGGACAATTCTTGGGATGACTATATTGAGACAGTTAGTGGTTGAGTCGCAACGAGGACGTTGCATTGTTTGAGTGGGGGTGAATGTAATACCCCTAAATTGAGTGAAGTATTATAAAGATTGATTTGGTTACTTATATCAACATGGTATACCATTCTTTTGGTGATTCCATCCTAAAGAACTCCACAATTAAGTGTGCTGGCTATGGAGTAATTTTAAGATGGGTGACCCTCCTAGGAAGTTTCATAAATTTCTAAAAATTTCTTAGGAAGTGCATGAGTGAGGACAAAACGCAGTGAAATAACTTGTGTTGATCTATAGGACCAGCTAATCAATCCAAAAGTACTCTAAGGTAGCCCCTACACAGTCATATCGACTCGAGGTGTTACAAGTGATGTGCATATTGAGAATGATAATATATATCTAACATACGGTGTTAATTTACTTGATTTATTTAATCATGAAAATATTGATAATCATGAGCAAAAAATGACATTATAAGTCTGTGATATGCTTAATATATTTAATCTAAGAAACTGGGATGCCCTTGATTCTAAAATAGTTTTTATTTTAGTAGCAAAGGATCCTATAAGAGATATTTATGTTGAGAAGGGGTCTAAGGATTAATTTTTTGGATATTGTTTTTGCTACACAATACACTAGAGTTCTACTAAATAGAGAGGCATGTGATATAGATTGGCTTGTGTATTCAAAAGAGCTTGACAAAATATTTTTGTTTTTGTAGCAAATTATTATTTAAAAAAAAAAGGGCTTTCAAGAGGTCAGCAAATGAGTGTTTTATGGATTAAACACAACTTAGCATTAGACTTTGAGAGCATGAATCAAGTTTGAAACATGTAAAGATTATGATTAGTAGGTATGATCTTTGTTTAAGTCTCCAAAATAATCAAACTATTGATAGTGTTGCTTAGAAAAAAAAAACTAGAGAAAGATAAAGATCATTAGAAAAAAAATTGTTGGGATTTTTTTTTTATCGTCAAATTTGTTGCAAAACATAAACTAACATTCCTTGGAACAAATACTAGATTTTATCAACCTAGCCATATAAATTTCTTAGGCTTGATTAAAATGTTGGTAGAGTTTGATCAAGTTATTTAAGAACACATCCAACATATTACAAATGATGATATTCATTTGTGTTTTCTTGGTAATAGCATAAGAAAGAAAATAGTTAATACTTATGCTTATTTTTGTAATTAATTTTGAAGTTATCGAACAAAAAGAATATTAAATATTACTCTGTGATACTTGATTTTATTCATGATATTAGTCATCAAAAACAAATGGCTTTGACATTATGATATGTGGATGTCTCCTTAAATAATGTTAATATTGAGGAATATTTTCTAGGATTTTAAATGTGGATGACACAATTGGTTAATGAATTTTTTATGTTTTAAAAAATAAATTAAAGCCTCTTGATCTTGATATAGATAGCATCTGGAGACAAGATTATGATAGTGGACCAAATATGAAAAGAATGTGTCAAGAAGTACACAGAATATTCTAAGATATTAATTCTAGAGTTTTTTTTACATTCCTTATAGTTGTCAAAAATTTAATTTAACATTATGTGGTATAACAAATGCCCATAGTAAACCTAGGGACATCTCAGGTATCATACAACACATTTATAAAATATTTAGCATCCCTTTGCTGGGACGTGTTGCTAGCATTACATCTATAATAATTTAAATTTTGGAAATACAAGCAGCTTTACTTATACTAGTAGAAAATGATATTGATTCAAAAATGAAAGTGAAGCTAAATCATTAGCAAAAAATGAGCTTAGTCATTTTGAGTTTTTTATGGCCCCATTCCTTTGACTTGAGATATCACGTACAATTAATTTTGTTAGAAAACATTTATAATCAAAAGATATGCTTATAGATATAGCTATTGAGAAAGTAAAAGGGTTGATCTCTTTCTTTCTTTCTTTCTTTTATTTTTCTTTGTTTATATGAATAGAGAAATTGGTTTTCTTGATGCCATGGATGCTACCAAAAAAATACAATTGGAATGGATATTGATGTAATATTCCCTCAAATGCATGAAATTCGAAGAAATGGGCATTTCAATGATAATTCAAATGATATATCAATTGTTACTTCACAAAGTATTGAGGAATCATTTAGGATTTTTTTTGTCCTTACATATCATTGATCAAATAATTACTTCTCTTGATAGGAGGTTTAACCAATATTGAGAAAATGAAATTACTGTTGGTTTCTTGTGTACTTCAAATAGGTTGCATTCATTAGAAGATATGAATCCGAAATCATGTTTAGTCTTTTTGAAGATACTCTTAAGAATGATGAACAATATGATATTAATAGAAATGAATTATATGTTGAGTTAAAGTTACTTAGAGAACTCTAGCCCAAGAAAAATATTGGACCTACTGTTATTGATATTTTAATGTTTCCCTAATGCAATCATTACATATAAAATTTTGTTAACTATCCTCGTGATTATTGCTTTTGCATAACAATTTTTTTTTCTAAATTGAATTTGTTGAAGTCCTACTTACATTCTACAATGACATGGAAAAGGTTTAATGGATTTGGTGTTGATATTAATCGGGAATGACCTTTCAGAGAAATTTTATTATAAAGATTTCGTTGGCAATTTTATTTTGAAAAATGTTAAAAGGGTAGAATTTTTAAAATAAAAATTTCTCTTAGAAAGTTATTGAGAATAGTTTGTTTTTTATAAGTTATGGTGAACTCTAAAAAATATATTCTATATTTTGATAATTGTGAGTATGTTTTTAAAAGTTTTAGAGGCCTTATTTTTGTCTTAGTCTAGGGCTCCCAAAATTGCAATAGATGGTTCTATGTATAGAGCCATATTTTGTTACATGTTACTCATATCTAGTAGAGTATTTGATTGTGGTTTGTGGTTACTTCTCTCCTACATTGGAAAAAAGAACATAAAAATGAAAATGAAAAAAAAAATATTACTGGAATAGAAATATCATATTAAATGGAATTTATGTACATCAGTGCTCACAACTATAATACTGATTTTTTTTTTCCAGGTTGTTAGCTTTTTTCGACCTAGCCTCTAACATGACAATAGCCGTTCTAAAATTTCTTTTTCTTTTAATGGGACTAGCGTATATAAATTAAAATCCCATTGGTATATTAATAAATTTGTTAGCATTTAAACTGCAACCTTAAAGTAGTTCGACGATTAATTATACAGAACCGCGAAGAGCTGGGTTATGAAAGCAAATCAAATTTTAGAGAAATTGATTACCATGAAACCATATGACAATCCGGCGATCATAGAGTTCGAGATGGAGATGGCAGCTAGTTCAAGTGTTCCAACCTGGCCGGCGAAGATTTGAGTGACGGCACCTAGAGAGTACTGACAGACGGATAAAAGGACGGAGGGCCCACCAATGTACCATATCTTTTTAAATTCGATGAAGAATTCTCTCAAGAAGTCGCGAAGGCTTGTGATGGACTCTAGCTCCACTTCATCTACCAAAAAAATTGACGAAGAAAAAGATAAATGTTAATTATAATCTTATAAGTTATATTTGGGTACCTTAAAATTTAACTTCTTTATTGGATATACTTGAAAATGTTATTATCTAAATCAATTACTTTTTGAAAAAAAAAAGGGCAAAAATGATTTTTTTTAAATTATTATTTTAGTTAATTACTTTTTTAATTAGGTCCAAATAAAAGAAAAAATGATATTTAAGGATACATTTTTTAATATTTTTATTGAGATAAATCTATTCTTTTATTTATTATCATTTAGGTATAAAATAAACTATAAAAAATATGAAAAATTTAAACATTACATATAATATAAAATAGAGTGTGCAAAATTTGAAAAATTACATAACAAATATAAACATTATATAAAATTAAAGATTGCATAAATACCAACATAATTATTTTCTTAATTTTTTTTTAAAATATAATTTTTATGACCTTTTTTTTTTACTTTAATAGGTTTATAATTTTATTTAAGTTTTTCTTAATATATAGAATTTCTTTCACTATTTTTATTTTTTTTTATTTTTTTATAATTCTTTGGATGTTTTATTATGCAATTAGAATAAAAGGTACTTAATTGTTAATAAATTTAAACATAGAGGTACCTATGTTAATTTATATAATAAAAAAAGATACATATACAATATTTGATTAAATATTAGGGTATCAAAATAAAATTTATCTAAAACTATACTCTCTCATTAGAAAAATGTCATTATATGTTAAATTTTAGTTTCTTTTTAATAAAGCCATTTAGATACGTCAAAATTAATTTTCATTTTTACCATACACTTGCATTTTCTTTTATCATTTGTTTCGAATGAATGGTTTGATTGGAATAATGAAGGTAAATGGATACTTCATCGAGTAGAACATTTTATTTTGTTATGTATGAGGGCACCTTTTCAAGGAGCAGATGGTTGGATTAGTCTAAGTTTCCTTATTGCTTACGTTCCGATAACCAAAAAATAACAAAGACAAGACCGTTGTCATATGACACTTGTGGAAGGATAAACTAAAACTCGGACTTTCTTAGTGAAACTTTTCGGATGTCCCTAATCTCTAGGGACTCTACGCCATATATGTATATATAATATAAAGTATCAAAATAACTTACTTTTAGAAATAAAAGCACATGGTATTTTTAAGTATATCTTTCTTTTTTTTCTTTATTATCCATGTTTATTTTATATAAATATCGCTCGTAACCATAAATTTATTAAAGCTCTGAAAAGATTGTTTCAATCAATTTAGCTATTACATATATTAAAATATATTACTTCTAAGTTTGTACAATATAATCATAAACATCTTTTCTTATTAAAAAAAATGGAGTAGGTTTCCCGATGGTTCTCTAACCACCATCGGACATTGGTTTCAAAACAATTATAAGTTTCAAAACTTAAGTACCCATGATGTCTTATAAGGCATTGTGTCCTAATCTCCAATACAGCGTGTATTGTTTATATCAACTATTGAACTTATGTCCGTTGTACTTTCGTTAAAAGGCACGCAAGTAGTAGAGAAGTAAAGGGTTGGGTTTCGAAGAAGAGAAAGTCTTCAATTTCTTGCTTAATTTTTTTTTTAATTGAATCATTATGTATTATCTTCAATTTTAAGTATTCAATCTGAAAGTGATTTTATAGAATGTGCCTAAAAGGTATTTGATAAAATGTGTTTGACAAGTAAGGGAAATGGTGGTGAAGGAGACTGAATTGGTTATCTTCAATATGCTCATCCTACAATTTTCTTTTCCCCCATTTCTTTGAAGAGTGAGAGAATATAGAATTAAAGGGAGAGTGGAAGATAAGGCTTATATGATGACACGGAAATGGAATCTTTATGTCATTGGGTTGGTAAAAGATCACCTTGGCTATTGGTTAGACGAAGATGATGAGGAGAATGGGGGAATAGTTTCATATACCAATCATGTGTTGGTAGCGGAAAGGGGAAAACGGTTTTAGTGTTATTTAGTTGGAGGCTAATATGGTAACTTATTTGAAGAAAATAGGTGCATGAAGGGTCCGAATTAATAAGGAATATTTTAGGTAATTCAAGTATAAAATAGAGAGAAAATGTTAAGGAAAAGAGAGGGAAAATAATAAAGTAGAAAGAAGGGGTTATATATATATATATATATTATTTTCAGATTAAACAATTTGTAATCTAAATTTTTTGGAATTTTTTTCTATTTTAAAACAAAATAATATTTTTAAATATATATATATATATCTTTTGACTTTTTAGGGGAAAAAAGATGTTGACTTTTAAGCAATTTTTTAAATTTTCATATATTTTTGGCTATTTTAAATATCATAGTATTCCTTAAATATATGGTGTAAATATTATTTATTTTTAATTATTTTACAATTGATAATATTTGTATGGAAAAATAATTTTATAAGAACTCTGGCTACCCCTGGCTCAAATGGTCATCGGACTCAGGTTTTGCATTACAAAAAACCAAAATATAAAAACACACCATTCTGTCTCTCTTTTTTTGCCCGTTTCAGGTAATTCCCATAATTATGACAAAAGAAGACGAAGTTATTAATCAGAAATAAAATGAATGATGAATTAATTAAGCTCTTACGTACCAAAGGTCTGGCCTGATGCTGGAGCCATGGAATCCGGCAAGTCGGGCTTAATAATCAATCCTCAGGCGCTTCTTCTGCTGCTCGATTGTCAGGTACGTACCACACTCAATTTCGAGGATTATTATTTCTCCTTTTGTTTTACGCCCACCCTGTTTCAGCTGGGAACAGCAGATCATAGAGCAGCGATGGAAGAAGGAAGTTATCAGGTGGTGATGGAATAATGATCATAGAGCGGCGATGGAATCAGAGGGGCGGGGGGGAAATGTTCGCTAGTAGCTTGGGAAGCAGGCAGCCTTGTTTATATAAGACGAATTACTAAAATACTTGGAAGTAGACTGATGTTTCGTTTAAAGCTACATAATAATAATAATAATAATAATCCTTTTATAGAATATTTCAATATTCACCTGACCAAATAAAGAAATTATTTTTAATAACTATATATTTTTAATATAGTTTCTAATCGCCTACATATATATCTAAAGAGATTAAGTTCATTGTTTTATATAAAAGTCACAATTCATAAGAAATTTTTATAATTCTCTAAATAAAATAAGAGTTGAACAAAAATTAAATTTTATAAATTTAAACACCGACCAGACTTTAAAAAAGTTTAACATTTATGAGATATACACAAAGGTGTTCATTGATAAGATATTTGATATTTTAAATATTTGATGATAGAAAATTTAGTTAAAAATTTTGAATATCTAAAAGAATTTTTTTTTTAAATATTTAACATTTAAAAATTTTTAATCGAATAACAAATAAATTGTCGGATATTTTAAACTTTTAAATAAGTTGTGATTGAAAAAAATTGGATCAAAAAATAAATAACCTATCCAATTTAGTGATTTGATTCAAATCTTAACTTTTATTATATTGAAATATTTAAATAATTAATAAAATATAAAATATAAAATTTTTTAACAATAAATAAAATAAAATAAAAACACACACACATACATATATTAAAATATTATGAAAAAACAAATAGTTTAATAATATAAATATATATATAATTTCTCAAATTTATCTGATATATTATTTAATTAATTTTTCATTGATCAAAATAATTATTAAAATTTAAAAATTAATAATAAATTATTTATTTAATTTTTTTTATATATATCCACTCGATTTAAATATCATAGACCACCCAATATCTTAGTACGATTGGGCCGGATTTGCTCCGTCTACGACTAGGACATGCCATTTAATACAATTAGTTTGGCGGTGAGTAGCCGAACAGGCCTTGGAAGAACACTCGATGGGACTGATTCGATTGTATATGTACGTAGGGCTGTAGAGAGGCGGCAGGGGTTTGGGTCGAACCTAATTGACATTTACCGTGCTACTGGGGTGCAACACGACCCGCAAACGATGAGGATTTTTTCCCCCTTGTACCTTCGTTTGGCTTGGTATACAATACACGTACATAAAGTTATGGAGAGTCTAATACTTTGATAATTAGTTTCTCGGTGCACATAGTGTACATTCAGTAAGATAAAACAACGCATTGTAAAGGACAATACGATGATGAGTTGATAATTTTATTGCAGTTGGCATATTGGAAATAAAATAGAAAATTATCAATTTTGGAATACCTCCTCAAGTAAAGCCGCAGCTTTTGCTTGCTTCCATTTTACTTTTCTTTAATTTTTAAAAGAAATTTTTTTTATTGAATATTCAGCGTTTATAAAAATAAAGAAGATGGGATATAAAATTGTCCTTTTTTTTTCTAAATAATTGGGATTTGAATTTATTTCAATTCGTAAAAACTATGGAATTTTTTTCGTCTTTTTAAAAATTACAAAGTTTGATTGTTAGCAATTTCATTTCATTTTTAAGATGGTGTAGGTAGGGAGTTGATTATATTATACGTATGTATGATAGTTGGTTACTTAGTGTTGTCAACTATTAAGTTTGTTTCTACTTTCCCTAGTCTTAACAAGTACCTTTCAACATGTATTATGTTAATTTTATGCTGTGTTATTTTTAATTATTACACAATATATTTTATATTGCATAATATGAAAAAAAAAACACTTTTTAATAAAGATTTCTTGACTTTTGACAAACAAAAGCTCGCATTCTTTAACACAATATTAAATAGTGATTTTTCTTGACATGAAATGTTTATAATTAATTCATGCTTTATACAAACACACTTTCTCTAGTTTTAATTAAGGGGAACTTCAGCCATTTAATTTTGGTTACAAATAATTTATAAAGTAAACTTTAAATTATTTTCATTCTTTTATCCTTTTGATATTAATTCATCCATAATCTTAGATCTAGGTATTGGTATCTTTTTTCAACTACAATTATCATCTTTAATGGTATTTTAATAGGGATAATTTATTTATTTATTTTAATTCTTGTATCAAAAGCTAAATTTGTTTTCTTCAATTTCCTCGTCCTAAGGTTTTCTTTTCCCCCTTCTCTTTGGACAAAGAAAGTAGAGTTTGCGACTAGAGATTTAAAGGGAGAGTAGAAGATAGGCTTATGTGATGTTTGATAAATGAAATCTTTATGTCATTGGGTTGGTGAAAGATCTCCTTGGCTATTGGTCAGATAAAGGAGATGAGGAGAATAGGAGGGAATAGTTTTATACACAGATCATGTGTTGGGAGGGGAGAGGGAAAAAAGGAGTTTAGTGTTCTTTTAGTTGGAGGATATTTTGATAATTTAATTGAAGAAAATAGGTGCAGAAAGGGTTCAAATTAAGAGGTAGTATTTTAGGTTATTCAAGTTTAAAATAGAGAGAAAATGAAAAGAAGAAGAGAGGGAAAGTAATAAAGTATAACGAAGGGTATTATAGCCATTCCCTTCCTTAGTTTTTGAATTTATAATGGTTAAATCTAGAATTTCACATCAAAATAAGATGGATGATTAACTTATATGTAACCATTAGAAATTAAAGATGTATGATGACTTTTCATAAATTTAGAATTATTTCCTATATATTTTCTAATGATTTGATTCAAATATTAAATTTTATTATATTCAATTAGTAATTCTAAATTTTAAATAATATTTAAATATTTAATAAAAGTAATTAAAAAGTCTAAAATTTATTTACAATAAATAAAATAAAAGCAATCCTCAAAGACATACAACAATCTCTATCAATTCTCTATCTTAATCAACATTTGTGTCATTAAGTCCCTCTTTTCAAATTGTATATATGCACAAACACATATATATGATTTTATAAGTAAGTTTGGGAGTGAGTGACCAAACAGTAGGGCTGTTCACGATTCAAATATCCGATATTTTAGATATTTGATCGTCGGATATTTAAAATTTTGAATATTTAAAAATGATATTTGATATTTGATTTGAAATTTCGGATATCCGGAAGATCGGATATTTGAATTTTTAAATCGGATATAAAATATAACCGATATTATCCGAATACAATTTCAAATATAAAAAAAAACTACCAAATGA
The DNA here is from genome assembly GCA_030549775.1 of Tamarix chinensis. Taxonomy (NCBI): domain Eukaryota; kingdom Viridiplantae; phylum Streptophyta; class Magnoliopsida; order Caryophyllales; family Tamaricaceae; genus Tamarix; species Tamarix chinensis. Next base: position 23,604,457 of record CM060181.1, read on the forward strand.
CAAATATATTTGATATTATCCGATTTGTTAAGCGAATGCTGAACAAATATCCGATTCGCTCAGCAAATATTCGACTTACTCAATAAATATACAATGTTAAAACTAAAATAAGAAAGGAGTGGGTGGAGTCTATCGGCATATGGAGTATTTTTATTTTTATTTTTATAAATATCTAAAAAGGAATTGTATTAAAAATATAATTTCAATTAAAATAAATTTTGCCTCAAATAATAAATAAAGTAAGTAAAAATTATACACACACACATCTAAATTTATTTATATATAATTATATATAAAATAAAAAATTATAAAAAAATGTATAAATATTTTTTCTTCGGATTAGATATTATTTGTATTTGTCAGATCAGATATTTGATTTGTTTGACTTTTTATTAATCGAATCGGATATTTGATTTGAAAAAAAAATTTAATTATTTATTATTTCAAATCGAATCACTTCGGATATCGAATCAAATAAGCAGATATAGAATAATACGATGACCCCAACCAATCGGGCGCTGAAAGAACACTCGACGGACAAGTTCTATCGCATTTGTAAGTAGAGCTGTAGATGATGGGGGGGGGGGGCAGGGGTTGCTGCAGGCGTGCGGCCCACCAGAAGTTAATTATTGTATATATACACGTGAGCCAAAGTTTGGGGGACCAAGCTAGCCAGCCTCGTAGAAGAAAATCACGGTCAGGATTTTTTCTCTCCTATCTTCTATTTGTTTGGTCTGCGTGTACTTTGATAATTAGTTTCTCAATACACGAAATCAGACAGTCAATAAGATAAAACAACACATTGTAAAGGTTAATAAGAAATAGATCAGACAGTTCGGTATTCATCTCGCTCGTTAAAAGATTGGTTCAACTTATTCGTTTAATCAAATGAATCAAACTCAAGCCTCAATTTTAAGAACGTTTATTAAATGAGCCTAGCCCGAGCTAAAAAATGCTCAGTTCGATTTATTTTTTAACTTTAACTCGTGAGTTCGGCTTGATTCAACTCGTTAAAAATTCGGTTCGGCTTATTCATTTAGTTAAACGAACCGAACCCAAACATCATTTTAAATTTATTTAGTTAAACAAGTCGAGCCCAAACTTAGGAGTATTCGGCTCGGTTCGTCTCGTTTTCTTAAAATATTGATGAGTTGAAATTTTTATTATAGTTGAAAGGTATTTATTTTTATTCATTTTAAATTAGGAATGAAAATAGAAAATTTTCAATTTTGGAATACCTCACGTAAATGAAAGTTAGCCGTAGGTTTAGCTTGCTTCCATTTTTCTTTTCTGTACTTTTTAAGATTATTTTTCTTTATAAAAAAAAGTATCGAATTTTTGAAATTTATAAAAATAAAGCGAATAGAATATAAAATTGTATTTTTTTTCTAAATAAATGGGATTTAAATTTATTTCAATTTCTAAAAACTGTGGGATTTTTTGTTTTTCATAAAAATTACAAACTTCGGTTGTTAGAACTTTAATTTCATTTTTAAGATGGTATAAGTAGAGAATTTATTATATGTACTTATGATAATTGGTGACCGAGTGTTGTTAAACATTAGATTCCTCTCTATTTTTGGTGGTCTTAATAAATACCTTTCAGCATGTGTTATGTAAATTTTATGTTGTATTATTTTTAATTATTATACAATATATATTGTATGAATATGAAAAAATAACGTTAATGAAGATTCCTTAAATTTTGGAAACAAAAACTCACTTTTATTACCAAAAAACTAAATAGTGTTCTTTCTCCATAAAATGACCATAAATTAATGCCCCCCCCCCCCCGCACACACTCCCCCTAATTTTAAATAAGTTTCGCTTTAAAATTTTAATTTTGGTTGTGAATAATGTATGAAGTAAAATTTCAATTGTTTTTCTTATTTTAAATTTTTGTATTAATTATTCCATAATATTTTATCTATCTATCTACATCTTTTTCCAACAATAATTATCATTTTCAATGGTATTTTAATATGAATAATCTCATCGTTTGAATTATTATTATTCTTAATTCTTGTGTCAAAAGCTAAATTGACGCTTATATAAAACCAAAGGTAATATATAGAGAAATTGAAGAATTTTTAATGAATACCTCAAATATGTTAATTTTGCACTCTATACCCTAGTATCACTTTTGTCTTCATTGTTTTTCCCTTTAACAATCTGGTCCTCCTTCTCCCCACTCTAACCTCTCTTTTTTTTCTCTCCCTCTCTCACTTATTTCTAAGATTTCTTTAACATTAAGTGAAGAAAAATAACTTTGAAAACCAACAATCTAAGTAGGAATCTAAATTAGACCAATTTTTTGTGGTCATCATGTGCCCCTACTCCAACCTTGGTTTTAAAGTAATAGTATCTAAGTACATGGTCCAAGATAGTACACTTTTTATTGCTATTTGTATACAACGATGGTTTTTTAGAACTACCACACAAAGTGTTTTTAGGTGGTGTAGATCAATATCTACAAAAATCTTGTATCATAGAAGGGATGAGCTATACCACCCCTATTTTTAAAAATAACTTCACTAGAGTAATAAGAAAAAATATACACGAAAGTAAAATACAATAAGGGAAATATTGCCACAATTAAAGATTGTTTGGACCTACTACTTATCAAAAGTAGTTATTCATGATAATTACTTATTTTTAGAATTTTTTTAGCCAATCTTTTTTTTAAATAAATAATTATCGTAAATAACTACTTTTGATAAATCTCCAAACATGGTTTTAGTGTAAGTAGAAACTACTATTCTGCTTATACTAACTAGTAAGATTATTTAAAATAAGAAAATACATCAGAATTTATTATTAACTCAAATAAAAGGAAATAACAATATATATTAAACTCAAAAAAACCAATTAAATGTAGAATGGAATTAAAATGGTTAATATAACAGGAATGAAAGAAAGTTATCACTAGCAATAAATAGAACTCTAACAATCACCAACGCTCTCATTCTTCCCCACCATACATGTCATCCATACCTTGATCATGTTCATGCTCAATCTACACTAGGTTATCTACTTATCATATACATCATAGATCATCACAACCTTATTTAAAATATGTAACAAGTTAGTTAAGAGAACAACTAAATAAAATAGAAGTATAATGGAATATAATATAGGAGTATATATATTAATGCATATACAGGCACTATCATATAGGAAAAACATATGAAAAAATATCCAATTATTAATTTTTACTTTAGGTGATCATGACATCTAATTATTTAAGTGGGTAAACTAACTAATGGGTCACCTGATAAATCAAAATCCAAATATCTACTGCTAACCACATGAGGATTAGAAATCACACACGGGTTATCTCAAAGGGCATAATCCAAAGGAGATATCAAAAGTCCAAAGACCTACCACCTCAATCATCCTATCCTTAAGTATATCCACCCCCTAATAGGATCCAAAGAAGCCTATCGAGTAAATGATGAGCCTTAACTAGATACAACCGACAAATAAAATTAATATCTAAAAAATAAATGAAAGAATATTATTAATCCCAAACTTGAATAGGCCAACCATATAGGACCCAAAGCTCACGTATTCAACTTAAAATATTAATGTCTTATTAACGTAATCACATAATGCACATAAGCAACTATTTCTTATTAACTCTCTTTCTTTTATTATCTACTTTCTAAATATAGAAACTTTTCTAAAAATGAAGCCCTCCAAAGAGGTAATTTTCTAAAATTAGAAAGGCTCAACTAGAATAACCAAATTTTCATATCCAACTTAAATCTTTAACCAAAATCTCAAAACCATACATATATTAATAGATCAAACTCAGCCAACCTTGATCAAAATTAATGCTTAGTGCCTACAAAACCACAAAAAGATCAACCATTAATCAAAACCAACATAACACGTCAAAAATTCAATTTAGTAAGTTAAACTATTTTTTTTAAATTTAATCAATTCTTACTATAACTCTATCTATTTTTAGTACATGTTAACCTCTAAGGTTAAGTAATGTCATTATACTTGTTTGATAATAATAAACAGATCTTGGAAACTAACGCATTTACTAAGTGTGCATGTAAAACAATTGATCTATCTCACTTTGAGCATACTCCAAAGGTAAAAATATAAAAGGGCAATCAAGGTTCCAAGTACTAGAAAACAACAAATGCAAAAGGAACCAAGACTTGAAAATTAAGGATAATATCTTGTGAGTCTTAGGTCTATTGTAAAGAGTTAAGTTGAGTAAAGGTCATATTTCAAACAAAACTCTTTAAAATAATTTGTTGAAAAATACTTCACTTAATTTCATTTCATAAACTCTTTAAAAGTATTTTCAAAACATATTAATTATTCCAATTATAACCAATCGATAGGTCCTCATAATGATAGATGAGTTCAATTTAAACAAAGCCATTGGTTGAGTTAAAATCAGATGGATTGACTCATTTTGACAAACCAATTGACTGGTTTGTTGAACCCGATTAGCTGGTTTAACCAACCAGTCCATGGTTTTCATGTTTGTAGAAACCCAGCTCCTCTCTATTTAAACACATCAACTGATTTTTCCAAATTGATCAACTAATTAGCTGAAAATGATCGACTGGTTTGACCAATTATTCCATGGGTTTCATGTTTGCGCAAACCTAGATCCTCTCTATTTAAACATATTACCTAGTTTTGCCAAGCTGATCAACTAGTTGGACTAATCGATCGACTGGTTAGACAAACCAGTCCTTGAGTTTCACTCTGACAGAAACTCATTCTTCTCTAGTTAAACACATTGACTAGTTTTCCCAAACTGATCGACCAATTTAATTAAACCAATCGATTGGTAAAACGAACATATCAATTAGTCTCACCATACCAGGTCACTGTTCATATGTATTTTAAGACCAACTTTCCACCGTGCCAAACCAATCGACTAGTTTAAATAAACTGATCGGCTGGTTGGAACATACCAATCGACTAGCCATATAACCGATCAATTGGTTTCTCCAGACCGATCAAATTGTTAGCCTTAAATGTTGACTTTCTACCCATTGTGCAAAATAACTCTTTTACAAATTTGTATCCAACGGCTAGAAACCCTTATGAATAAGGTCCCTCTACATTTATTAAAACCAAATTTTTAGATCATTGATTGTGCAATTAATCTCTTACTCTAAAATCATTTAATAGCTCACTCAAATTTCCAAACTTTCATATTTCAGATATTTTACTAAAAAATATTTTTTGCTCACTTCTCTTAGCTAGAGCTGCTCTCAAATTGTAATAGCTCACATTACATCTAGTTAGATTACATCTCATCCAAATATCTACACTTTCATATCTTGTATTTTGGCGAGAACTATTTGTAATCACAACCTCCTTTTAAAAATCTTTTAAAGGGGTTAGTGAGTGTTTGCCTATCATTTTTGAGATATTCATGTGGTGAGTTTAGAGAAGATAAATAAGTGAAGTTGTAAATCATATCTTAAAGGGTCATTGAGATTGTAAGGCTCATAAACCAAGAGAATAGTTATCATAAATAAAATTCATCACTACATCGCATGTTAATTTTTATTTAGTTATTTCCATTCCATAAAATCTTATTCACCCCCTCGAGGATGTTTTCAATTGGTACCAAAATAAGGGCACTTCTTAAAAGATTCAACAATTTGAGGTGGAAAAGAGCCACAAGTGGAATGGATTCTATTGGTCTAAATGAAGGCATCTCCACCACTAAACTACCATTGTTCAATGGTAAAAAGTTTGCCTACTTGAATAACCGAATAATGTTCTTCATCAAATCGCAATATTACGACATGTGGTCAATAGCCACTGAAGGGCTAATCAAGATCACAAAGGAGGTTAACGGTGAACTTACAAAAAAAAAATGGTATAAGCTTATAGATGAAGAAAAGAGAAGGCTAGCCCTTAATGATAAAGCCATCATGATTTTACAATATGGACTTAGTGAAAGAGAGTACCACTGAATTCAATCTTGCATAACTGCAAAATACATATGGGATAATCTCATCCTCACCCATGAAGGGACAAACCAGGTTGAGGATCAAAGAATCACTCTTCACACTACTAGAGAGTATGAACTCTTTGGTATGAATCAAGGTGAAAGTATCAACAATCTAAGCAACTACTTCACCTCCATTGTCAACAATCTCAAGGTCTTAGGGAAAGAAATCACTGAAGAATAACAATTAAGAAAGATCTTACAAGGTCTTATAAAATAATGGGGCCCCAAGGTAACCGCAATTGAAGAGGTCAGAGATTTAGAAAAATGACAATTGAAGAGCTCTTTAGTAACCTTATAGTTCATCAATCAAAATTGGAATATGGATCGAAAGAAAGGAGGAAGAAGCCTCTAGCACTGAAAGCCCCAACATCTTCCCAACAACGAGATGCAGCTGACAATCTATGTGAAAAGGAAGGTGATGAAGGAGAAGAAGAACCTCTCATGAATTATGAAGAAGTGGCATTCATAACCACTCAATTAGAGAGGTTCCTCCGATCAAGATGAAAGAGAAATCAAAGATCATTCTCAAGTAACCAAAGGAATCCCAAAGAAGCTGACATGGATGACAAAATCAAATGACACAAATGTGGAAAAGTCAGGCATGTCATCCATGACTGTTATGAGTTTAGAAATGAAATTGCTAAACAAATGGCAAGGAACAAAGGGAACACAAGCAAAAACAAAAGAAGATAAGGCCCGAGAAAATCTATGGATACCTTTTGGCAAAAGTGATTGCAAAACCTCTAAAGAAGAGGAAGAAGTTGCCAACCTTTGCTTCATGGCTCTAGAAGGGGAATCATCAACATCCACCTCACCTACAAGCTTCGATGAAGAAGACGATGTCGATGAGGTACAATCTAATTTGCTATACTCCTATGATGAACTATTGTGTGTTTTACATGATTCATTATGTGACAATGCTAAACTAACTAAAAAGAAGGAAAATATGAAGAAATCGCTTGATCACTTAAATAACCAACACACTCTTACATTAAAAAAAAATTTCATCTTGAATCTCACATACTTCTTGTTAAAATTGAGCTATCAATTAAAATCATTGAATTCAATGAATACAAGAAATACGCTTGCTGTGATCACCATGTCAAGATAGATCAATTCCAAACCAAAATAATGGAATTACAAGTAAAATGTGATAACTTTGTGAAAATTGCATATACCTTCACAAAGGGTGAAGAAGGCTTAAACATATTGTTAGGTGCTCATTGGTACTATAAGGATTATGAGGGCTTAGGCTATGGAAATTAGAAAATGATTAAGCACTAAATACTCAAAAATTTCTTTGTGAGAGCCTCAAAAGCTCATCAAGTGAATGCTTCCCCTACATCAAATAACTATACTATATATGGAAAAGATGGTCACTCATCTACAATATGTAGGCATGCACAAAGTTCAAGATTCACTTCCACCTATAAGAAAAGAACCTTGTTTAATATGTGTGGTAAACCTAACCATGTTGCTTCATCATACAAGTTCTCAAAGCATATCAAAGTGAATTCAAAATTCAAGCAGGTGTGGGTACCTAAGTGGACCGCCCTGCATGAATTAAACACTAACCCAGTAAGGACCCATTGAAAGGGTACTTAAACTAGGACATTTGTGCTTTTAGGTATGCTTCAAAGTCAATAAAAAAACCACAAATGGTTCCTACATAGTGGATGCTCAAGACATATGATTGGTGATCAAACCATGTTCTCCAAGCTTACTCTGTATGATGGTAGGAGCATAACCTTTGAAGATAACTCAAAAGGAAAGATCATCAGTGTTGTCAGCATTAGTATTAATAACTCTAAACCCTTTATAAATGATATGTATCTGGTTGATGGCCTTAAACATAATTTTGATGTTGAATCAATAAAATTGCACAATGCATGTTTAAGTGTGATTGATAATGATGCATAGTTATGTCATAAATGCATTGCACATAGTAGTATGGATTTATTAAATAGACTTGCTAGAAAAGAACTATTACGTGGTCTCCCAAAGTTGAACTTTACAAAAGATAGATTATGTGATGCATTCAAATAAGAGAAACAACATAGGGTTACTTTCAAACCCAAAAATGTTATGACTACCTCTCAACCACTTGAATTATTGCATATGGATCTATTCGAGCCTACTAGGACCCTTATCATGGGTGGTTGCAAATATGCACTAGTCATTATAGATGATTACTCACGTTATCCATGGACATTATTCCTTTCTACTAAAGATGATGTTTTTAACGCTTTTCTTGTGCTTGCTAAGAAAATTCAAGTAGAAAAAAGAACGATCATTCATGCTATAAGGAGCGATCATGGAAAGGAGTTTGAGAATGCCACATTTATGGACTTTTGTGATCAAAATAGCATCACTCACAACTTTTCAACAACAATAACACCATAACAATATGAGGTGGTGGCAAGGAAGAACATAACCTTGGAGGAGGTTGCACAAACCATGCTATGTGACTTCAAGCTTCCAAAATATTTTTGGACTGAAGTCGTTGCCACTGCAAACTACGTAATGAACATAGTACTCATATGAGTCATCTTGAAAAGATACCCTATGAGCTCTACAAAGATAAGAAACCAAATGTGAGTTATCTGCGCACATTTGGTTACAAGTGCTTTGTCCTCAACAATGGAAAAAGCAATCTTAGTAAGTTTGATTCTAAAGATGATGAAGGTATCTTCATTAGGTATTCTTTACATAGTATAGCTTACCAGATCTTCAATAAATGAACAATGTTAGTTGAAGAATCTGTACATGTTAGTTTTGATGAATCTTGCTCTAGTGTGCAGAAAATCCAAGAGGAAGAAGTAGGTCCTTCCATTCAAATTAAAAGCTTGCTGGAAAATGCTGATAAAGAAGAAGAGAAAGAAGATGAAGAACCAAAAATTACTCAACAAGAAGATGAAGTGAGAGGGGATCTCCCTAGAGCATGGAGATATGCCTATGGGCACCCTCAGGAACTCATCATTGGTGATCCAGCAAGAGCTATTGCAAAAAGATCATCACTAGGTAACATTTGCAATCATTTAGTATTTCTATCTCAAATGGAACCTAAGTCTCACTTGGAAGCCATGAATGATGAAAATTATATCATGGCCATGCAAGATGAGCTTAAACAATTTGAGAGAAATCAAGTTTGGGATTTATTTTTGTTGCCTCCAAAGAAACCTGTCTTTAGGACTAAATTGGTCTTTAGAAATAAGCTAGATGAAAGGGGAGTTGTGGTTAGAAACAAAGATCAATTGGTTATCAAAGGATACAACCAAGAGGAAGGTATTGATTTTAAGGAAACCTTTTCCCCCGTAGCTAGACTCAAGGCTATACATATGCTTCTTGCATTTACATCATCCATGTGATTTATATTGTATCAAATGAATTTAAAAAGTGATATTCTCAATGGTTTTATAGAATAAGAGGTATATGTTAAGCAACCACCTTGCTTTGAAGACAACTCAAAACGTATTAATGTTTACAAATTCAAAAAGTCTCTTTATGGTTTAAAACAAGCTCCTAGAGCTTGGTATGAAAGGTTGAGTAAATTTCTATTAGACAAAGGTTTTGAAAGAGAAAAATTGATAGAGCTCTTTTCTAAAGAAAACCAAAAAGGACATATTGCTTGCAAAAACATATGTTGATGACATAATATTCTCTGTTACTAATGAATCCATCTGCAAGGACTTCTCTACTCTAATGTGAAACAAGTTTGAAATAAGGATGATGGGGGAGTTAACCTATTTTCTTGGACTCCAAATCAAGCAATCAAAAGATGACATATTTTTCAACCAAGAAAAATGCACAAGAAATTTCTCAAGAAGTTTGGAAAGTACAAAAGCAAATTATATAGTACACATATGTCTACTACCATAAAGCTTGACATGGATGACAAAGGTAAGCCAGTTGATCAAAAGCAATATCGAGGTATGATTAGCTAACTTCTCTATCTTACAGCATCTAAACCTGATATCATGTTTAGTGTATGTCTCTATGCTAAATTTTAGTGTAATCCCAAAGAATCTCACACGACTACTTTCAAGAGAATCATTAGATGTCTTATTGGCACTAATAATCTAGGCGTGTTTTATCCTTATGATACTCTTCTAGATTCAATAGGATATTCTAATTCTGATTTTACAAGATATAAAGTCGATAGAAAAAGTACCTCGAGTACCTACCAATTTTTAGGAGAAGCCCTAGTTAGTTGGCATAGCAATAAGCAGCCTAATGTCGCACTTTCTATGGGTGAAGCAGAATATATAGCTGCTAGAGCTTGTTGTGAACAATTAATCTGGATAAAACATCAATTAAGTGACTATGGGATTAAGCTTGAAAAAATTTCAATTAAATGTGACAACACTAGTGCTATATGTCTCACAAAAAATCCTATTTAACACTCAAAATCTAAACACATAGAAATAAGGCATCACTTCATAAGAGACCATGTTGAAAAAGGTGATGTGTGCATAGAATTTGTAGATACATTACATCAATGGGGGACATCTTCACTAAGCCATTAAATGAAGAATGATTCACAATAATTAGGAGAGAACTTGGGATGACCATTCTATGATCAAAATTAAATCTCTCCCAAAATTGTGAAATTTTTTGAAAAGAAGGGGTAATCATGATATTCATTTAAAAATAAATCACCTTGGCATAAATTCAAATCCAAACATGACCCCTGTGATCCTTGATCAATGTGATCTGTGTTATAAAATAAATCTTCTATCTATTGGTTTATGTCACAAAATCAAAAGCACTTAACAACTCACTAAAACTATGACCATACTAGGCAACCATACAACTGGTCAACAAAAGCAGTCAATCGGTTGTCATACCAATCGAATATGGGTCAAAACCGGGGCGGCCACACTCTTATTGGCTTATGTATCAACACACAAAACCAGTCGACTGGTTACTCCATACCAGTCGATCAATGTAAGAACACTCAACTGCTTCCTTAAACCAGCCAACTGATCTATTTGGCTTATAAATACCTACCTTCCCTATTCTTCAAGCCCTCAACCCCAATTTCTCCAAACTCTTAGACTCCTTCTCAGCTCCATCACATCCTCTCCTTCGAAATTTCTCAAATCACTGTCAAAATCCATAAAATTGTACCCGCTTTGCTCAATCCAACACCAACAACACACTTATCACCTCTAATCCTCATCAATTTCCCTCTCTCTCACCAGATTTGAGGTAATTTTATTTTCCAACCTTAACTTTCACTCTATCTAATTTGATCTCCCACACATCCTATACGGTCTAATTAAACCTCCATTCATTATCTATCAGCCTCTTTCACACTCATTGTGCATTGGTTGCACTCCATTCTGTTTGCCCCAAATTTCATGCTCCTTCCTTCCTCCACTCTTCTTGTCTGATGCCTTTTGTTATACAATGCCAAAGCATAAATCAACTGACTCACACACTATTCTAGGGGTGTTAGTGCTCCTCCCCCTAAACGAGCTTATACCTAATTGATCCATCTGTCTCAGACCACCATTCATATTGAGGAACCTACTACTTCACCTCCTCAAGCTCCATCTTCGAAATCCTCCTCCTCTTCCTCATCTTCAAAAGACACTAGTCATCCATCTCTACCATATTCCAGCCATCCCACTCATCCTTCTTCATCCACAATAGGAGCTTCCTTATTATCTGCCTTTGGAATTACCCAGACCACTAGGGCCTTTCCTCACTCCACCCATTTATTTCAGAGTATGGATGACCAGAAGAGATTGCTCAAATCCTTTGATAAGAAGAAATTCCTACCTAACAAATGCATTGCTGAAAATTCTTGCACTCATTAATTTAAACTTTCCTTCATGCAATCTCTTTTTGACCTTCACCTTCTACCTCTTTTCACTCTCAAAGAACTAGTATACCCAGACTTTGTTCATCTTTTCTATGTAAATATCAATGTCCATGTTTTGGGAAGCACCATCATCACACATGTTTTGGGTGTTCCCATTGTCCTCGATGAAGCAAGGATAGCCTGCATACTTGGGATTGATTATATCATCAAGACCGACATTACCAATGTCAAGTGGATGCGCAGTCACATGCCTAATGAGATATTAACTAATATGTACCACCGCCATTTTGTCTACAAAGGAACCACCAACTCTTATTGCCTCCCACCCTTCAAATGGGAGTGTCATACATCCTCTATTTTTTTTCCTCGAGCTAAGTCTGAGGCAAACATGACTCTTAAGGATTGCTATGGGGTTGATCACGTACTCACTTCCACCCTCATCTGCTTCAAGGTTGACATATTTCGGCATATGTCACATATGGTGGGGCATAGCCAAGCAACCTTAGCATACAAATCACGCATCACACACATTCTATAGGACTTTCGTGTTAGTCTCATAGGCTTTTTAGCTACCACAATACGCCTACATAGTGGGCTCGATATCCTTGATGCAGTCACCTTCCAAAACATGGACTATCAAATGAGAATGGATGGCTAAATGTTCTAGCTTTCCCCTAAAGCTCTTGCCACTCTGCACCGCAATTATTACCTCTCCACACCATGTGCATCACTACCTTCCCAATTTGCTGTATATGATCTTCCGCAACCAATGGATAACCTTATTTCTCCAACGGATATTCCATCCTCATCCACAAAAGGTCCTTCTACATCCACCTCTACACCTTCTATGTAATACTTGGAAAATTTTCTTAACTTAATCCCACATCTTTAGCCCTAATTTGACTCTAATCTCAAGAAATCTTATTGTTAACCTTAAATAAATTTCTTAATCCCAAAACTTTAACCAAAACCAAAAACTGAAAACTTGATTTGGTTAAACCAAAATTTGTAAACCGAAAACTGCTAATCTAAATTATTTGGCTAATCTCAAAATTCCTAATCTAATCCTAATTCCCTAACCTTCCCTCTTTTCCTTTTCTTTCTCCTTTTCTTTTCTCCCTTTCTTTCCTTTTCTTCTTTTCCTTTTTTTCTTTTCTATGCTTCTCTCTGGGCCAAAATCCGTTAGCTTGAGAAGTTTTTCTTCTCCCGCACATTCACCACCATCCACTTGCCTCCCTCATACCCATCACCATCACCATCTTCCTACCAGCCCTGCCATCCCCATTCTTCTTCTTCTTCTTCTTCTTCTTCTTCTTCTTCTTCTTCTTCTTCTTCTTCTTCTTCTTCTTCTTCTTCTTCTTCTTCTTCTTCTTCTTCTTCTTCTTCTTCTTCTTCTTCTTCTTCTTCTTCTTCTTCTTCTTCTTCTTCTTCTTCTTCTTCTTCTTCTTCTTCTTCTTCTTCTTCTTCTTCTTCTTCTTCTTCTTCTTCTTCTTCTTTTTTCTTCCTGCGCATGCCCTATTTTCGTAGCCATCACCTGCTAGTCTTCAACCCTCTTCTTTCTTCTCCTTTCTTCTTCTCCCTACCTTCTCCTCCCTTGCACGTCTCCTTCTCCATCATCACCCCTCGTGCCCTGCTTGACTCCCATCCACCTCAACCATCACCATCCCCCTTGTCTTCTTTCTTCTTCTTCTTCTTCTTCTTCTTCTTCTTCTTCTTCTTCTTCTTCTTCTTCTTCTTCTTCTTCTTCTTCTTCTTCTTCTTCTTCTCCTCGGCAGAAAAACCATCGTCATTGTCGTCGTCACCTTGCCATTTCTTCTCCTCCTTAGCATGCCATCTACTAGTACAAATAATCCCCAACTCTCCATTTATTATCACCCATTAGCTCCCCAACCTTTTCTTCTTCTTCCTTCTCCTTTCTCCTTCTTATTTCTCCTTCTTCCCTATTTTCAGCATCCACACCACTCCATCCACCACCAAACACCACCCAAGCCACCACTAGCCACCCTTTGGCCAGTGGACCAACCACCAAGGTTGCCCCAACCCTCCCCTCCCCATCGCCAGCCATCACTGCCGACCGCCACCTCTTTTACCTTCATGCATTGTAGAGTTTCAGAGTGCAGGTAGGGATGGCAACGGGGCGGGTCGGGGACGGGGACCCCATCCCCATCCCCGAACCCGATAAGGAAATTTATCCCCGAACCCGACCCGATCCCCATTTATTTCTTAATGGGGAATCCCCGACCCGATCCCCACGGGGATGCAATCCCCATACCCGCCCCCGATCCCCGATCCCCTATCCCCTATAAACTCCCAAATCCCCGATCCCCGATACCCGATCCCCGATCCCCTATAAACTCTCAAATCCCCGATACCCATTACCAGGTCCCCGATCCCCGATAAGATCTCCGATCCCCTATAAACTCCCAAATCTCCGATACCCGTTACCATATCCCCGATCCACAATAACCGCCCCAATCCTCGATACCTATTTTCCAATCTCCGATACCTGCGTCCTGTAACTGTAAGCTGAAGAAAAAATAAATGAGGAATAATTTTAAACCATTCATAGCTCGATCCGCAACCGCAAACAAGTAACAACCATGAATACCTATAACCTCAACGGCTCAACCAGTCAACCTGTGCAATTTCCAGAGTTCCTAAAAAAAAATAATGTCCGCAATCGCAATGATAATTTGTAATTCTTATGCTAAGAAAAACAATCATAATTCTAAAACATAAATTAATCAACCTGATTAATAATTAAAAATAAAAAATAACACAATAACTTTAACTTATACAATCTATATTCTTCAAGCATAATGTATCCGTAAAAATCTCATATAACGGATAACTCGCAAATTACAACGGATAATTGATAAATGACAACACTTCAAGCAATGCTAAAAATAAATTAGGTTGAGACGATGATAGACATCTTCATTCTTCTTCCATCACAAATATTTTGCACTGCATCCGCAATTCCGCATCCTGTATTCCTGTATAAACAGTACGCTATGCTCACAATCATTAAATGACTAAAGAAAATATCTAGGATTGTACATTTTCAGTAATATAATTAGTTTACAATTTAATAGACTTACATATTCATAATGGATTTAGAAATCCATAAATCACGTCAAATCGCTCCCCGCAGTGTTGCTCTTATCAGTATACACCTCTGTTGCCTACAATTTGTATTGGAGGTTAAGGTTATACACACACACACATATATATAATAGACATATACTGTAATATCCCAAAATCCTAATTTCCGAAATTATGGCCAAATAAGGAATTATTAGGAAAATTAATTATATAAATTTATTTATTAAAATTTAGAGAGTTAATTAAGGTATATTAAGAGGAAAATAATAAAAAAATTAATTGGAAGAAAATTTGGGTGTTTCTCTAATTAGCATGAAGGTTAAGGGAATTTATCTAAAATAGTCTAAAATAAGCAAAAAGGAATTTATTTAATATTTCATAAATATTAATATTATAAACAACCCAAAAATACCCCAATTTACCCATAAGTTATTTTATTTAATTTTCCCATCCTATTTATTACCTATTTTCCCCTCTTTTTCCCTTTTTCTCCCTCCTCTTCTTTTTTTTCTTTCTTCTCCCCCGGCTGGGCCAGCCCACTGGCCCAGACCCCTCGCCTCCCCTCTCCCTTCGCGCGAGCCCAGGCCCTGGCCTCTCCTTCCTCCTTCCCGCCCGCGGCCCAGCGTCGCGCAACGCCAACTGCTGCGCGCCCCATACGCCGCGTTTTACCCTCATAAATGTCGAAACGCCGCGCCTCAATTAATGGCCTTATAGCCGTTGCCAAACGGGCAACGCGATGCGGCGCTTTGTCGCCCATAACGTCGAAACGCCGCGCTCGACTTGCGGACTTAATAAATCACGCCGAACCGGCCGGTTCCCCTCCTCTTTTCTTTTCCCTGGACCACCGGTCCACCCTGCCATCTTCTTCTTCTTCGACCTGCCCCCCCGACCTGCAATCGACCTGCAAGTCGATTTCGCCGGCAGCCACCAACCCGATCGTCCTTCCCTGCCTCTCTCCCGTCGCTTTCTTTCTTTTTTCGGCCCGACCAAGTCCTTCTCTCCCTTTTCCGCGTGCCCTTCTCCTTCCTTTCTTCTTCCCTGTCCCCGACCCAGCCTGCCATGGCAGACCTGCACCGCCTGCCATCGGCCGGCCACCTGCACCCCTGCCCCGCGTGCCACATTCCTCCCTTCGTCGTTTTCCTTCCCCCTGGCCTATAAATACCCCCTCCCGAACGGCCACAGCAAGTCCTCTCGTTGGACCTTGCTGAAACCCTGTTCCGCCGCCGCCGGAACAGACACCATTTCTACCGCCTCTAGCCACCGCCGAAACCACCTCTCCCCACCGTTATCATCCTTGCAACGCCCTCTACGAAACCAGACCACCAGCACCCTTTCCCTTGCCCTGCACGTGCCGCCATAGCTGTGCAAAAATCCTAACCCGAAACCACCACCTCCAGCCTTCGCCGCCCTTGCGCCGCCTCCCACCGCCATCCCGGCCGCCATCAGGGCCTCTTCCACCCTCCAAAATTCCCATCAGACCTCCCTCTACCCTCCCCTGCCTTTGATTTCCCTTGCCTCCCTCTCCTCCTTCCTCCCCCATCTTCCACCTCTCTCCACCACCCTCGGCCGCCGCCGTCGCCGCCGCGCGCCACCGCCCCTTGCCACGCCACCACCCTCATTCCACTCCCCTTCACCTGCTGATTCTTCCCCCACCTCAAACTTCCTCTCTTCTCCTCCCATCTAACCACCACCTTGATCTTTTCCCTTCTCTTCCTCCTCCACCGCCGCCGCCGTTGCCGCCACGCGCCGCCGCCGGACCACCACCGACCCTAGGTGGTTCTCCAGCCATCCAAACCCTAACCCCCTTTGTATATAGCTGCTACTATTTTCTACTAATATTAATACTGATATACTTATTATTACTATTATTATTATTACTTTTATTATTATTATTACTTTTATTATTATTATTATTATTAGTATTATTATTATTACCATTATTATTGTCCTCATTATTATTAATGTTCTTGTTTCTTACTAATACTAACATCTCTTTTAAACCCTAAAGTATATTATACTTAACTTTGGTCTTATTTTTATGAGTATTAGTATTAACATTTTTATTATTATTATTCTATTATCCTTACTATGGTTATTATTAGTATTGCTTAGCCTTAATTGGTTGTGCTATTGTGATTATTATTATTATTATTATTACTACTATTATTATTATTATTATTATCATTATTATTATTACTACTGTTATTACACTTAACACATTTACCACTATTGTTAATAATAATACTACCTTGTCTTACCCATGTTACTTAACTCAACCTAGTAAATATCATTTGGTTGTTAACTAAGAAGAGTACTTGAACCTTATTACCATACCATTTAACATTAACCCTAACCCTATTACTATGACACTATTATCAGCTATTATTATTATTACTACTATCACTACCTTATTGTTGTAATCAAAAGCATTTAAACCCTTTTATTATTCAAGAATATACAAATATTGTCATTATCACCCTTAGGAATAGTTACTTGTAATATTGTGACCTTATAATAATATTATTTTGAATATGACACCATTAATAGACTTAGCCTTAAAAAAAGGCTAGGGTTTCTCTTACTATAAACATTAGTGTCATGAGTATTAGTTTTATTATTATTATTATTATCATTATTTTTCTATAGTTAACATGAACATTATTATTATAAGAATAGGGCTAATGGGGCTAATAATATAAGTGTAACAATAGGTATTAAAAATAAGCATATTTTAACTACTAATATTTAGTATACTAATTCTAAAGTAAAAACCCTAGTTTTTGTATAAAACCCTTTTTAGTAATAAAAACCCTAACCTTAAACTAAAATGAGGTTTGATAGTAATTATAGGGGAAACTAATACTTAGCATTTTCCCCTTTTATAGGTAACCCCGACCAAAGCCTTAAGGAGTTAGAGGAGCGTGCTCCAAGCCCGGCGTCGCCTTAGGTAAGGACGATGCTAATGACCTTGTGCTATGTGTGACATTGATGTGTTGAATGTTGTGTATGCCATGCTATGTCATGTATTGTATGATTTGTGGATAACTTGTTTTATGTGTAGCGCAGCTTGGAGATTGAGGTATGTTGTTTGTGCTTCCATGACATGAGCATGACGTTTATATGTATGATGTTTACGACGTATTATGCTATGGCCCTCTAGGACATGCATGTTAGGATAAATGGTAGTATGAGTTGGGAACCATCATGGGGGTCTTGAAGTTTGTATGGTGGGATTAGGGTTTGAATGGTGGCATCAATGCTCGCATGTTGGTACTAATGATTTCATAATGGTATTAATGGTTTATGGCGGTATTTGGGTTCGTATGGTGGTATTGTGACTTTATGGAGGTATTAATGTTGGATGGGGGTATTTGTGATTTTATGGGGTATTAATGTGGTACGATGTTATTTGTGATTTTATGGTGGTATTAATGTTGTATGGTGGTATAATGGTTGTATGGTGGCATTAGGGTTCGCATGGCGGTGTTAGGGTTTGTATGATGGTGTTTGTGATTTCATGGTGGTATTAATGTTGTATGGTGGTATTATGGTTGTAACGGTGGTATTAGGGTTCGCATGGTGGTATTAGGGTTTATATGATGGTATTTACGATTTTGTGGTGGTATTAATGTTGTATGGTGGTATTAATGGTTGCATGGTGGTAATCATGATTGCACGGTGGTATTAGGGTTTGTATAGTGGTATTATGGTTGGTATGGTGGTATTATGATTCGCATGGTGATGTTAGGGTTGTATGGTGGTATTAATGATTACACGGTGATATTAATGGCCTAAGGAGTAGGGGGTTGAGAGTGAGAATTCACTTATATAAAGGATGAGTATGGGTTTTCTAAAGGAGGGAGGTTACTTGTTGAAGAAGTAAAGTGCTAGGGTTTGGTGCAGCCAACCAGGGTTGGCGTGGTCGATTAGGGTTTGAGTGGCCAACTAGGGTTTTGTTGGTCACATATGAACTTGGGAGATAAAGAAATACACTTGGGGAATTTCCTAATAAAGAATGAGGTGCGAGATAGAGAATAACGTAGCGTTTGGGTAAGTAAGAAAGAGTTGGGCCACATAGGTCCGATTAGGGTATCTGAGGAGGAACCCTAGAGAGATGAGAACACGCAGAGGCGATATCATATGTGTTGGGATGGCCTATATCCTTGGGGTTTGTGTCTTACTATATGCTACTTTACCTAAGTCTACGGGGGATGGATGTCGGGTGTGAGAAGAGGTGCGAGTCTCAAAATATGGGACGGTCCCTCTGGAGGGAAAAGAGATAGAGTATCAACCGCATGCATGTCAAGGGTGCGATGTGATTCAATAAGACACGGATAAGACACTAATCATGTAAAGTGAAAGATTGTTGAGCCGAGCCCAGACCGGTCCACCGGCAAATAATAGTGGCCAGGAGCCGGGGTGCCCTGGAGACCGGTCCACCGGCAAATAATAGTGGTCAGGAGCGTTCTGCCCTGAGTGTATACTTCCGGTCCACCGGCTATAATAGTGGGGGATTTCGTGCTCGACAAACCGAAGTAAGTAAATTAAACCATGGGAAATACACTAAGCACTTACAGCGAAACATCATGTGATTCGAGGCCAGACCGGTCCACCGGCAAATAATAGTGGCCAGGAGCAATTTGCCCTGGAGACCGGTCCACCGGCAAATAATAGTGGTCAGGAGCGTTCTGCCCTGAGTATATACCTTCCGGTCCACCGGCTATAATAGTGGGGTTCCCGCAATCATATGAACTATTAAAGAATGTGTGTGGATTGAACATGCTGTTAATGAAAATAAGGAAAATAAACTAAGTACTTACAGTGAAACACCATGTGAGTCGGGGCCAGACCGGTCCACCGGCAAATAATAGTGGCCAGGAG
Organism: Tamarix chinensis; assembly: GCA_030549775.1. Taxonomy (NCBI): domain Eukaryota; kingdom Viridiplantae; phylum Streptophyta; class Magnoliopsida; order Caryophyllales; family Tamaricaceae; genus Tamarix; species Tamarix chinensis. The sequence continues at coordinate 23,624,277 of CM060181.1, forward strand.
CGTTCTGCCCTGGAGACCGGTTCACCGGCAAATAATAGTGGTCAGGAGCGTTCTGCCCTGAGTGTATACTTTCCGGTCCACCGGCTATAATAGTGAGGTTCTCGCACTCACATGGACTACTAAAGAATATGCGTGAAATGGACATATTATTAATGAGGATAAAGAATAAATCATCGGAACATACTCAGGCCTTATCTTGTGTGTTATCGCATGTTGCCTATGTGAATGTGCTATGAATGCTATGTGGTATGATTGTATGCTTGGCCTTAGCGCACCTGCGTCCTTACTCAGTATTGGACCCGTACTGATACTACCTTGATTGACTGGGTCCTGTGATGATCCACCAATGGTGGGGAGCAGACCTCCTATGCAGGTTTCATCGATTACTAATTTGGGTGGAAGGCTTGACTTGAGTGAGTAGGTGATCCGGATACTAACCCTTTCTGGGAATTGCTTTGTTAGCTATATTTTGTATTACGTTTCATGTTTTAAAAGGAAAAAAAATATTATGGGGTTGTAATCCTAAAGCGTATTCAAACTTCTATTGGACTTATATCTTATTAATGATTTATGATAATGTCGTTTTGCATTTTATGATACTTTGTGCTTATTGACGATCGGATTTAGCCTTAGCACTTAGTACCGGAACGGTAGAATGAACCGGTCTGGTACTAAGTGTGGCGGTAATACCCCCAAGTTTACAGTTTTAAATTCTTTCGCTTCCGCTAAACCTTTGATTTAAACGAAATTTTTCAGTAGTAAATTTGGGGGTGTTACATATACGATAACTCAAAGCTAAACAGCAATTTGTCTTTCAGAAAACTAATTCTTTAGACACATGTATGTCTTTCAGCAATTTTTAACCTGCAATGCAAGAAAAAAGGACCAATGGGTAGAAGTTTAACAAAACAATAACCCAAAGCCAAAGAACATTTTGTTTTCAAGAGGATTAGGTTGCTGACATTTTCTCAAAATTTAATTTGACAATCCAAATCTTCATTATATTACTTTATTCTTATATCTACATTGCTATGTAGAAAATATTCCTAAATTTCCTCTATGATTTTCGTAGCAGCCCAAATATTCCTAAAATCTCATACATCCATCTCAGCCCATAATGTACATGTATGTATATATGTGTGCCTATATATATATATATATATATATATATAGATAGATAGATAGATATTATATGATTTACATGATATAACAAGACCAAGAAATAAATCAATTACCTCCATATCAGCATCAACATCATCATCAAATTTTTGACACTCCGAAGTAGCTGTAGAGTTTGAAAGAAAAAATAAATAGCAAAATAAGCAAATAATAATATTTACAATAAATAAAACTTACAGAAATAACTAAAAATATAGGATAATACCTTCAATTTCACTCCATAACCAATCTCGAGTACACATCAAAGCTTCTATGGTGTTAGGATGAAGCCTACTTCGATGAGCACTTATAACCCTCCCACTAGTGCTAAATGTTGATTCAGAAGCAACAGTTGTCACAGGAATAGCCAACACATCCTTAGCAATATTTTGCAAATTGGGGTACTTGTAACCATCCATCTTCCATCAATATAAGATATCAAGATTAGCAACAGTCCTTGGTGCAAGAGGATCCTCCAAGTACCGATCTAACTCCGACTCTATAATTTCAATCCTAGAATTGGATTCCATGAATCTTTCTAGTCTACCACCCTTAGGAATTGGAGGCTTCGAAGAAGAACAATCTTGTGACCCTTGGTGGACAACATGATATTGCTGAGATTTCTTCTTATATTCTTCAATTAGGTCACTTGCTACTTTTTTCACATCATCAATCTTCTCCAAAGATGCATCACCATAGACAAGAGGGTAATACAATTGAATGGTCTTTAACTTATACCTAGGATCCAAAATACTTCCAATCACAAACAAGCAATTTATCTTATCCCAATACTTGTCAAATTTCTCTTTCATATTACTTGCCATACATCTCACCCTAATCTCATTTGAATTGATCCATTCATCAATTGCCAACTTAATCTCACACATAGTAGGGAAGAATAAATTCATGGTGACATACTTAGTCCCTGAAAACAACTCCGTTGCGTCATAAAAAATCTCTAATTTAGAAGCTATATCAGTCACATTTTGCCAATCTTCTTCGGTGGGAACTCTCTTATATAAAGGCTCACGCTGCTTCAAACGATAAAACACATCTTTATATTGAATTGCAGTGTTGAGCATTAAATATGTAGACTTCCACCGAGTCTTACAATCAAGTTCTAGCTTCTTATTGCATTGAATTTTCATATGCTTAGCTATTTCAACAAATTTTTCATCTCTTTTTGGAGTTGCTGTCCAAAATGCAACACTGTAACAGACATTTTCAATAGTTTCTGTAATTAATTCTAATCCATCCTTCACAACTAGATTCAATATGTGTGCAGAACAACGCATATGAAATAATCTGCCTTCTAAGATAAGTGAACTCGAATGAAGCTTTTCCAAAATAATATCAACCATAGCGTCATTGGAGGTGCAATTATCGATTGTCAAACTAGAACACTTACTATCCAGGTTCCAATCAAATAAGCAACCAACAAGACAATTTGCAAGTACCTCGGCCGTATGCGGACATGGCACGTACAAAAATCTAATAAAAAAACAAAAACAAAGTTTAGTAATATATTTAGTTTATGTGTTGATTTTTCTTGTAAAACATATAGAGCTTACCAAACAAGCCGACTTTGAAGCTTCCATGAATCATCAATAAAGTGTGTTGTGATAGCCATGAATCCTCTTTTCTGATTACTTGAAGTCCACATATCGTTTGTCAATGCTATGCGGCTTGCATTTGTCTCCAACAACTTCATAGTTCTCTCTTTCTCAACATCAAACATTTTCAGGATATCACTTTTGATTGTGTTCTGAGAAACCACTTTAAATAATGGTTGTAAAACATGAAGGAACCTTTGAAACCCTACATGTGTAACCATAGACAATGGGTACTCATGCAACACAATCATTTTACCAAGCTCCTCCCTTGCATGATCTTGGTTAAACTGATATGTACTAAGTTTTGATGACCCATCAATGGACTTTGTTGGATTTAAAAGACATTGTGTCATGATTGATTGCTTTTTGTGTACACATGTCTTCAAGTGATCATGTAGATGCTTAGTACCATTCTTGCTCTCTCCTCCCAAATGCTTCTTACAATAGTTGCAAATTGCTTTCCATTTCCCTCCAACTGATTTTCTTTCGAAATGATCCCATACAATTGATCTTCTTTTTCTTTTTTTGGCACTATCCACATCCATAATTTCAGTGTTTTCATCATCAGAATTCTGAATTGACACCTCCACATTAACTTCAATATTCTCATCTTGACATGTTTGTGCTCCACTTTCTCGAGTTGGAGCACTTTCCATAATACTATCAACTTATTTTTCAATGTTTTCCATCTAAGTTTAAAAATAATAGATATTAATAACCCATACATCAAATAAGATTAATGATTAACTTATATTGTAGAAAAACAAATAATTATGAAAGTTTAGGAAAGATTCATGATTAGGAAAGATTATGAGAGATTGATGATTTGCGTTTTTCACTTGGTTAGTTGGTTTTTCTAATTTTCAAAATGATATCAACCTATATTTTATGATTATTTTTTTAGGTTAAACCTTTCAAGTGCAATAGTGCATCTATTTTCAAAGGTATAGCTATTATTTTGCATGTTATTGTTTTGCTGTTTTGCATATTATTATTTTGCTGTTTTGAAAGGTGTAGCTAAAATAATAATATCATGACTACGAAAGCGTATCTCTTGGAGTCCATCATTGTTTGGATTTAATTTCCTTCCTGCATAGGTTATTTTTTCCATTTGTATGTTAAAGAAATGAAAAAGAAATTGAACAATCCATTTTGCTATCAAACTCCCCAACAGCTCCATTTCCTACCTATTATGTGAGAAATTTTAAGGCTGTAGGTGTGTGTGTGGAGTTTGAATAAGTCCAAGTAGTTGGTTAAAAAGGTCCATGTCTTTATCTAGATAATTTACTTTAGCTAGAAATGTTAATGGTGATTTTAGTTTGAATGATTTTACTTAATTACTTCTAATGTTATATTAAATTGTAATAATTGTAATAATTGGATAATCTAATGAACTCGGCCAACATTTTAATAATATGTATTTGAGATATTGTGTCATTCTTAATTAAAATTTGACAAACAACTTGGTATTTCAGTAGAGTATTTATTCAATTTTTTTTATACTAGTAAAATTTTCATTTGATAGTATCAATTAAAATAATTATGTTATGTAGGCTAACAACTGTATTTTTTCAAAAAACAGGCATAGTATCAATCGAAAATATGGGGGAAAAAGGTATGTCATAAATTATCCAAGAACTTGTCATTTTATGTTCATAAAATCCTCAAAATTGTTTTAAAAATTTATGTGTAGCATGATGGTAAAAATAATATCATAAATTCAACTTGTGATGAAGAAACGTAGGAAAAACTGATTTGTCAAAAAGAAATTATTCAGTAATTCATCATTTTTATTTCCTACTATGGTAGTTATAAAATTATATTTTGTGAAGGTGCATAATTTCATGAGCATTCTAAATTCTACCATCAACCATCTAGGACATGAGTAATTGGTATATTAAAAAAACAGAGATGTTCATCTTATTATCTCATATGTTCGATTTATAATACAAAGGTCTTAGATGTCAATTGTCAAAGGTATATATATATATACATATAGATGTCCATGCAAAGTTTGTGTTTATTAATATGAAAACAAACATCTGCATATATAGATGTCCATGCAAAGTTTGTGAGTCTTTTCATTCTAAGGTAAATTTAGGGTTATTACAAAAATTTAGTATATAATGACTCACTTTAATACTTCTTATATGATATAAAATACTAGTTTCTTGAATATTTATAATCAAATGATCAATAAATAATAATTAAATTATATGGTAAAATAATTGCAATTTAATTACCCGCCCCTATCCCCTACTGTAATTTTGAATTTCTGCAACAAGAATGGCTGTGAAGTATAAGTCCCCCACAAAACTATCACCCCTCAGCCCTCTCTATTTCAAATTCATTGACCTCCCATGGGTCATCTACATTAACTAATTAAAATAAAGAAACAAACCAATATATAAATAAATATCTGCAGTAGGTAATATGGAAGTTCTTCAAAGAAATTGAGCAAAAGTTTTTTATTTCTTGTTTCTTCTGTTCAGGTAGGTGGTGGGCTGATAGATTGACCAATTATAAGGCACACACACTTTTCAATAAAATTCATGATTCATGAAGCGAAGCACCAGCAGCATTCAGCTAGAAAATCAGAAATATATCATAACTAACAATTGGAATTACCGAATCAGGCATTTCATTATCACTTCTAGGACATCTATATATTGAAAACAAACATCTAGAACATGTGTTTATTATATACTAGTATTGCAGATCAAAACTTAAAAATACAGAAGGCTCAAGTCAAGACTCACACTCGGCAGTCGCGGACTGGTGTCTGTGGACTGGTCGACTAGTCGCGGGAAATGCTCCAGTGCTCCGCTGCTCCAGGCGCTAGGTTGGGCTAAAAATGATGGACAATGGAGATTCGGCAGGCGGCAGCACAGCACTCGGCACTCGGCAGTCGGCAGTCGGGGTCGGGAAAAAATTAGGTTAACTGGGAGGAGTCGTCGAGCTCGAGCCGAGGAGGTTAAGTGCTACTTGTCTGCTGAATTGAGTTGCTGTAGAGTAGTCAGTAGAGAATTAGTGGGTCATGGTCATGGAGACATGGACTTATGGAGTTATGGTCATGGGTGCGGGCAGCGGTGAGCGGGCTGTGTGCAGGTGCAGGCAGGAGGCAGCGTGCGGGGTGCTGGGTGTAGGGGAGTGTCGAGTGCCGAGTGCCAAAGCCAAACGGGGTCGGGGAGGAAGGAACGACCCAGGCGAGGAAGGAAGACCGACCAAAGTCACCAAACACGGGACTTGGTTCGGCCCGCCCAATCTGCACAGTTCGAAAAAAATTTTAATTTCAGGGCGGGTTCAGGGACGGGGACCCTAAACCCATACCCGACCCGTCCCCGAATTAATCCCCGATAAAAATCCCCGACCCCGAACCCGATCCCCGAAATACTTCCCCGAACCCGAACGGGGAATCCCCGACGGGGCCCCGAACCCGTGGGGAAAATTGCCATCCCTAAGTGCAGGACCTGTGTACAGCCTACTATACGGCTTTGCAAACACTCAGATACCCTACTACATAGCTGTGCAACCCTTGCACCGTCTGACCGTGCAATATTTTTACTCTCGGCTTGATTCTACACGGTCATGCAACTTTTGCACCACCTGATCGTTTGTTTTTTTTTCTCTTGACCTATTGTGCTCTGATTCTGCACGGTCGTGCAACTTTTGCACTGCCTGCCAGTGCGACTTCCCATCTTAGTCGTGCAACCCTATTTTCACCCCAAATCTTTTCCAAACACCATATAAATATAACCATAGCTCCACCACACATATTTCCACATTTCCATACAATTCAAGTTCCTACTCGACTTTGGTAAATTCCATTTTTACCCTTCTCTCCCATAATATCCCCTTGATTTTTTAACCTCCGATCCTAATCATATTTTACCTTGTTTCATAACTAATTTTTCCAGTGATCTTAGAGGAGGTATAGGATTTACGTGCATAAAGCCCGGTGTCCTTATTGGTAAGGGTACATGTTATAGCTAGGAATTTATGTGATACTTATATTGTTGATGTATACTTTCATGTTGAATATGTTGTATTGAATAATTTAATTATAGAAATGCTAGGGAATGATAATCTTGAGAACAATAATTATGTAAGTACATGTTTTGGGTATAATATTGGATACAAGATATCTATAGGAAACTAAGGATATGCACTTCATATAATAATTGGAAATTTATATGTTTTGGGTTTTATAAAGACTTTAGAGGAATACAATTATCTTGATTACCCTGAGGGTATTATGGTCTTTTAAGGATAATTACGTGGTCAAACTTATGTGTTTAATTATATGTCTTGAGTTTGGCATGATAATATACAATCAACTCTAAATATAATATTAATCATGTAAAGTGAAAGATTACTTGAGTCAGGCCGAGGTTTTTATATGGCCCTGTTCCACTGGATAATAATAGTGGCTTGAGTGTCTTGTCCCTAAGAGGTGCTCTAGTCTGTTCCATCGGATTAAGAATAGTGGGTCCCCATAATTAATGTGAATGAAAATACAATTAAGAGTTAAAGTATAAATAGAAATATACTAATCATTTAAAGTGAAAGACTACGTGAGTCAAGACCAAGGTGTTGAGTCCATTCCACCAGATAATAATAGTGGTTCGGGTTTTTTGTCCCCGAGAGGTGCTTTAGACTATTCCACTAATTTAATAAATAGTGGCTTAGGAGTTCTTTTACTCTGAGAGGTGTTGGCTCCGTTCCACAGGATAATAATAGTGGCTCGGGTATCTTGTCCCCGAGAGACGTTTCAGACCGTTCCACCGGTTTAAGAATAGTGGGGTCGCTAAATTCAACATAAATAAAAGATTTGAAATATGGCATATCTAACGAAAGACTTAGAATCAGTAGTTATCTGGCTTTCTTTTATTTGCGTATGTATGAATTGCTTATAAGAATTCTTGTATTATGTGTAACCCTACTTGACTGTACAATTACCTTGTTTAGTACATAGTGTAGTGATTATCTGTTTCATGTGTGTTGCACAATCCAACGAGCAGAATTCTTGTGCACTGGTGTTACACAGCCGTGCAACTTTTGCATTGTCTGGTTGTGCGTTTTCTTTTCTCTCACCCAGATCTATAGAGCCGTGCAACTTCCCATTTTAGCCGTGTAACCTTATTTTCACCCCAAATCTTCTCCAAACACCACCAAAATTTAACCATAGCTCCACTACACATTCTTCTATACTTCCATACAATTTAAGATTCCATTTGACACCAGTAAATTCCATTTTACCCTTCTCTACCATAACCTCTCTCTTAGTTTTTAAAATCAGATCCTAATCATATTTTTATCTTTTTTTTATAGGTGATCTTCCAATAATCTCAGAGGAGGTATAGGATTTACGTGTATAGAGTTTGTTGTCCTTATCGGTAAGGATACACGTAATAGCTAGGGTTTTATGTGCTCCATGTATTTTCTTTTTATATGCTTTGTGTTGAATATGTTATATCAAATAATTTAATTATAGAAATGCTATGGAATGATAATCTTGAGAATAATGTAATTATGTAAGTACATGTTTGGGTATAATATGGGATATAAGATACGGATGGGAAAATAAGGATATGAACTTCATATAATGATTGGAAATGTATATGTTTTGGGTTTTATAAGGCTTTGGGAGAATATGATTGTCTTGATTACCTGATGTTATTATGGTCATTTGAGGATAATTACGTGGTCATACTTATGTGTTTAATTGTATGTCTTGAGTTGGCATAATAATATACAATCAACTCTGAATAAGATATAAGCATGTAAAGTGAAAGATCACTTGAGTCGGGTTGATGTGTTTATATGGCTCCATTCCACCAGATAATAAATAGTAGCTCGATTATGTTGTCCTCGAGAGGTGCTCCAGTCCGTTCCACCGGATTAAGAATAGTGGGCCCCATACTCAACGTGAATAAAAATATAATTAAGAGTTAAAATATAAATGAAAATATACTAATCATTTAAAGTAAAAGACTGCATGATTCAGGACTGAGGTGTTGAGTCCATTCTACCAAATAATAATAGTGGCCCGGGTGTGTTGTCCCCGAGAGGTGCTTCAGACCATTCCACTGGTTTAATATATAGTGACTCAGGAGTATTTTTTTTTTCTCTGAGAGGTGTTAGCGCCGTTCCACTGGATAATAATAGTGGCTTGAGTGTCTTGTCTCCTAGAAGTGTTTCAGACCATTCCACCGGTTTAAGAATAGTGGGGTCGCAAAACTCAACGTAAATAAAAGATTTAAAATATGGTATATCTAATAAAGGACCTGGAATTAGTACTTATCTAGATTTCTTCTATTTGTTCATGTATGATTTGCTTATGAGAGTTCTTATATTATGTGTAATCCTACTTAACTGTACAGTTACCTTGCTCAGTATGTAGTGTACTGATCATCCATTTCATAAGTGTTGCTTAATCCAACGAGTAGATGACCCAGATATTTATGTGTAGGTCGATGACTTCACAGCTTTTGATGCTATATATGTGGAGGAGTGATTCTTTCATATCAGGGTTGGGTGTAGAGTTATGTTATCCGGCTGATAGCTTTGACCCATATACCTTTTTGGACTCTTAGTTCCAAGGGATCCCTCTTTTATTATATTTTGATGTTGTAATTGGAGTTAAACTCCAAACACTTATTTGATGTTATAAAAGTTTCCTCATTTCTTTCTAATCATGTTTTAAATTTTCTAATTGTTTTGCCTTGTGATTGATGTAAGGATGGTGGGGTAAACCAGACTTATGTCAATTATGGCATTAATACCTAAATATTTGATTATACGCTTCCACTTAAAATGAAATTTTTTAGTACTAAATTTGGGGGTGTTACATTCTATCTCTCGTACACACCATGTGCCTCCATCCATAGGTAGTGTGACTCTTGCTGGTTTCCATGATCTCCTCTGGTTTGATGGCATGCTTGTGTCTATAGAACAATGCTAGACAGCCATAGAGACGGAGTTGCATGCACTTTGCTCTCGGTTTCAAACTAACTTTTTGCCACATCATCAAGATTGCATGGAAAATCCCCCTGACGATACCTATGCCCACCTTGAGCCTGCTCTATTTGATTCTCATGCCAACGCTACACCTCTAGTGATCCTAAACTTCATGCATCCCTTGCTAAGGTCTCACGAATTTGACATGTTGTAGTTTAATTCGCTGAATTCAAGGCCACTACTAGTGACGGCATCAACATTCAACCCATGCCTATGATTACTAGTTTAACTCCATCAACATTGGAGACTTCAGGTCCTTTGTTATCGTGACTTGTCTATCTGCAGTTTTGGTGTATTTTAGGATTTTCCTAGTCTATTTTTAGGTTCAGAATATGTACTTGGCATCTTTATCATGTATATACTCTCTCTCATGTATTACTGACTTTCAATTAGTAATGAGAACTTGACCTTTCCTTGCTCTATTGTATCTCTATCATATATGCCTTGCTCTGGGGGAGTCTTATGCGACATTCCCTCATGGTTTCTTATGTTTCATTTATTCTCCGCACTTGTTAAAGTTGAGTTCTTCCTGCCTGACGGTGCATTGTTTTCTTGTCTCATTCCTTTCAGACTCCTTCCTCCTCTCAGCTTTTTTTATGTCTAAAAGGACGAGAGAATCTAAGAATTTCAGATTAAAAGTTCAAAACTAGTAAATGTTTGACTACCATTTCATTCATTACTCTCTTACATTTACAATTATGCACTTTTTATTTGTCATCATCAAAAAAGGGGGAGATTGTTAACCTCAAATGTTAAGCAATGTCATTATACTTTTTTTTATGATAACAAATGGATCTTGGTAACTAATGTGTTTTCTTAAGTGTGCATGTACAACAATTGATCTATCTCACTTTAAGCATACTCTGAAAGTAAAAATATAAAAGAGCAATCAAGGTTCAAAGTATAAGAAAATAACACATGTAAAAGGAATCAAGACTTGAAGACTAAGGATAATATCTTGTGAGTCTTAGTTCTATTGTAAAGAATTAAGTTGAGTAAAGTTTATACTTCAAACAAAACTATTTAAAAAACTTTGTTGAAAAATACTTTATCGGATTTCATTTCATAAACTCTTTAAAAGTATTTTTAAAACAAATTGATTGGTTTTAATAAGAACCAGTCGACTGGTCCTGAAACTGATCGAATGGTTCAGTTTAAATAAATTCATTGGTTGAGTTAAACTCAAATGAAATATCTGGTAGATATAACCGTTCGACTGGTTTGACCAACTAGTCTATGGGTTTTATGTTTGCAAAAACTCAGCTCCTCATTGTTTAAACAAATCGACTAGTTTTTCCAAACCGATAAACTAATTTGCTGAAACCAATTAACTTGTTTGACCAACTAGTCCATGGGTTTCATGTTTGCAAAAACCCAGCTCTTCTTAGTTTAAACATATTGAATGGTTTTTCCAAACTAATCAACTTATTGGACAAACTGATAGATTGGTTAGACAAACCAACCCATGGGTTTCATTCTTGCAAAACTCATTTTTCTCTAGTTAAACACATTGACATGTTCATAACCGATCTACCAATTTGGTTAAACCAATTGATTGGTAAAATAAACACATCAAGTGGTCTAACCATACCATGTCACTACTTATATATGTTTTAAGACCAACTGTACACAATACCAAACCGATCAACTAGTTTGAATAAATCGATCGACCGGTTCACACAACACTAACTTTCTATTTTTGTCAAAATATAAATAGTCAACTAGTTGGAACATACTGATCAACTATCCATATAACTGATTGACTAGGTCCTCTACACCAATCGACTAGTCAGCATTAAATGCTGACTTTCTACCCATTGGGAAAGATAGCTTTTTTCGAATTTGTATCTAACAGCTACACACGAAGGAAACCCTTATAAATAAGGTCTATCTGCATTTATTACAACCAACTTATCATATCATTGATTGTGTAATTAATCTCTTACTCTAAAATCATTCAATTGCTTACTCAAAATTTCAAACTTTCATATTTCAGATTTTTTACTGAAAAGTGTTCTTTGCTCACTTCTCTTAGCTAAAACTACTCTCAAATTGTACTATCCAACATTACATCTAGCTAGATTATATCTCCTTCAAATATCTACACTTTCATATCTTTTATTTTGGTGAGAACTATTTGTAATCTCAACCTCCTTTTAAAAAAAGGGGTTAGGGAGTGTTATGGTGATTCTAGATAAGATAAATAGGTAAAGTTGTAAATAATCTCTTAGAGTGTCATTGAGATTATAAGTCTCATAAACTAAGAGAAGAGTGATCATCAATAAAATACGTCACCATTTCAAAAATCCAAAAGGGAGAACCTTTTGGTAGTGGATGTAAAGAGTAATTTACTCGTAAACCACTTTACATCGCGTGTTAACTTTTATTTAGTCACATCCACTCCATAAAACTTTATTCATCCCTTCTAGGGTGTTTTTAGTATATAACTCATAATGAAAAATTGATATATTTTTTTATATTAAAAATAGACTTATAAGGACTCGATTTGATATATTACATGATCGATAAACTCTCATAATTAATTTTTGTTTGATTTTTACAAAATAGTGTAAAGTTGTAGTTAAATTGAAACTACCATGAATTTATAATTTCTTAAGCTAATCACATTACATATTATGATATACGAGATATATTCATAAGGAGGTATAATATTATATAATAAATAAAAATAAATTCATATTTTATAAACAACATATTCCACACACATATTGTAATACCTCCATTTTCAAAACCAATCCACTAGAAAAATAATGAATAATATATGTAAAAGTCAAATACGATGAGGGTATTACCAACACAACTAGTATAGGTAGACACCATTTTTCTACTTACACTTGCTATTAAGGCTAGTTAAAATGAGAAAACACGTCATACTTTAATATTAACTTAAGACAATAGAAAAATATTAATTTCTATTAAGCTCAATGGAAATCAAAACTGAATGAAAGGACAAAATGAAAATGTTAATTACAATTGAAAATCATGAAAGTAGTAAATTGAAATCAATGGCGACAAATAAATCTAGGAAAATGGCCACCACTCTCACTCTTCCCAGCCATGCACGCCATCCACATCTTGTACAAGTTCATATTCTAGCTGTGCTAGTTCATCTTCTCACCAAATACATCATAGATCATCACAACCCCATTTAAATCGGATAACAAATTAGATAGAGGGGAAAATAAGTAACACGTGTATGAAGAAGTATAATATTCTTATACATATGCGCATGCACACACACACAAAAAAAAATAGACACATTACATAAGGATAAATACAAACCAACCATATCCAACAAAAATTCACAAGATACCAATAACCATCTATTAGTCCTGTAAATTAAGAGACCATATCACACAATATACCATTTCTAATATTTTAAGTATGGGAAAACCAAATTATCAAGAGGTTCACCTGGTAAGAAATAAGGATTCAGAGGTTCACAACCTAACCGAGGGCTAGAGCCAAAGCCAATATAAACCAAAACAAGCCAAAGAGCAAAAGGTCTCACCTAGGTATTCCTATTGGGCCAAGCCAATGAAGATTACTACGATCCCATTCCTTAAGTGTGCACACCCCTACTACAATCGCAACCTTCAATAGAGTATATCTGAAACAAAATAAAGTGGAATATATATAACCACAACTGACACAATATAGATAGCCAGCATAACCAAATCAAAAGAGGAATATATACAACCACAACTTACCCAATATAAATAACCAACACAATCAAACATCAATAGGCCACCCTGAAAGACCCTAAACCCTACTCAAGCCTTTCATTTTAAGTTTAGTGCATTATTCAATGTGATCATATAATATAATTGAGGCATACAACCATATAAACACGTTCTTACAAATTTCTTAAACATCCCCTTTGCAATATTAGGTACCTTCCAAAAATAATAACTCATTATAATATCTCTTACATAACTAACACCTTCCACAAATAATATTTTTCAAAAAATCTCTTTTCATATAGATTATTTCCCAAATATATAACCTTCCACAATATATCATACAGAAAAAATGGTAGGTCAATTAGGTCACTCCTCAACCAACATCATAATTTAAAACCAAATAAGTCATCCAAGCTCATGAATATAAAAAAAAAAAAGATCTTAAAATAACATGAACCATAATTTTATATGACACCAGTGACACATAAAAGCAACAAAGCACCACATGTTTTGTACAATTACTAAATAACACATGAAAACACATAATCACCATATTATTCAAATGAATTTACAAAAGAATTTTATAAAAAGCACTGATATAAATACCTATATTCAATAAACTCATAATTTCAAATGATCAAAACAAGCATATATTCATTTATATATACAAAGAGAGTTTGAAAGTAGTGTTACTATAGCTTTCAAAGCTGAATCATTGGTCAAAACCAACGTAACATGCCAAAAGTTCAATTTAGTAAGTTACACTAAATTTTCAAATTCGACCAATCATTACTATAACCCATCTATTTTTAGTATATAACTTAAAATTTAAAATCAATAATTTGTATGAAAGTAGATTTTTGGGGCATCGATTTGATATACAATAAATGTGTAAACACTCAATGTGTAAACTCTCAGGATTGAATTCAATCTGATTTTTATAAAATAGTGCAAAGTTGCAGCCACATCGAAACTAGCACAAATTTAACATAAACTCATGTATTTTTAGGTTAATCATATTACATATCATGATAAATAAAAAATAGTCATAATAAGTTATAAAATTATATAATTAATAAAGACACATACTTTATAGAAATCATATTTCCCATACACGTAATATATGTATATACATTTGAAAAATGGCATTACCAAATGTAAAATATTTATATATAAAATATAAGGTGTTCAAGCATAAAGAATAATCCTATGACAAAAAAAGAACTCTAGGATTTGATGATATTGAAATAATAATTATTCCTTGAAATCAAACAAAGAAGAAGAAGAAAAAAATTTAGATCGTGAATCTATAATCATGAAGATGGTTCAATATTTTGATAAATCAATTGAAGGTCTTGATTAATTGGTTGAAGATGTGAATAACATTAGAGGGAGATATATAACATAAGCCAAGCACAAGAGGAAAAGAATAAAAAAAATGTAGGTTTTCCCAATAGGGTTTGGTACAGGCTTATATCAACTTTTAAAATAGAAAGATATAATAAAATTGCATAAGTAAATTATCACCGATATTGATTGATATTTTCCACTATGTTTTATTTAGATATTGAAAAAAATCAAAAGATAAAAGTTGTATATATATATATATTTTTTCAAAAAAACAATTGTTCCATTTTGTTATCGAACCAAAATGTTATGGCTATATTACTAAATGTTGGTCTTTTTATCTATGAATTTGCACAAACAAGATAAAAAAATATAAGTCATATAATATTTTTTAAGATAATTAGTAAATACTAGTAAAAAATACTAATAAATAAATAAATAAAAAGATATATTTTTATCATATATAACAAGAAAAATGTGTCCCTTTTAAAAATATTTTTACTAACTATGAAAATAATATAAGATTTTATCATATGAATATATAAATGAACTTCCAAACCAAAAAATTAATCTCACTAACTAAATAATGAAAAAACATTATTTTAAATAATATATATATATATATATATATATATATATGTATATATAACACCCCATGTCATTCATAAGATAGGTATCTTGTTATTTTAATTACTTACTCTCCTTTTCCTCAAAAATAATCTTTGTATGAAAATTTTATTTTACCCTTTTCCTATTCTATACAAAATAACGGTTTAAAATAGCCTTTTAAATTGTAGAAAAATTCCAACCACTAATATAACAATCTTGAAAATATTTTCAACACATTGTCACATGAAAATAACTATTTTATAAAAATAGTAACTTTCGGGTTACCAAAAGCATTATAAAATAATAGTTTTTCTTACAACTTCTAAAACTAAAAAGAGAGTTTTTATTTAACAGTAAAATAAATAAAATAGTATAAATATAATACAATTTCAATTCCAAATATGTGGTATTACATCCTTATGACCATTTAAACAATGATCACCCAAAGAGTAAATTAAAAGATTTAAAATTATGGGGTATTACACATATAATATATGTATATAGGTTTTAAAGAAATAATGTTATCAAAAGTAAAATCCATATATATAAAATATAAGGTCTTAAAGCATAACGAATGATTCTATGAAGCTAAAATAACTCTAGGAGTTGATCTTGAGAGAACATTTATTTATTGAACTCAAACAAAGAAAAATCTAAGGTCACTTGAAGGCTTGGTCATTAGAGGGCCTGGGTAGATAATCAAATGTTTGAAAAATAAGGTAAAGCATATCCAATACCATTCCTAGTATGGATGCTCAGAGATTGGCATTAATGACCTAGGGCTAAGTTAAGGTAACTTGGTGAACTCCTTAGTTGATGCATTGCTAGAGCTCATATCAAATCGATTAGGTGGTTGTGGCAAAGACAATACATTTTTTTTATAATCTTGATAGACGCTGCCTACTATTGTGAGGGAAAATTAAACTGAGAGTTGATTGGATAAGGCTTATATAGAGAGATAATAGAGAAAAGTCAGAGTAAAAATGTATTGTGTTATTGAGAAATTTCATGCCTTAAATGGCAAAAGGTGACCCCTATTTATAAAGGTGGAGTAAGGGGGTATGATAAAATACTACTTATCGAGTGGGAGCCTTGAAATATAAGCCTACTTCATCCATTCTTAGTCTCATTTCACTAATCATCATATCACCATGACAATGTTTCTCACCATCTCCTTCCACTTACTTATCCCTTTTGTATTTGTTGTTTATGAGTAGTACTGTTTAATAGATACACTAATAATATGAAAGTAGTATGTTAGATGTATAGTTACCTTGATTAATCACTAATTCATGGTTTGATTTAAATTATTAGGTATTTCATTGGATAACTAATCATACACAATGAAGGATAAAGTGACCTCCACTTATAATTATAATATTTCTATTAAAGTAAAAGAAGAGTGTACATAGTATAATAACACCTTAACATGATATCACGGTAGAAAAAATAGAGGAATAATATTGGGGGACAATTATTTCAAGAAATAAATAACTTTATGGTGTCTACAATTAAGCATATTCCTAACAAGGGAACTAAAAGTAAAACAACATGAAGCCTTCAATTTCTTAAATATAGCACAAGTTTTTTCATCTAAATTCCTGGGAGGATCCTAAAGTGGAAATGAACATCCAAGATCAAGTTGATTTCCTTTATCTACATTACCTTCTAAGGTTCCTTCATTATAGTCCAAGAAATCTTCACATTTCCTAAAGAAAGGATGATGATATTTACAAAAATGGCAATGATGATCTACCATCTCTCCTCTTACTTCTTCTCTCGGGTAGTTGTTGACCTCCTAGTGGAACTCATCATCCTCATCTTTTTTTATTATATGATTAGGAAAAACCAAATATGAGAAGATTCTTCCACAATCTAATTATATTTTTATTGAATTTGTTGATAGCTTAAGGTTTGGTACAATAATTAAGTTCACTTTTCAGTATCAATAAAGCATATTTGTTCTAGGTTTAATGCCTATGCTTGCATTAATGGTAGTAGGTGTATTTTACATATAGTATGTTCTTTATATTATTTCTTAGATCAAGTACTTAATAGTCATTCAACTTGCTTTCAATTTGTGTGGATTACAATAAGGATATGATGGTATTTATCCTTGTGGTGGAGGGTTATGATTCTTGAACAAAGAGATTTTTATGGTTTAAATACATTAGTTTATTATCTTGTGCATAATATGTGAATTCATACATGTATTGCATGTGCATCGCAGTTTGTTTATTTTTTCACTTCTTTGATAGATAGTTTATGATGTAACTATGATCCCAGTTCACTAATTCAAAAAATTCCTAACATCAACCAAATTCTCACAAGCACACCTTAATTTCATAAGGCATAGACATACAAGATGAAATTTAAACACACCCTAAGAAATTGAAGAACACCGTACACTAATTTCTAACAACCAAAAACAAAGGAGAGAACATGGTCCAAACAACTTTTCTTTCTTACAAAAAGACATCTATTGACACAAGTGGTTGGAGCCTATCCTAACCATATTTTTGTGGATTCCATAGTGACATACTTCACTTTCTTTAAGATTAGGCCCCAAGGTCATGAATGCCACGTGTAGGGATCCATGATGATGTATCAAGATGGTGGATCACCACCACCTTGTTCATTTTTTTATTGGTTCTTTAATCTAATATGTATGGTAAGTATACAAGAGACTTGGGTAGAGCATGATAGTAATATAACAAAAACATATAAAAGAGTTGGTGGCAAGCAATGGACTAAGTGGTAATGGTGGTTATATTTTATAGCAATACAGAGCTATTACAACTAGCAAGTTTCACAATTGCAAGGAGGAACATCCTCATGCCTAACTCAAAAATGGAAAACTCCTCTATGTTCTCCCTAAACAAAAATCCCTTTTGGGTCTCACCTTGAATGGATGGTTAGGCGCACAATTCAATAGCTATATTGAGAGCATGGCCTCTATGCCATTTATGACATGGAAAAAATATTTCATGGAAGAAAGGGTGATGTTTGAGATAATAGAAAAGGGTAAAAAAAAAAAAGGACATATGGGGTATGCCGTCTTCAATGTCCGATAACAACACCATGGTGCCCCTCTCCATCTTATTTTCTCAAAAGAATGTTCCCCAATATAAGAATTATTGCTTCCATTCACAAATGATGTTGGTGAAGCATGTGGCTTATAACCTTTATAATTTATTTTATCATTGGGTAATGATGATGGTGGTGGCAAATATGTCTTGCGAGCATCTTTATAATTTATGTTCTCATTAATAATGTTTTTGGTGTGAGATATGGTTTGCTAGATTTCTTGCAAATACGAAAAAGATGTTAGATGCAAACAACTTTGTTGGATCTTTGGTGTCAAAGCTAGAAGAGAGGCAGAATCAATACATATAGGATAATTTGTAGTATAAATGAATTTAATAGTGGATAGAAAATTCTCAGTAGCCAGTTGAGTAAAGCTTGATTGGGAGCTTGTTAGAGTCTATACCTTTGACAATAAGGAGCCCAAGTTTCTAGACCTTGTGTATCCTATAGTAAGTTATTTGTGGTTCTCTTGAAGAGTGATTCATATGCAAGAAATATAAAAAGGATAAGTAAGAGGAAAGAGATGAGGAGAGAAGTAATCATGGTGATTTGTTGATTGGTGAAAGGTGAGTTAGAATGGACAAAGGAAGAGTCCTATTTATAGGATCCTAGATGACAAGCACTAGTATATCAAAGGTGTGAGGAATATATCATAAATCATTTGCAATATGTAAGTATAAAAACAAATAATGCTATGCAATTAGAGTTGGTCTTGAGTATAGGTAGAGTAGGTTACCGGCTAGGATTCTAGGGTACTTACAATTCCAAATTTTACGAAACATTAAATGTACTACATTATGATCTTGTGCATTACATGTAAATTACAAGCGTATCACATGTGTAAATCCATTATAGTACTCCTACTAATGACTATCGGTTAAACAATATTGGTCAAGAGGTTCAACAAGTAATGGGATTAATTACCTTTGTTTTTTTCTTTCCCCTGGGAAGTATGTGTTTGGGTTGACACTCATTCTTCATCCTAGAAGACTAGCTTGGAATGAGTAATGCCCGTGGAACACACAAGTTTCATGTTTATGGTAACTTACTTATTTCTTATGTAATATCTTGTTATGGTGAACAATTCCTTCTTGTAGTATATATGCCATTTATAATGATTAATGGGAGTTATAGGAAAGTAGGACAGCTTCTCGATTTGATCCACTAGATTGGTTGGGTTGTATCATTCGTGCTTATGTTTAGGTATACGCAGGGGTCAGCCTCGACTGTAGCGGGGCTAGATGTGTGCCTAGGGCCACAAAGTGTTTTTTACGCATAAGCATATTCAACATACAAGTTAGAAGGTGGATCGCGATTTGGAGGCGGCTCACCTCGTCCGTTCCCTGTAGTGCCATCTTCATCAAAGTGGTAAAGCGCCCTGTGTGTGCGTATATACAGACCCAATATCTTTTCAGGCTTAGGGCCTCCCACAGCTCAGGACGGGCCCTGGATATGCAGTTTCATAGATGTCGCAGATGATTACAATAATTATAGTCCTTTCCTGTAAGCGTAAATGTAGCTTGAAATCGGCAGGGTGAGCTAGACCATGGCCATGTTGGCCTGTTGGGTCTGCGTATGTTGCCTTTTCTTTGAACACGGCTTTTGAATCAATTGCTCCTTTGGCGTTTTATATAGATATTGGTTCGTTTGGGTTGTAGTAAATTACAATAAAATAAATATTAAAAATTAATTTAGATAAAAAAAATTAGAGTGAATATTTTAAAATATTGTTTAAATAATATTAATTTAATTTAGGTGAATTTAAATAAATATTTTAAAAAATTTGTTTGAAATTAAAATGAATAAAAGTTAAAAAAATTTACTTATATTTTAATATTTAATTTTATTATTCTTAAAATCAGTGGTTAATAAAAATAAAGTTGATTGAGATAAATAAAGGTAAAAATTTTAACTTTAATTTACTTAATTAAAGTTAATAAAAGATCTTTTTAAATAAAATTAATTAATTAATTTATCTTTGCTAACCCTCATTTATATCTAACATAAAATGTATAAATTGGTATGCTAGTAGCCTATGAAGTTTGCTATTTTCCTATCTACTACCCTCCTACACTCATCGGTGTTCATTACCTCCCCCTCCCCCCACTCCGAAAAAGAGACCATGAACAAAAGAGAAATAATAACCTGAACACGCCTCCTTCTTCTTAACTGTCAAATAAATCCGTACTGCAGTTGATGTGTTTACTCGTGCTGCATTTACATGGATTCTTCGATTGCTCACATGCTGTTGATGTACCATGCTAATTTGTTGTGTATTTCCCTCCGATAATTTTTTTTACTATTTTAATAATTTATATACTTTTTTATAAACTAATAAATATAATTTTAAAATTTAACTTACACTCTTAATTAAAATACAATAAAGTATTTAATGTATAGAAAATAAAAAAATAGTAAGAATAAAAATTAAAATCATATTTTAAAAATTTTAAGTAGTGTTTATTTAATATACAATTTTAATAATATAATGAATTAATTCTTTAATAAGAAGGAAGTATTTGCTAGTTCAAATATGTGCCAGGGCTAAGCAGATAGTGGGCAGGTTGATTGCAAAGCTATATATATGTAAGAAGCCTTTCTAAAGGATTCAGGTTAACCTTCTAATAGACATTGAATTAATTGTGTAAATTAGTTATTTTCATATTATATAAATAGTCATGTATATTTAGTTTCCTAAACTCTAGCACATAATGTAGGATTTACATTATATTTAGTTTCCTAAACTCTAGTATATATTGTAGGATGTACATTGTATATTAATATCAATCAATGAGAATACGAGGCATGGAATTCAATTCCAACATGGTATCAGTCTAGGATTTCACAATCCAACCGACCTATTATCTATTTTTCATCTCCTTGCTCCATCTTCTACCTTCACTCCTCTTCTTCCCTCAGTCTTTTCCTTCCCTTAGCCGCTATAATGTATGACAAAAACCAAAAATTTCATCCTACTCTTTCCATTACTAACGTAAAATCACTCATCCCAATCACGTTGGATAATGAGGTTGGTTTGTATCATTCTTAAGCAACGCTTTTTAAAGTGCAAGTTTGAGTACACAATCTCCTTCATCACATATTCTACCTAAGGAAGCGAAGGCCAAGATGAAGGTTGATGCGTCAAAGGAGACTGACCCTAATCTTTACGATTATCTAGATGTTGCGGTATTACAGTGGAAATATGGGACAATTTCTCCTGACCTTTTTCATGCTATACTACTCAAAGATAACTCCGCGGCGAAAGCATGGCAATGGTTAGAAGCCATATTTCAAGACAAAAAAGGATCAAGGGTGACTCATCTCGTTAAGGAATTAGTTGTGGTTAATTTCAAGAATTTCTCCTTTGTGGATGCTTATTACAGCCACGTTAAATCTTTGGTAGATAGACTTGCGGATGTGGATGCTTTGGATAATAATGGTCGTCTTGTCTTAAAGCTAATTGGGGGTTTACTAGCTGTATATGCTAGGACTGTTGACTACATTCAAAACCAAGATCCTTTGCCTCCTTTTGAAAACATTCATTCTCGCATTAAATTGGCAGATAGAACGATAAAGAATAGAGCCGCTAAGGAGGCGGGTGGTTCAGCAGCAATCAAATAATCAGAGTAGATAACAATAGCTCCTCCTAAGGCCAACATTATTCCTCTTCTTCTTCAGGAAGAAACGATAATAGAAGCAAGAAGAAAAATAATGGGAAGGGTGGTAACTACCATGGTGGTGATGGATAAAATTCTGATGGCAGTGGGATCAACCAGCAACCTCAGCAGTAGTGGCAACCATAACTGATCACCATACAACCACTACTCTAGTATACTCCTTATGGTTAGTGGGATCAATGGGCTTCTCCACCTTGCCCATATCCTACGACCCAGTGGCAGCAATAAGCCTACCTAGTATCAAGGCCATCCATCATTCTTGGTCCTAGATCCCAACAGGCCTACAATGCATCTCTTACTCCTCCTTATGTTGGATATGCTCCAATGGGCATTGATGCGGCAATGCATACACTTACCTTATCTCAATCGGATGCAAATTGGTATATGGACACCAGTTCTACATCTCATATGACCTTGGACCAAGGTACACTCTCATCTTATTTTAATTCGAGCAATAATGGTCATAACATTTTTGTTGGTAATGAGCACTTAATTCTAATTCGAGGTTATGGAAACACCACTTTTTCCCCACCTAACCACCCATTGAACTTAAAAAATGTCTTACATGCACTAAAGCCCATTAAAAACTTTATTTTTATCTAAAAATTTACCACTGACAATTTGGTTTCTGTTGAGTTTGACTCGTTTGGATTTTCTGTGAAAGATTTATGGATGGGGACCAAAATACTAAGATATGATAGCACGAGGAACCTCTACCCACTCTCTACTAATAATTAGTCTACCTCTTCAAAATTTCCTTCAGCTTTTATTGCTACTTCTTTTGATTTGTGGCATAGTCATTTAGGCCATCTGGGAGCTCATGTTCTAAGCTCTCTTAGTAGAAATTTTTTATTAAATGTAATAAGGCCAAACAATCGTTTTGTTATTCTTATCCTTTGATAAAAACAAATTAAATTACCATTTTATAATTCTATGTCGTTTACTGATTTTCCTTTTGATATAGTTTATGGTAATCTTTGGACATCGCCCATAGCTAGCTTTAGTGGCCATCGTTACTATTTTATGTTTCTTGATGACTTTAGTAAATTTCTATGGACTTTTCCTATCTCAAAGAAATCTAAAGTTTACTCCATTTTCACCACATTTCATTCTTTTGTAAAAAATCAATTTGAACGGAACATTAAAAATTTCCAACGCAACAATGGTAAAGAATATGATAATGGTCCATGTCAAAAGTTTTCTTAAAATAATGGAATGCAATTTCTCTTTTCTTATCCCCATACATTTGCTCAAAATAGAAAAGTTGAACAACACATTCTCTCAATAAATAATATCGTTATAACCTTATTTACACATGCCTCGATGCCACCATCATTTTGGCATCATGCTCTTGAAATGGCCACATATCTTCTAAATATTCTTCCAACAAAAGTATTAATATACTTTTCTCCTACTTAGATTCTCTGGCAAAAAGATCCTTCCTATTCTCATCTTAGAGTCTTTGGTTGTCTATGTTTTCCCCTATTTTCTTCTACCACCATTAACAAACTGCAAGAAAGATCTACTCCTTGTGTTTTCCTTAGATATCCTCCCGACTATAGAGGCTATGAATGTTATGATTTGTCAAGCCAAAAAATTTCCATTTCCCGACATGTGTTATTTGATGAACTTCTTTTCCGTTCTCAAAAATTCATACACCTCAATGTCATACGTATGATTTTCTAGATCATGAAATATCTCCTTTTCTTCTTTATCAAATGCATAAGTCAACCTCACAAACCATAATAAATCAGCCCACATATCACTTCTTCCCTCATTGGGCCCTAGAGAATGGCCCAATCCAGTTTCCTTCCTTACTGTCAAGTTCTTGCTGCCCCCACTACTACGGACTAGGGTTCACCTCCCCCCACTCTAGGCCCAGACAACACCCTCACCACAAACTTCAGTGCTTGCATAGTCTGGCCCAACCACTTCCACGGTCCAGCACACCCCTTCAATACAGTAGCGCACCTCTATCTCCCCTATCCTAACCTAGTCCACTCCAACACACCTTCCCTCGCCTCCACAACCCATCACATCCACGACCCAAACACCAACTAGCAGACTATGACTCTCTAGTCCTATGCTACACTGTATGATCACACAAGCCTAGAATGACATATTTAAACCCAACCAAAAATACACAACCAATTTGAACACTAAGACCACCATACCCATATCTCCTTTACCTGAAAATCTCATAGGTGCTCTCCGTGACCCGAATTGAAAAAATGCCACAATGGATGAACATAATGCTCTAATTAAAAATAAGACATGGGAATTCATACCACATCCTATTGATGTAAATGGTATTTAGTCTATGTGGATTTTTTGTCATAAAAGAAATAGGTGATGGTAGGTCTTGGAAAAAGGGAGTCTGCTTTGATGAACTTTTATCTTGGTTGTCAAACCAGCTACTATTTGATATATCTTAAGCATTGCTTTGTCTCATTCTTGGCCTATTCACCAGTTGGATGTCAAGAATACATTTCTTCATGGTAATCTATCTGAAATAGTCTATATGCATCAGCCAATGGGGTTTAAGGACCCAAACTACCCTGATCATATATGCTTATTGAAGAAATCTTTGTATGGCCTGAAACAATATCCACGGGCATAGTACCGGCAATTTGTGGATTATGTTGCCACCATTGGTTTCTTCCATAGCAAATCTGATCACTCTTTGTTCATATGCCACAAGGGCTCTAAAACTGTATATAGTCTATTGTATGTCAACGACATTATTCTTACGGCCTCTTCCGATGCTCTCCATAAGTCTATTATGGCACTTTTGGGTCATGAGTTTGTAATGAAATATCTTGGCCCACTCAATTATTTCTTGAGAATTACTATTACTCGTAATGGCAATGGCCTATTTTTATCACAGAAATAGTATGTAGAAGAAATAATTAAAAGGGCTAGAGTGTCAAATTGAAGTCTGTGTCCTACACCAATGGAAACAAAACCAAAGCTCGGTGCTTAGATTGATGACCCATATGAGGATCCGACTAAGTATCGATGACCTATCAGTGCATTGTAATATCTTACTTTGACTAGACCAGATATCTCTTATGATGTTCAGTAGGTTTTTCTTCATATGCATGATCCATGAAACGAGCACATGAATACTTTAAAGGACGTTCTACGCTACATTAAGGGTTTTCTTACTTTTTGTTTGCATCTATATAAGTTGATTGTTGGCAAACTTATCTCTTATACAGATGCAAATTAGGGTGGTTGTCCGGATATCAGACAATCCACCTTCGATTACTGTGTGTTTATTAGCAACAAATTGATTTCATGATCGTCTAAACGACAACCCACTCTTTTCCTCTCCAATGTCAAAGATGAATATAGAGGGGTTACAAACATTGTCTTTGAGTCTTGCTGGATCAGGAATCTTCTTTTGGGGCTACATTGTTCGATTCGAAAAGCAATATTGGTTTATTATGACAATGTGAGTGCAATTTACTTATCATATAACCCCGTACAACATCAACACACTAAGCACATTGAGATGGACATTCACTTCGTTCATGAAAAAGTTGGACATAGTCAAGTTCGTGTCCTTCATGTCCCATCCTCATATCATATTGTATACATTTGTACTAAAGGACTTTCGCACGTAATTTTGATGATTTTTGGGACAGTTTAAGCGTATGATAACCTCATCCCGCTTCGATTGTGGGGGTGTGACAGACATTAAACTAATTGTATAAGTTAATTATTGTCATATTATGTAAATAGTCTTGTACATTTAGTTTCCTAAACTCTAGCCTATAATTTAGGATGTACATTATATTAAGTTTCCTAAACTCTAGCCTATTATCTAGGATGTACATTATATTTAGTTTCCTAAAATCTAACCTATAATGTAGGATGTACATTGTATATTAATGCCAATCAATGAGAATAGGAGGCATGGAATTCAATTCCAACACCTTCCATCATTCATGTGGAGTTCCTTTTTCTTTAATTAGAGGTTCGTAAAGAAATTCTTACATACATTAGAATACTTCCCAACTTTTGCTTGTTCCGCAGAATTAATTCTTTTAAGGCACATTTCTTATATCAACTAGACCTGCAATCATTCCTGTGCAGTTTATTTATTTATTTTGGTTCTATGAATCGTAGCTTTAGCGAGGATCAAACCCCAATTAATTAACTCCTAGAATACCTGCTCTTTGAGCTAATACTAGTCCTTAGTTGTTTCCAACAAAGCAGGCCCGAGTACGTTAACCTTTTATACATGTATAAAGAAATGAAGAAAAATCTTGATTTTGTAAACCGACTCCGGCTTGAGACAAAAGTTGGCAAATTAAGTAGCTCCCGCCTTAAGCTCAATGGCATCACGATCAATCAGCCGTGCCTTCAAATAGACCTATCCATGTAGTGACAAATGCAAACCCACACACAGAAGGCCAGAACGAAATGCCCACAGGGAAGCATCTAAAGCCCCAAATGGCGCTGACACAAAACAAACGTGATTCACACCGCAAAAAGACAGATATATTAGCTACGGGGAGAGGATGCAATAAAATGTTAATAATAAAATAAAAATAAAAGGACAGATAGCTTTATATATATATATATATATATATATATATATATATATATATATGTATTAGAGTAAAATTAAATAACCAATCTATTGTTACTATCATGTGGCGTGGCCGTTGCAATCCAAGCATTTTCTATTTGGCTCTTCGCAAATCGCAAGACTGGTGGAAAATTCTCAAACGTTCTCAATCGAAGAAAGGAAGCCGACTTTTCTTTACCTTCCACCACGTACGACAATGAACTAACATAAAATAAAACGGACCCCCCCCCCAAGCCATCATTTTCTAAAGGAGGGGGTGGGGGGAACAGCCACCAACAACATGTTAATTCATGCACAATCATTTTTTTCTCTCTTTTTGTTTGAAAAAACCGCATCTTTTTTGCTTAAGAAACCACCACAATATACATGTTTACGTATCATTATTCACCACCCCAAATAAAACTAGCACTAAAATCCCAATTGATAAAAAGAAGTGAAGGATTCTGAATTATTAAAATAATATACTAATATAGTATTTGTAGTAAATGTAAGATCGACGTGGTATATTGGAAATTGTTAAGACATTTTATAATATAAAATAATAATAATTTAATATAGTTGAAAAGCAAAAATAATGCTTTTACTAATGTGGCATAATTATAAACTTTTTAGAACTTTCTTGAATAATAACGTCAACTATTGCACAAAACCTTGCTCATCAGAAAAATATCACTGTACAAGGCTTTATTCAATGAACAAAAATCGACACTTGTTCTTTCATTTTAATAAATACTCCCAACCTTCTCATTACCTTATATATATATAAAGACACACACACACATCCTAGTGGTGGATCTGAATTTGACAACTTGATCACAATGCCATTCTGCTCAATTGTAGTATTAGGTAATAGGATGATATTTATAAACCTCTATTGGTAGAAGTTAACATTTTCTTGTGTTTCTGGTAGTAGTATATCCATCCTCCATCCCCTCCTCCTCTTAGTCACAATTGCATTCCCAATTCTAAATTTTGGCTTATCCCCGCATAATTATAACTCTATTATGTAGCATTGGGATAGAAACACATTGTCACCTCCATTTGCGTGAGTAATGAAAATTCAGCCTTGCATTTTACTATTTTTAAATTATGGACCTAGGAACACCTTAATATATGCTCAATGTCATTTTCTTTTATAATTTTATAAATTTTACTTAAGTATATGAGGTTATTTTTGTAATTAATGATTTTTATTTGTAGATACAAGGCTATATTTGTGATATTTTTTTTAATTTCTAGACAAAAGAGCATTTTTTATAAATTTTTTAACTTTTTATTATGAATATGTTCAATAAATATGATAAACACAAAGTAAATTTTATAACTTTGTAATTCTTATTTATAAACATAGGGCTTTTTTTTGTTATTATATAACTCTTATTATGTATATGTGTTCAGCAATATGTTATGAGCCAATGTATATTATGTCATGAACCTACAAGTTTTGTTATAATGAACTTGTAGAAGTTATAAAACTAAAGGGCTAATTCTCTACACCTATGAGGTTTTTTTAGTGAATCTAATTGCTATAGAGGATAAAATTATGTGTTGTATATCATCACCCTGCAAATTTTATGTTATGATCTATTGGCTTCTTATGTGTTTTGATGATTCCAAACATATAACTTTGTGATTACCTTCATTTTATGACTATGTTGGAGTATTTAGATTTGCTTATGAGAACAAGTCTAAGTACATAACTCAAAACACAACTAGGAACAACTATACTAAACAAATCACTAAGACAATCACAATTAATGGATGATTTGAAGAAAAGTATCAAAGAAATATTACCTTAAAGTATCTCAGAAGATAGAATCTCAATGTATTGATAACTTAGCTGCTCAAATAAAGTAAAAATGTACTAAAAGATGAAGGTTGATCTAGGTATAGAATTGGACACAAGCAAAGGCACATCGCCGCCTTAACAATGTTGATTCCCAATACCATTTCTAATATCATGGAAGATGTTTGAGCTAAAGATATCCATATATTAATAGATTTGTCAAGACGTGTGGATCATTGATGAATATTGAAGGTATGCTCGTGGTATTCAAACTAAGAAAATAAATATTCTTCATGGAGTTCAAGATAATAAAAAATATATAAAGATTTGCAAGAGATATTTCTATGGAGTTATTTGCCAAGATTCATGGATCAACGATATTCAACGTCTATTTAAAGCTGACCTTCCAAGAGTTAAAAAAAAGTTCAGTGACACCGAGTTATTTGATCTCTAAGAAGAAACCAACACGCACAGTGAGAATTTTGAAGAGAAAAATAGAGAGCAAGCTAGTGAAGATTCAAGATATTTTGGTCTACAATAGAGAAAGAAAAAGAATTATTTACTTATCATAGAAGCATGATAGTATAAAAACATGTATCTATTCTTCATTCACACATTTTATTAGATGGTATAAGTGTACCGAGAGCTATTACGTAGAGTCATAGGGGAGTACGGATAGATCTAATTGTGGGGTAACTTAGGTCTAGAGTTAGACTTCAATGCTAGTAATTTTTTACTTTTCGAGTAGATAGTAAAAGAAGAGCAACACCAGTTGTGGATGTGGATCATATTTTATCAAACCACTTGAAATATCCTTGTTCTTTACTATTTAACTTTATTCATTTAATAATGCACTACAAGAGACAATAATGAGAAAAATTTCCATTACAGTAGTAGGAATAGATTCCATCAAAGCATAAAAGTTATTCATATTTCCGCACAAAAGTAGAAATTTGGCAGCATTCAATTCTCCCCCTCTTGAGTGTACTTGTGATAACTAACAATTGGTATCAAAGTAGGTTATTCTCAAAAGAGTGATATATGGAGTATTACGAAGATAATTTCACAAAGTGAATATCAAGATATAGGATATAAGATTCCACAATTCAATGGGTAAGACATTCTTGGTCGAAGAGCTAAATGATGAACTATGTTAAATGAAATAACTATCAATGTTGGAAGATCACTCAAGACAATCCCTTCCAAATCACCAAGACGAATGAAAAGGGAATTGAGATTCCTAAACTAGAGAAGGATTAAATAGCTAAAGACTACACTAAGATGGAGAAGAATTCCAAAGCTATGTCGATGCTCCAATATGTAATTGGACATGAAAATCTTAATCAAGTGTTCGCATGTGAAAACACTAAAGAATTATGGGGTGTTTTGGAGCTTGCACACAAAGACACAAGGGAGGTAAAACAATATAGAATTTTTTTTACTCATATATAATTATGATTTGTTCTCTACGTAGAAAGATGAACCTATCAAGGACATGTTCACAAACTTTACCCACATCACCAACGAGCTCAAATCCTTGGAAAAAAGCTTCATTGTGTAGGAAAAGGTGAGGAAGATCTTGATAAGGTTGACAAAAAAGCGTATACGTTAAGTGACTACTATTCAAGAAGCTAAAATCTTTTAAAGATAACCCTTGAAGAACTCATTGGATCACTTATGACCCATGAGATGCTACTGGAATTAAAATCTCATGAGACATCAACCAAAGGAAAAGAAATTGCTCTCAAGCATGAAACCATTGATGAAGAAGAGGAATTTGATGTAGTAGAAAAAGGTGGTGATGATGATGAGATGGACATGATGGCTCAAATATTGAAGAAATACTTTAACAAAAAAAATTGTGATATGAAGAAAGGAAACATCTTCACCAAAGGTAAGACTTCATTTAATTTTAATATAAAAAAACCTCTAACCTAAATTGTTTCAAGTGTGGAGAACCAACTCATAGGATTTGTGACTGCCCACAATGAGAACAAGATAATTTAATTTATTTGGAGAAAAGGCCAATAAGGAATTTAAGAGGGCTATGATTGCCTATGTCTCAAGAGACTTGGAATTTGAGAAATAGGAGACATTGGATTAGGCCAAGATATACCTTACAACCTTACAAGAGGATTCAATGCCACTTCTGTAATAGGCACCTATCCTATAACAGAATTAGAAACAGGCAATGAAAAAGGGTGAATTATGCATAATGACCAAAGATGTAGGAAGTGAATATGACTCTTAGGTAAATCTCACTAATCTTATGATAAAACTACCTAAATTTCCAAATATAAATTTATAGGCTTTCTTCGTTATACTATTCATGAATGTATGGATTGGGCGATGCATTTAATACTTTAAAACATGATTATAAATTTTCCAAGAAATCCATTGTTGCTTATGAAAAAACAAAATTGTTCAGATTTGATGGAAATAAGTGACCAAATGATTAAGAAAAATAGCTTTCTAGGATCTATCCTCCAAGAAACCAAATTGAAGAATGAGGTCTTAAAAGAAAAACTAGTTGAGTTGACTACTATTTCTAGGCCACACCCCCCTCTAGATCTTCATAATGAATGCAAGCAAAATTGTACATATGATGAGAGAACTATAGGATTTGGAAATCATCATGCATAATAGGCAAGTACCTCCCTTAGTTGAGTCCTGATCAAAAGAAAATAAAGTGAAATTTAGACAGTATCAAAGAGAAAATCAAGGCACTATCCAAGAAAAATAAGGAGCTCACAACTAAGATGGAGAATATAAATGAAAAACTACATGTTTTTTAGAAACATAATGCAAAGTGGCTCACTAGAGAGAGAATCCAAACGATGCTAAACAACCAGAATAACAACCCCTACAAAAGAGGACTTTGATATGTTATTTAGGGAAACAACAATAGTGGCAAACAAAATCACAATACCAGAAATAGTATAGGGAACAGTAGTAGGAATAGGGATGAGAACTAGATGAAGTATTTTAAGAGACATAAATATATTGATTTGCCAAACCTTACAAGTTATGCATGCTTTGTGGAAATAAAGGTCATAAAACATCCAATTACCCTAGGAAGAAGAATGCTTATGTTAGAAATGGTAGTCGTATTAAAAAAGCTTGGATTAGAAAATATCTATTGGCTAACATGACTAACCCCAAGGGACTAAGCTTCTTTGGGTTCCTAAAATAAGAAACTAATATATTTTAGAGGCTAGAGTGAGAGGGAAAAACTAGTGTCTTTGGCTGATGGTTTTTCAAGGCTCATAATGAGAGTTTCTACACAATTCCTTATTTTAACAACCTTCAACAGTGGCATTGTGACTTTTGGAGATAAAAATAAAGATATTATTAGTCATGTTGGTAATTTAGGTAAGTCAACCTCACATACCATTGATAATGCTCTTTTAGTTAAGGGTTTAAAGCATGATCTACTAAGAATTTCTCAACTATGTGATAGAGGAAATAAATTTGAATTTGCACATGTTACTTGCCAAGTTACTAACACTAATACAAGTACAATTACATTAAAAGGATTTATGCATAATAATGTGTATATGGCTTATCTATCACTAATTCCTTCAAACAATGTTCCTTTTATGATTGTTTGGCAAAAAGATTCGTGGATTTGGCATAAGAGGCTTGTACATGTGAACCCTATACTTATAAACAAACTCTGGTATGAAATCTTAGTAGAAGAGTTGTCTAACATCAAGTTAAAAAAGTGTAAATTTTTTGAGGAATTTGTTAGGTGTAAACATGTTCAATATTCTTTCAAGTCCAAAAATATGGTAAGTACATCAAGACCTCTCAAACTCATTCATACTGATCTATGTGATACAATGAAGGTAATAAGTAGAGGAGTAAGGAGGTATGTTTTCATTATTATTGATGATTACTCAAGATTTACATAGACTATCTTTCTTATTTGAAAGGAAGAAACATTCACTAAATTTCTATTATGAAAAAAAAAGGGTTGAAAAACAAATAATTCATTAACTTCAAACTATTAGTTTTGACTATGGTACCTAGTTTGAAAACTCTAACTACTTTGCATTTTGTAAGAACAATGTAATTTATCATAACTTCTCATCCCTAAGAAATCCTCAACAAAATGAAGTTGTTAAGAGAAAAAAATCATACACTTAAAGATATGGAAAGGACAATGCTAATAAAAAGTGAACTTCCTAATAACTTTTGGGCACAAGCCATCAAGACAACTTGCTATATCATAAATATATCCTTCATAATATCATAGATAAAGAAGAGCCCTTATGAACTCTTTAAAGGAATACAACCCACTATCTCACATCTTAGAGTATTTGGTTGTAGTTTCTATGCTCACAACAATGGAAAGAACAGCCTAGAGAAGTTCAATTCAAGAAGTGGCAGAGCTGTCTTTATTAGATATTCAAAACAAAACAAAAATGAATATGAAGTTTAATATAAGAGAACCCAAATAGTGGAAGAAACTGCTCATATAATATTAATGAAGCCAATACTAATTTACATGAAGCTCAAGAAGAAGGTGATGAGGAGTATTGTATTGGAATGCCAGAACATCAACATGGTACAAATGGCATCGAAGAGATAACATAATATATTCTTGATGACTTAGGAATAACATCTGAAACTGGCCCCAATACTACACCTAGACAGATTGACAACATTAATCCCAATATAGTACCCAACGAGACAAATGCATACAATTCATAGGATATTGTAGTGGCAAAAGGGTCAATAAAGAGAAAATTTTTAGGGGCAACTCAAGTAAAAAATTACCAATTTTTAAGGCATTAGAAGTACCAAAGTTTACATCCAACGTATGTCATCCTAAGTGACTTATCTAAGGGAGTTCAAACTATAAAATATTTTCATCATAACTATTATGCCTATTATTCCTTCATATCATCTTTTGAACCCCATGACTATAAAAAAAATAACTAATTCTTATTGGATCACAAAAATGCAGGAAGAACTGAATTAGTTTAAAAGAAACAAAGTCTAGTACCTTATTCCTAGACCAGGGGCATATTCAGTAATAGGAACAAAGTGTTTTTATTTTCTAAAATAAACATCATGATAATGGAGCAATAATGAGAAACAGGGCAATATTGGTTATTAAAGGGTATAGCTAAGAAGAAGGAATAGACTATGACAAGACCTTTACACCAATAACAAATTTGGTAGCTATTAGAATCTTGATAGCTTTTGTAGCCCACATGGACATAAAGCTTTACCAAATAGATGTCAATATTTTGTTTTTAAATGGGTATTTGAAGAAAAAGTGTACATGGAACAACCCCTAGATTTGAGCATAAAGCACATTCTAATCATGTTTATAAGTTGGAAAAGGCACTATATGGATTAAAACAAGCCCCAAGGGCTTGGTATGAGAGATTATCCAACTTTCTCATGAAACATGGTCGTGAAAGGGGAAAATTTGACAAGACTCTATTTTTGAAGACAAAGAGCAAGGATCTAATATTGGTATAGATATATGTGGATGATATTATTTTTGGTTCTACTAATCAATCTTTGTGTGATGAATTTGTAGAGCTGATGAAGAATGAGTTTGAAATGAGCATGATGGGTAAGCTAGGGTTTTTTCCTTGGCTTAAAAACCAAACAAACTAAAGAGGGAATCATGATTCATCAAAATAAATACCTCAAGTAACTATTAAAGAATTATGGCATAATGGATGCAAATAACCATTAGACATCTATGCCAACAAATTGTAAGGTGGAAAAAGATGATAAAGATAAGAGTGTTGAGGAAATCGTATACAAACATATGATTGGTTCACTCTTATATTTTATGGAAACTATACCAGTTGTTGTGCAAAGTGCATGGTTATGTGCTAGATTTCAAGATAACTCTAAAGAGTCTTACATTAAAGTAGTAAAGAGGATATTCAAATATATAAAGGGAACTAGAAATCAATGTTTATAGTATCCTCAAGGAAGATATTTGGATTTGATTGGTTATTCATATGCATATTGTGCAGGTTCTTTAATTCACAGGTAGGTATGTTACACTTCTTATACTCTTGTTTGATTTCATGCACATATAAAAAAACAAAATTATATAACTTTATACACTGTTAAATCTTAATATGTCATTGTTGCATCATGCTGTGCTCAAGTGTTGTGGATTGGGCATAAAATTAAGGACTTTGGTGCTACATGTGTTACAAGTTCCAATAATATTTGGAAAAAAATCCTCTTCATCATTCTAGGACAAATCACATAAATATAATACATCATTTCTAAGGGATAATTTGGAGAAAGGGCTCAATGAACTTATTTTTTGCAAAACTAAGGGACTACGGACCAACTAGTTTATATCTTCACAAAACCCTTGAATAGAAGTTAATTCAAGAAAATGAACCTAGAAATAGGAATTATCAGCATAGAGTAACCTATACTAATCAAACCTTAATGATTGGCTCATAAAGAAAAGGTTGAGATAACAATGTATAGGACACTGCATTAACCTACTTGATAAATGTGGACGGTTCTTAATCCTTGTAGATATTTTGATAAATATTAATTTTACCTAATATATCCAAAGAAAGAATCATGAGATATTTTTCCATTACACTATCTGGAACACTACTCAAATCTATCTATTGGATACTAGAATGTGGTAAGTGCTTTGTACATGAATAAGAATAGCTTTACACGTGAGATTTTAAGCCTACTAATTCTTCATCTATGAAGTCTCCAATAAACATTATATTTCTATAGCTTGATCTAAATCTAGAGGCCACATAGACTCACATCATGTTCATAAAAATGATAAAGGAAAATTATTACATATGTTATTAAGCACCACAATTCAAATGTAGAATACTAATAACATATTATTCAGTTACCAAATCCATTGAGCCTTTAAATCTATATTTTCATTATACACCCACAAGTGAAACCTTATACCTAACAATATCCCTACCCTATTTAAGGACTAGTGGAGTAGTTAGTCGAAATTATGGTGAATGTATAACAAAAAGGAGGAAGAAAAATATATTGTGGTTGGCTATATAAGGTGTTGAAAATAGAAAGAAAGAAAGAAAGAAAGAAGGCATTACAAAATAAATAAATAAATAAATAAAAGGGGTTAAAAATCCTTTTAGTGGAAAATAAATTGGATTATAAAGATTATATGGTAAAAATTACGGAATGATAAAATAAATATGAATTATTCCACTAGGCTTAAAGATAAGTTAGTATCACATCCCAAATACTTTTCCACACCTTTAAACGTATCCCTATTACAATATAATAAAACATTTTTGATTTATTTCATGCATGTTGTCTTTCAAGTGGTGGTATAATACCCCAAATTTTATATAACCTTAAACCTAATTAATTAATATCATAAAATAATTCTAATATCGTAAAATTGATATTTATACTATACCCTAACTCCATAATCCTAAATCTTAACCTAATTCTAATATTTATTCTTAGTCATTAATATTTTTAACCTAAACCTAATCCCATATAGTTGATAATTAATTTTATCATAATTTCCTCATCTAAATTATTATTACCTAATTCTACTCCTAACCTTAAACTTATTTTCTTTTTCTCCTTTTTCCTTTTTCTCCTTCTCCTTCTCCTTTATCCTTATCGGATTCCTTTTTTTCTTCTTCTTCCTTCTTTCTCTAAGTGTTTCGCTCTTCTTGACCAAATCCATTCTGTCATGCCTATCCACTAAACCTACCTATCCTATATTCATCACCACTACCATCAACTACCATATCTTAAGGGATGTGACAATCATGCTCCCCATTCCATGCGTGCCCCTACCTTATCTCTCTATAGTTCCTCACTATGAACACAACAATGTGTGTGTGTGTGTGTGTGTATCCCTCCAATCTCTCTTTACCTCATTTAATGCTCAAGTTACCCCTCACTCCCAACATTCCTGTCGAGTATCCCGACTCTAACCACCTTCCTTTCTTCTCTCCTATTTTTTCTCTCTTTGTCCCCGTCATCCACCATCAACACCACTAACCACCAAACACCACTATTTTCCTATAAAACCAACCACCACTATCACCCCATCATCATCCAACCATTACCACCACACGTCATTCCTTTTTCCCTCTCCCCCATCTTGCTCTATTTTTTTCAATGAGTTGCACAAGTGTGTGCCCTCACATGCCTTAGTCGTTCCCTCTTGCACAACCCATTCAAGGTTCGCACATAGTCCCTACGAGCCCTTTTTCCTTTACCCATGCACACCTACAAGGCCCACCCATGCACATTCCAAGCTCTAGAACTAATCATGTGTTGCATGCTACATGAGTGCCCTTCAACATTCCTTTAGCACATTTGTGCTTCCCTCCTAGATCATCCCATGCTCCAATCTAGCACTACTCTAAGACCACCTTAGCACCAACATATTTCCATGCAACCTGAGCTTCTCCACTTGTTTCGATTATCCCCATTTCCACCATTTTTTTACTTAAATTTTCCTCACTTGTATTATTAAGTTTTAATTATGTTTTATTCTCTTTTTTGTACGTGATTTTCTAGTGATCTCAAAGGAGACGGGTTAGTCTTACATGATTAGAAACTGGTGTTCTTTTTAGTAAGGATACACGTCATAGTTAAGGATTTTATGTACACCATGTATTTTCTTATGTAATATCATGTTAGTAATGTTATATGGATGATGTTCTTATGAAAATGCTATTATATGATACCTTGTAAGTGAGAAAAAGTAAAATTGTTCATTAGTGTATATTATTGGTTGGAATGAATCTAGATATGGAGTGTCTATATATGATTAAGTTTATATAAATATCAAAGGTTGAAATTCACTAACAATGTGATTCATAAGGTCTTTGGAAAAATATAAGTATTTTAGCTATCATAAGAGTATTATGGCCATTTGATGATAATATGGAAATTAATCATGGTATGATAATCTTTTAGATTTTTAAAATTATTTCATAATTAATGTGATCAAATGATGGTTGAGTAAGACACAAGTTACCTAATATGAGTTTCTAAGGTTTTCAGTAAAAAAAGGATATTTTTGTTAATAAGGGTTAAAAATGGAATTTTGGTGATTTTAAAAGGGGAATAGTCTTTAAATATGCTTAATATGATACTCATAATATTTAGGATAATGATGGCTGGCATAAGTACAATTAAATGAAAGTTATGCTCATGTTGTAAAATTAGGATTTTTAGGGGAATTATGAACCTTTTCTTTGGGGAGTGCCCTGATAACTACGTGTTTTCAATTATGTGTTGTGTATATGTACACATGTCCTATATGATGATCTTGAAATAAGAAACTCTGAATAAGACATTAATTTCTTAAAGTGAAATATTACATGAGTTGGGCCGAGATACTGTGTGTTTGTTCCATCACATGATAATAGTGACTCAAGAGCATTTTTTCTTAATAAGTGCATCAATCCATTCCACCGGGTTATAAATAGTGGGGCTCTAAATTCAATGTGAATGAGAATATGATTCTAAATTAAGTATTAATAGATAAGACATTAATCACTTGAAGCAAAAAGATTATGTGAGTCAAGACCGAATTGTTGTGTCTATTCCACTGGACAATAATAGTGGCTCAGATGTGTTTTTTCTTGAGAGGTATTTGAAAGCATTCCATTGGTTTAAGAATAGTGGTCAGGAGTGTATTTTCCTAGTATATATTAGGTCCATTCCACCAAAAGATAATAGTGGCTCGAGTGTGTTCTGTCTTGAGAGGTGTTTTAGTCCATTCTACTAGATTAAAGATAGTAGGGTCCCTAAACTCAATATAAATAGAAGAATAGATTTGTTTATATCTCATAATGAGTTATGGAATCATTTGTTTTAACTTTAAATTGCTTATTATTAACTCACATATATGCTTTATCTATTTTGTACCCTTACTTTGACTGTATGGTTACCTTACATGATACATGGCATATTGATTATATTGTATATGTGTTCTACTCATTCCCACAAGAAAATGACTCGGATGTTATTATGTAGGTTGATGAGGACCCTTTAGATAATTTTGTTGCATATGATGCCTTATATGTGGAGGAGTGATTCTTATGTATCGGGGTTGGGCGTACAGTCATATTATTCAATGGTTAGCTTTTATTTGTATACATTTTTGAAGTTTTAGTTCCATGAGATCCCTTTTGTAGTATTTTGATATTGTACTTGGATTTAATCTCCCAACTTCACCTATATTTATAAAATTTATCTTATTCTTTATTTATCATGTTTTAAATCTTAACTATTTTGCCTTGTATTCAATGAAATAATAGCATTGTAATCGAACCTTATGTCGAGTACTGTGGTAACACTCAACTATTTTGATATTATGCTTCCCTTAAAAATAAAAATAAAAATTCAGTAGTAAAATTTTGTGGTGTTACAAGTAGAGAATGAGATTTTTATCAAACCCATGGTAAATCATGTTTATAGGGTTGACTTGAGTAAAATATAACTAGATTCAAACACGTGAGGATTGTGTGATATGATTTGTTGAGCATGACCTAATTGTTCATAGTAGTGTTCTAATGTGTTCATCATCTATATCATGCTGGATGTAAGGCTAAAAATATTTCCACAAAACTTAACACCACTTACAAACATACTAAGCCAAAACATCATTGATAAAAATAGTGGAAAACATATAAAGCTATCATTGATAAATCAGCAGAAAAACTGTGATTCAAAATTGTAATCAAACAATAGAAATATAAATGTCCATTTAAAACCCCAATAAAATTTCAATACATTTTTAGGAAAAGAGAATTAAAATCAAAAAATGAATATAGAAATTCTTTAGAAACAAAAAATTCTTGTTAGCCCTAATGTTCAACCCAAGCTAATAATCATAGGAGAACTCAAGCAAGGGTACTTACACACAAACACTTACACAAGTGTAGTATTAATATGATGGCATGCTGAGTAAAAAACACTCAACACACAACAATAGCATGTCCATGTAGATTAACATACATGGCATAACAAATAAAACATGAATGACATGCTATCATATAAGATAATGGAAAATAGAACAACTCAATAAATAAGAGAACAAGATAAGCAAGAGAACGTAACCATAGATTAATTGCATAACCCATAGAAAATATATACTCTCAACGAATCACAAATTCACAACTGTACATGATAAATGTAGATAATAATAATAATATTAATAATAATAATAATAATAATAATAATAAGAATAATAATAATAATAATAAGAAGAAACTAAGGATGCCACAAGTTATTGTAGATGACAACATGATATGCAGAAGGGTTCAAAATTAACAAGAGGAGATGGTAGAAAAAACATGCTTTTGCTGTGGAAATTTGTTGTCATAGATAACACAAAAGTTCATGAATCTCAGACGAACTCATACTACATGCTTTCAAAAAGTCCCATGATGTGGCATAATAAGTCATGGCTAATATAAATATTCAGAACATACAAATAAAAATC
Source organism: Tamarix chinensis (assembly GCA_030549775.1). Classification (NCBI taxonomy): domain Eukaryota; kingdom Viridiplantae; phylum Streptophyta; class Magnoliopsida; order Caryophyllales; family Tamaricaceae; genus Tamarix; species Tamarix chinensis. Next base: position 23,664,363 of record CM060181.1, read on the forward strand.
ATAAACATTAGCATGATATCAAAAAACATAAGACTAAGAGTTCACCAAATGAGATGGTATGCTATAAGGATAGAAGAACATAGTGACTTCCCTTACATACAACTATTCATATAGACCACATAAAAGATTATGGAATACTTAGATTAACATGAACCACTGAGAATCACATGTGATCATGGTATTAATAAGAGGAAATGATACATACTAGTACATGAATCATCTCTTAACAACCTAATGCAAGCAATAATATGCAACTTATGATACTATCATAACATCATAGGTAAAATTAGGTGATTACAGAAACTCCATGAAAATTAGGGATGACAATAGGGTAGGTCGGGTACGAGGACTTCATCCCCATCCACAAACCCGATAATTAAAGTTATCCTTGAACTCGCCCCGATCCCCATTTTTTTCTTATCGAGGAATCCCTGACCAGATCCTCTTAGGGATCAAATCCCCATACCCGACCCAATCTCCGAATAATTTTTCATCCCCAAACTTAAAACCTGACCCGATACCCAAAACCCGACCCCATCCCTGATAACCAATATTATTCTCTTACAATATATTTTAATTTATATTCTATATGAAAAAATTATATGTATGTATATATATATATATATAATTTCAAGACTAGTTTGGGGGTGGGGACCCCAAACCGGTCACAGCCCCATCCCTGAAAAAATTTCAAATAAGAATCCCCGAACCCGAACCGAAAATCTCTGACAGGGCCCCTAACCCACAAGGGAAATTGCCATCCCTGATAAAAATAAAGCAGAAAATGCTCAAATGAGGTCCACTGGTTATTTTATTTATTATTTACATTGTCACATAATTAGACATATCAAAATATACTTGACCTCACCAACCCAACCCAAATAACATAAATTAGCCTAAAAAATTGAACCTTATCTCAACCTTAAAACCTAAAATAACCCAAATCAATCCAAACTTGACCCAAATTTAACTAATCTGATAGTACCCATATGGGAAATAACCCAAACCAAAGTAATCCGGCCTATATCTAGACAGAATCCCAACAATTACTCGACCTAAACTTAACTAACCCAAAATGACCGAACTCGAACTTGATCCAAAATAAATCTAAAATTGTGCCACAAATGTAACATTTTAACTCATATAAATTGATAAATAAGCACCAATAAATTATGTTATTAAAAATAAACTATCTTACTAATAAAAGTTTATGTTAATAAAAATATGCAATCCATATAACAACAAATGAAACAAAAGTAATAATATTATGTTCTCCTCAAATTATTTTAATATCATATTAGCATCAATCATATTAGATTATTAAATTTTATATTATTATTATTAGAATTATAATTACTATAAACATAAAATTTATAAATATAAATATAATAATTGTATTATATGCTATTATAATAATGATAGTATAGTTTATATTTTTATTTCTACTAATAATAATGATTATATTTCTAAAGATGATAATAATAACAAAAACAACAAGAACAACAAATTATAACAACAACAACAATAATAATAATAACTAGCATGATCATTATAATAATTTGTATGATCATTATACTTATGTATATAATATTATTTATAATTATATTTATAATAATAATGATAATAATAATAATAATAATAATAACATTACTTTTATTACATATTTTATTAAATAAATTTTTTTATCATTATATATATTATGATAAAAATTTCTACAATAATCATAAAAATAATAACAAATCACAAAATTTAATTTATTAATTATATTAAATTGATAACAATAAAAGTGAATAAAAATTCAAAATTGAATTAACTTGGCAAAAATGCGATATAATCTAGAGTCTATAGACCTAATTCCACCCAACCCAAACCCAATCCAACCCGAAGTATCTAGATCTGAATTGATCTTGGGCCCAAAATAATTCCATAGGCTACACTTGAAATGACCCGATTTGAATCATGGTTACCTGAATTGAACCCGTACCTAAAAGACACCTAACCCTAACTTGATTGTATAGCACCTGATTTTAACCTAATCAAAATAGACTCCATCTAAACCTGACTATTATGACCCATTTGCCACATCTACACATAATGCATCAAAATCCACATTTTACTTGAGAGGGAACAATACTGAACTCAAAGCACTAATGACTAATACATTAATTTAAAGTAATACAACTAAGGAAACATCATGAATCCATTACGGAACACTACATCTTTAAGTATGCATACCTTATATAGGACCCATGGGTTACCAATATATTAGAAATAGCCATCGCTACATACTAACAGTGTAGCAAAACCATATATATAAATAGGGAGTGCATCCATTACAAACTCTATGTGAGAGGCCATCTCAAGACTACTCATCTAAACCTATAACACCCCCAAATTTTCTATAAAAAAAATTATTTTGCAAAAGCATTAATTACAAAATAGTGGATGTGATCGCCACACCTATCATAAGTTTGACATCATCTAATATTCTTATGCTAAGTGTTAAGGCTAAACGTTAATTTGATAAAATTAATAACAACCATAAAAATAAGAATATAGATTTCACTATAGAATAATATTGTCCTAGTAGTACACAAAATTGGGCAAGGAGTTACAATCTAATGAGAGAAAGATATAAATGGGGACGTAAGATTCTAAGAAAAATCTGGATCAAAAGATGTCAGACGAATACTGAATAGTCCTAACTCTCAACCTTTACCAAAATCCATTAGTTCGAACCCTAAAAGTACTCATGTAAGACAAAGACAACCCATTGAAGAGGGAGGGAACCATGAAACGGAACATTTATACAACGACACTAATTAAACCACTACACAACACTAACATGAAAAGGCCACATGTGACACATAGAAAGTAACATAAAATATCAAGGTAAAACCTATTAAATAGTACATACTAAAGCTAAGTGTCACATTCATACCATAAGCAACATGTTCATTACATCAAATTTAATCATATTACGATTATTTTATTAATTTAATTATACCAAGAATGTCTTGTGATGGGAAACACAAAAACATAATTAATCCCTTTTACAATAACCACATCTATACTACTAATAACCTTATAAGGAGTGCACTAAGATATTATCAACCCAAATCTAAATTGTGCACAGATGCAACTATCAAACATACATACCTAAACTAAGTAGTGCACGGAGGCAACTACTAAAATGATAAATCATACCAACCCATAAGTCTTTATACAAAAATAATTTCTATTTTTTAATTACTCGAGGGGATAAACTAATAACCCGAAGACATAAAAGTATACCAGTTATACCAACGCACTAAGGCAACATAGTATCCTCCCAACATATAACCTAGAGACATACAAGTAATATGGTTATACTGGTACAGAAAGGCAACACACTATCCTCCCCTCCAAGTTTACCTAATTCTTAAGTGTTAATACCCCCTATAGTGCCTGTAGGTCACCTATAGAATAAATTAGGGTCTTAGCCAAAATTTTAAGGCATGCAATAAAACCACTAAATCAAAATGAGGGCTCCTACCTCATTTCTAGGGTAGCTAACATTAATGAGCAATTGATAAACTAAATATACAAGCACACATATTCATTATAGTATGGCAAGGTCAAATCCCACAAAGACTTTACAATCGAGTATTGAATCTTTCCTATTTTTATAACACCACGAGTCAATACAGCCACACAGAGGCTACCTTGGAGTGCTTTTGGATTTGTTGACTGGTCCAATGGATCAACACGATTTCTTTTAGTGTACTTTATCATCACTCAAACACTTCCCGAGAAATTATTAGAAAACTTCTTAAACTTCCAAGGAGGGTTGCCCATCCTAAAAATAACTTCACAACCAACACATTTAACTATAAATTTTTTTGGATGGAATCACCAAAAGGATGGTATACCATGTTGATATAAGTAGACATATCAATCCTTATAATACTCCTCTTAATTTAGGCCATCTCTACTCAAAGAATGCAACATCCTCACTGTGCCTCACCCACATAATGTCTCAATGTAGTTTTGTCCCAAGAATCATATTACTAGGTGTCTGACTGGCTCATCCAAGTTCATATCGCGACTGGAATTTTATTCTAATACCATTTTTAGCACATTGAGTCAATACGACCACATGAGGGTACCTTGGAGTACTTTCGGATTAATTGGCTGGCCCCACAAATCAAAATAAGTCCTTTCAGTTTTCTTCATCTTCACTCATGCACTTCCTGAGAAATTTTTTAAAATTTTTTGAAACTTCCCAAGAGTTCTTAGGATGGAATCACCAAAGGATGGTATACAATTTTGATATGAGCATCCATATTAACCATTTATAATTATCCACTCAATTTTGGGTACTAAAAATTTAGCTATCTAGATTAACCAAATTCAAAGAGTGAAAAATGATGAACAAAATAAACTCAATTGGTAATGTTAAAAGTAGTGAGAAAAAATCTAATTAAAATCCTAGGATTAGATTGAACTCATAAATTGATAATTAATGAATAATCAATTTAGCTTCCAAACAATTACTTAAATCTTAGAGGGTGAAACAACTAAATTGACTAATAGCCTCTTTCAAAGCCTAAAAGTCATACCAAATCCAATTTAATAGCCTATTTTTATGGAATTAAATAAAAAAATCAATTACATTTTGTACTAAATGAACAAAATGGTCAATTACCCCAAGAGATTCTAGCCTCCTTTCATGCTTAGATTCTCCCGTTCAAGTGTTATTTTTTCAATTATAAATCTTCACCTTTTAGTTCTTTGATTAAATACCTATATCTAGTCAAATGGGTGATCAAGCAACTCAACCATAAATGAAGAACCAACAATTGAAATCAAGAATTCAATCAATCGAAACAGAAATTAAATTAATTTATAATCAATTAACAATTTAAACCAGATCTAATCCTAGAAAAAGAATCTACTCACTTATATCTAAATCAATAAACACAATAGAGAAATTAGACAGGGCGGTGGTTGCAGTGGTTGGCTGGTGTAGGTCAGGAAGCTAAATTGCAAGATTGTTGGGAAGGATGCATGGCCAAAAAAGGAAGGGAGGAAGGTACAAAGGTAAGGCCTTGTTTGACCAAATGGGGAAAGGGTTAAAGGGAAAGGAAGAAGGAAGTGGAAAAGTGGTAATAAGAAGTGGGTTAGGCTGATAGGCTAGGGAAGAGAAAAAAAGAAGAAAGGAGGTGGGCTAGGGCGGAAACTAAGGAGAAGAGATAAGGAAAAATAGAAAGGAAGAAAAAGGGAAAGAAATGAGAGAAAAGAAAAGGAAATTTATTTGTGATTTAATATTAGGATTAAGTTAAATTATAAGTTAATTGAGATTAAGATCAGATAATATTTTAGGGTATTACAAAACCCCAATCTCAATTTTACAATTGAATTATTACTAAATTTAAGAATGTATATATCTTCTACAATATCATAAAATTAACACTTGGTTGTGTATAACCACTACTTAAACATAACAAAAAGAGCTATCCAATCACGTTTCAAGATTTTACATATCATACTCATTATAGCTCACTATACTAAACATGATTAAGGCATAAAATACTTATTCTTTCATAATTACCATGTTCACATTCAGAACTAACATACATTCTTCTATCATCAAAAGAAGAAGAAGAAAATATCATGCTAACACATAAATTTTCTATCATCTAGGTGTTTTAGTGAGTTTCCCTATTATCCCTTGCTTAAGAAAATGAGGCAAGATTGAAGAATCACTAGCTACAAGGACCCGCCAAATGTTTAGATTGCCTATGGAAAATATAAGGATAAGATTATAAACAAATCAAGCAGATGAAATTAAATAGAAAATAAGTAAATTTTATCAAAAATAACTTAAACAATTATGATTTACAACCCAAAATGTAAAAATCCATTAATTTAATAGGATTGAGCTAAAATGATAAAACAAACACAATTAGATCAATTTTAAATCAAAATACATAAAGAACTAAGTAAAAGAACCCCAAACAAAAAAAAATAGAAAAATGATTCAAAGAATTAGGGTTTTAAAGGCTGAAAAGCAATTCCATCAAATATTAATAATTTATTCAAATTAAAAGTTTAAGAATGCAATTAGACACATTTTATGACAAATTGTATAACCAATTGACTACAATAATAAAAGAATGCCTAATGTAACATGATCATGATTTTTGAGCCCATAATGCAAAGTTGGTTGAATATTACTAAAATATTTAAATTGGTGGCACAAAAATGAATTAAAAAAATTAATAGCAAATTTTATAATTAATTTAATAAAATACCTCCAAGATTAAACAAATTTTAAAACTACAAGAGTTTTAACCTCGAAATCAAATTCTAATTAATTTTATATAATTTTCTCAAATTAACACTATCAATATACAATTAAACACATTTTAAAATAATTTTCATAAACAATTGACAAAATTATTGAAGATTGGACAAAACCTCTCTAAATGGACAGATTCATGTTAAAAATCAAAATTTGATAAACCAACCAAATTACGACAAATCATTCCAACCATATTACATATTAAACACATACAAAAAAAAACTAACGACTAATTTGGCTTAATCAAAGCCAAATCACACAAATCAATTCAAGAATAGGGGTTAGGTTTCATAAATTACATCGAAGGTATCCAAACAATAAGGAGCTTGCTAGAGCTCACTAGAGGTAAGGATAGGAACGATAAAGGTGATATGGCAGTCAGAGGTAGTCACTTAATGGTTGTTTGTGGCCACCGCTAGGTATAGCTTTTGGTGATGTATTATGTGGCTATTGTTACTTCTCATCCATTTTTTTCACGTTAGGTACTACTATTATCGTCTATCGTGGTGCATCACTAGCTTGGAGGTTCAATGGTGGCTAAGAACAAAGGAGATGGAAGGACTAAAAGCATTATGGTTGAGATTACTTCTATGCTTTCCATGGATGATGCCTTGTTTGTCTGTTGTTATTGGCTGCACTGCTACTACTCCACTTGGTTGTTGCTAGCGTTGATAACAAGGAGGATGAGAGTGGAGGGAGAACGGTGATGGATCTAAGTCAAAGGGGAGAAGACAAAGGGCAGTGGGGTTTGCATACAAAAAAATGAAAGGGGAAAAGAAGAAAAAGAAAAAAATAAAAAAGGGAGATTGTCAATCGGGTTTGTGACAAAATATATTTAAAAAATATGATAGTTAAAATAACTTTCAATTAAGATAAATTTTAAAGAAAATACTCTCGCAAACTCTATAAACAACTTTTAAAAAGAAAAACAAAAGACTTATTTGAATAAATATTTTTAACTTCAATTAAGTAATAAAACTTATTAAAATGAAAATAAAACATCAAAAAATATTTTAAATACATTAGATAAATATTTTTATATAAATTTAAGTGACAAAAAACAATGTAACACATTTCTAAAAAATACATCTATACACAAAAAAAAAAGAAAATAAATTTTTTAAATAAAATTATAAACGAGTTGCATAAACCTTTAATTTAAAAAAAAAAACCAAAGATCTTTTCAACATTGTAAAAATAAATAAATTCAAAGATAAAAATATTTACCATGGATAACAATCATTAAAACCATTTTACTACTTTAAAGGAATTTTCTAATTTAAAATAATTTATTTCCACTAATAAAACATAACTCCAAAATAAATTCATAATCGCACAAAAAATTATAATTGGAAACAAATTAAATATTAAAATCAAAACACACAATGAAAATGAAAATATGTACTTTAATGAAAATCAAATAACATAAACCATGTAAAATCATAGTCATGATTTAATTTATCGAAAATTATCATCAACAAGAAACAATTAAATAAATTTCAATATGGACTCAAAGCCGTTGATAACAATGTAAAATGGATCAAAACTATACAAACATTTGTAAGATTAATGATTTGAATGAAATAAATTGATCTAAATAAAATTAAAAGTCAAAACTCATAAATTAAAGTTGACATTTGTATATCTTTTTCCATTATCTATAGTATAAGAGTAATGGAAAATATACGTGGCATCTATATCTCAAAACCATCATTTATACTTTAGCATATATTTTTAAATTATTTTTAAGGATATATATGGTAGTTATAGGGTGCAACCATTATCTTTACTTTAGTAGGAATTTTTTCCAAATATTTCTATGGATATAGATGGCTATTTTAGGGTGTAATTGTAATCCCCCAAAAATTTCGAAAATCTATATTTTAATATATAACTTTATTTGAAATAAAATTAGCCTGTAAAATTATTTATTTTAATTATTTTATAGATTTTAGAGTATGTAAATTTGGATAAAAGTATTTAATAAATTAAAAATAAATATTTTCCTATTTATCATATTATTTTATTTAAATAATTTTCCAAAACTAATATTTTACCAACTTTATCCTTTTTAAACTAAAATATTAGATTATAATAAATTAAATTATTGAATTAAATAATTTACCAAGAATATTATATTTTACGATTTTATAAATTAAATTAAATTATTTTTCCTATTTTTCCATTCCTTTTTTTCCTTTTTCCCTTTCTTCTTTTCTTTTTTCTTTTTTTTTCTCTTCCTCCCTTGGGCTGCCTCGCCAGGCCAGCCCTCTCCCCGCGCATTGGGCCTTCGGCCCACCTCCCCTCTTCTCTCCCTCGCGCGCCGCCCAGCACGCCAGCCCGCCCTCCTTTCTTTTGCCCCTGGACCGGCCGACTGCCTTATTTTCTTTCCTGCTCCGTCCGACCGCCCCGTCCCTTTCTTCTTCTCCTTTCTTCCTCCTCCCACGCCCGACTCTTCTGCCATTGTCGAGCGCCGACTGCCACCCTGCACCTGCCACCACCACCTGCTCCCTCTCCCTCTCTCTCTCTTCTCCCGTCATTTTCCTTCCCATTTCGAGCCAAACCGGCCCTTAGACCACACCCCGCGTGCCCCGGTTCTTCCCTTCTTCTTCCCTCTTTTCCCCTGCCACCCGACTAGCCATGACACCATCTGCAGCACCGATCACCGACCCCTGCCCCTCTCTTCTTCCCCCCTTCCTTTTCTTCACCACCCCAGCTCCCTTCTGCCCCACTTTCGAGCCTTTTCTCCTTCCCCGAGCTCTCTCCTCTCTCCTTCCTTCTTCCCCATTTTTCTTCCTCATTTTTTTTATCACTGCCAGCCTCCGCCGCCTGAACCACCAAGCCCAGCCCCTGCGCCGCCTTCTGCCACCGCCTACTACCACCCTGCACCACCACGCCGCCCCTCGAGCCCTACACTTCCTCCCTTCTCCTCCTCTTCCTTTTTCTTTCCAATTTTTCCTCTTACCGCCGAGCCACCTGCAACCGCCTCTACCGTCGCCTTCCGGCCACCTCTATTGCCACCCAACCCACCGTTCGACACCCTGCAACCCCCTCTACAACCGCCATGTCGTAGTTGGCCGAAACCAACTCTTGCACCCCCTCCATTTTCCCCTCTCCTTTTCCTTCCTTCACAACCCCTTTCCCTCGACCCATCTTGGCAGCCACATTCGCCGCCGTCTCAGCCGCCTTGAGCTGCCTTGAAACCACCCTTAGCCTCCACCTACAACCCCTCTTCACTTCTGCACCATTCACTTGCCTTAGAACCTCCCCCAACTACCTTCTTTTCTAGCCTAAATACCCTAACCTGAAAATAATGTATTTTGCTCCCTTCACCCTCTTTGAGCCTTTTTCCCCCATGGTTTTTGCATGAAACTCACGCTGCCCATGCAGCGTGAGCTCCCCCTTATTTTGGAATTTGTTTGGAAAATTTTTGAGGTATATCCATATTTAATTAAAGTGTATTATTATTAAATAAATTTGTTTTATAAAGTTTTCTCCTTTTTAACTTCTTATTTCTAACAAATATGATGGATATTATTTTTAGGTGTTGAGTTGCTAATTATTCTTGGTAAGATTTGATATTTTGCGGAATTAAGGTAACTGTTAATCCTCCCTTAAATATATGGAAAAACGCATGCTAGCACATTTAGGGTTTAGTATGATTTTATGCATGTTTTGTATGCTTAGCATGATATGTTTATGGTTTCTTATATTGTTTGTTAAAAAGAAAAAGCATGATAACTTTTGTGCCATATGTAGGTATGTTAAATAAAGAAGGAGTTGGAATATGGATAGAAATGTTAAATACTTGTTTATGATGTACCATGTTGTTAATGCATGAATGATGTTATTGTTTAAGGGTATTTTAGTAATTATGCTTATGAGGTATATAAATCAATGTGTGTAGTTGCTAATGAGTATTATGTTGAAAAATGACAAGTTGGTGGACTTAGATGATAAAAATGAAGTATTAATATCATTATTTTATGTAGTGTTAGTAAATTCATAAAAATGGTGAATAAAGGGGTTGAATGAAAATTTTATAAGCGAAAAAGGTATTTTGGTAATTTAAAAATAAAGGGGTTAAATGATAATTTATAAGTAAAGGATAAAATTGTAAGTTGTGAGAAAGAAGGGTAAAATGGTAATTTTGGAAGTAGGGGTAAAATAGTAATTTTGGATGAAGGAGGGCATTATGGTAATTGTTCAAGTAAAAAAGGGCATTATGGTAATTTTGGAGGTAGAGGGCAAAATTGTAATTTCATAAGTAAAGGGTAATATGGTAAATTTTATAAGTGAATGGCGAAGTGGAAATTTATAAGTAAAGGGGTAATATGGTAAATTGGAAAAGAATGGCAAAATGGTAATTATGTAAGGAAAGATAAAGATGGTAATCTTGGATGTGAAAGGGTAAAATAGTAATTTGTAAAGTAAAAGATGTATGGTGGCAATTTTCATAAATAAAAGGATATTATGGTAAAATTGGATGTAAGGGTAAAATGGTAATTTTGTAAATGAAAGGATATTATGGTAAACTTGGGAGTAAGGGGTAACTTGGTAATTATGATAACGACAAAAGATAATTTAGCAATTAAATTATGATTGTAGAAGGGCAATTGGATAAGTATGATACTATAGAAGGGTAATTTGGTAAATTAACCAATTAAAGGGCATTATGGTAATTTTAATAATGGAGAAGGGTAATATAGTAATTTTGATTATGAAAAAGGGTAAATTAATATTTGTAATTATGAAGAAGGGTAATTTGGGATTTATAATGATTAAAAAGGGTAAATGGCAATTAAAATAATTGAGAGGGGTAAAATGGTAATTATGATAAAGGAGAAGGGTAATTTGGTAATTTATCCAACTAAAGGGGCAATTTGGTAATTTTCCAATTATGGGATAAAGTGATAATTATTTAACCAACTAAAGGGGCAAAATAGTAATCATGATAATGAAGGAGGGTAATTTAGTAATTTACCCAACTCAAGGGCAAATTTAGTAATTATAACAAAGGAGAAGGGCGATTTGGTAATATAACCAACCAAAAGGGAAATATGATAAGTGTAGTAATTATGAGGGGTAAATGGTGATTTAAAAAGTGTAGGAGACAATTTGGTAATCTAAAGTGGACAAGGGGTAATTTGGTAATTATGCAACCTTAAGGGCAATGTGGTAATTTATCAAGTAAGGAACGGATACTTAACAATTATATAAGTAAAGGGCAAATGAGTAATTTGTACCTAATATGTCTTTGAGATTGTGGAACATTAATATGATTAAATGATGCTGATTAGCCAAGTAAGAGTATTTGATAATTAGTATGGCCTTAATGGTTTCTCTGTGATATCCTGGATAATCATCTGAATAAGAAACGATTAATAATATCAGAACGATTGAAAGTGAATAAGTATCGGATTATCGTGCTTTTTGTGATCACCTTAATTAAGACAATATTACTTAAAGTGAAAGGCCTCGAGATCGGGAATGGTGACTCCTTAGGGGTCGTTACCCTAAGGACGTGGTTTAGTCCACGATTATTCTGGTATTTGCTGGTGTGCCTTTGTGCCCCAGCCAGGCCCTATATCTTACTCTTTCTAGCTCTACGGACCTAGTTAGGGGGTATGCATACTTATGGATTAGGTGTCCTTGTCGGTAGGGTACTGAGTTAGCTGTATGCACCAGTACGACCAGGGTACCTTTGCGTCCTTGGGTTCATGGTTGAAGGATACTGAGTAGCTGATATGCACCGGTACGACCAATGTACCTTTGTGTCCCGGGTTATTGATCTCCCATTCGAGGCAAATAAATATGATTGATGTGTTGATTAAAGAAAAGGAAATATACTATTATTGAAAGTGGAATATTAATGAGCTGGGCCCAAATGATTATGATATTGAGTACCGGTCCACCGGTTATAATAGTGGGCCAGGAGCGTGTTGCCCTGGTATGAGATATTGAGTACCGGTCCACCGGATATAATAGTGGTCCAGGAGCGTGTTGCCCTGGTATGTGATTATGAGTACCGGTCCATCGGTTATAATAGTGGCCAGGAGCGTTATGCCCTGGATGATGATTTTATACACATTCCGGTCCACCGGCTAAAATAGTGGGGGTCCCGAGCTCAATAAAATCAGTTATGTATGTGAATATGGTTATGGAAAAATACTAATCACTTATAGTGGAACACCATGTGAGTCGGGGCCAGACCGGTCCACCGGTAAATAATAGTGGTCAGATGCGTTCTGCCCTGTGTGTTTACCTTCCGGTCCACCGGCAATAATAGTGGTCAGAGGCGTTCTGCCCTGTGTGTTGACTTCCGGTCCACCGGCTATAATAGTGGGGTTCTCACACTCACATGGATATAAAATATGATATTGATTGAATGATGATGGAATAATGGCTTAAGGCCCGAATGTATTGATCTTACACTATGACATGGCTTAAGGCCCAAAGTATCGATCGTGTCTTATAAAGTATTATGTTTGTTATTGTTATGTATGCATCTCTCATTATTTATATGTGTAGCTTGCATTATGTGCCGTAAGCAGACCTATCTTTAAGTGTGGTATTAAAGGGTTACTCAATACCGTAGTACTGAAGGGATTCCCTTTACGGGGCCCCTGCCTATTCAATGGGCAGTGCCCTTGCAGGTATTTTCAGGTGCTACTCAAGTGGGTTACAGGAAGGAGAGTAATGAATTTTCCGGTATCGTTAGCTTTTTCTCTTTCTCATTTAAATTCTTGGTTTTAAATATTAATGTTGTTAAAGTAACCACCATTGGTGGATTTTATTCCTGTAAACGATTTGATGCGCTACTCTGAATTATGTGTGTTGATTTTCTTTCAAGTTGTATTTCATTTTCTTAGCCTTAGCACTTGGTACTGGAACGGTATGAGTGAACCGGTCTGGTACTAAGTGTGGCGGTAATACTCCCAAAGTTCACATTTTATTTATCGGCTTCCGCTATTATCTTTTAATAAAACGAAATTTTTCAGTAGTGAATTTTGGGGGTGTTACAGTAATAATCATTTATACCTTACCAAGATTTGTTTTTTCATTCTTCACTTTTAACCTCTCATGCCTTTTTCCACTTCTCATATTTTCATGAAAACATAAAAACTTATCACACAAACTACTTCTTCACTAAAGTTTTCCACCATTGTTACTTCCTCCACCTCCTCCCCCTCCTTCTCCATTGGTTGCCTTTCCATTGGTTACCTTCATTGTGGCCACTAGCAGTTCTTCTTATTCTCCCCTTTTCATTGTTGTTTCCTTAATATATGTGCATTATTCATCTTCTATCTTTATAAATGTTTTCTAGATGTTATCAATGTTTCTCCACATATTTGTATGAATACACACAACATGAATGTGCTTTCTCAATTTTGTTATGTTATGTATTTTTTATATTATTAGAAGTTATTTGGCATCATTACTTTAGTTATTAGTTAAATGCATGTGAAATGTTGTGCATTGCTAGGTATATACTAGCATCTATATTTGGTATAGATATTATCGTTGTAATTTGTTGTCAATCTTTCTGTGGGCATAACTTTTGATTCAGTAGTCTATTTTGGTTGATTTTTTATGTATTTTTCCAAGATCTGTACATCTAAACCTTTTGAAGGGGGTTTTGATACATTTAGATGAAAAAAGATAAGGTTTGGTTCTTTAAAATGAGGTTTTTGTGTATTGAGTTCCAAAAACCTATTTTTGTGATAAATGTTTGATAATATAAGTGTGCACATATGATTTCATAAAATAGCATATTCTCTACACGTGTAATTTCACAAGATAAGATATTATCTTATAAGAAAATAAGGTCAGAGGAGTCTAATGTATTTAAAATGATCTTATATTATTGCTGGATGAAATGTCTTAGTAGTTGAATAAACTTATATAAATCTTTCATTATAAAGTGATAGAAAGCTATGGTAGTGGAATAGGTTTATAAGAGTATTAAAGTGATGTAGATGAATGATGTATGTAAATATAATATAAAATACTCGAATTTTTTTAATGTTAAAATGTGTGCCTTGTTGACTATATATTATTTGTGAATAAAATATATTATGTGATCTTTTTTTTTGTTAAAGTGTATGCCTACTTTGTTTACTTAATGGTTTCATGTAGGTAAGGGTGTTTATGGTTCAAATATCTAGTGTTTTAGATATCCAGTAAACAAATTTGGATAATTAGAAAAAATCTTTAGATATCCGACATTTCGAGTATCCAAACATTCGGATTGAATAACAAATATTATGTCAGATATCCAAAACTTTCATCTAGGCTTCAAATGAAAAATATCAAATCAAATAATTTTGATTGAAAGATATTAAACCAATCTAATTTGAATGAATTTAGTCTAATGATTTTATTAAAATAATTATTAAACACTATAAAATTCACTCACAATAAACAAAATGAAATAAAAAAAAATTGTAATCGACGAAGACATACAACATTTTTTTTATTGTAAATTCTCCATCGTAAACAATTTTTTGGTCATCAACTTTCCTTTTTCAAATTCCACGCACACACATGTGATTATATACAATAATATATTTTAATAAATAAATAGTTTTTAGATCATATATTTATGTAATTAAATTATCAAATTAATATTATTTATATTTGTTAGATCGAGTATCCAATTCTTTAGAATTTTTCTTGATCATATTCGTTAATTAATTTTTTGGATTGGATCAATTTATATAACATATCAGTTCATCAGATAACATGAATAAACCTACATTTAGATGTGACATCTAATGATCACGATGAAGATTCAAGGAGGAATGTAAAGAAAAGAGATGAAGTATTCAGATGAAGAAAGTCTTTATTATTTATATTAGCATATTCATTTCTCATGTGGTTTTCCAATTGCAAACATTACTTTTCAAGATGAGGCTCATAAGAAATGAAGATTCTAAGATAGATAAAAAAAACTTAAAATAGTTGATGGAACTCACTAGGAGATTTGATGTTGTGAGTTAATTTATTTAGTTTTTTTTTCTTATATATGATCAATGCCTTGTTAAAATGTATGTCTATTTCTAGTTTTTTTTTTGGAATTCTATTCTTTGATATTTCAAAACAAATTGATTAATCTTATGAGTCTCTAATTGATGTAAATATAATATAATATTAATGTAAAGTGATTGATGTTATGAGTGATCGGTTGATATAGTAAAAAAAATGAATATTATGATTTGGGATGCACACCAATGATTCTTGTGTATCACTTGAGAATATATGCAAATTTTTGTGTGATAGAAAATATATGTGGTGGGAGAAATGAATTTTAATTAAAAATAGGCTACATACAACAATTTTAAGTCATATATGCCATCTATACATTAGCTGAAAGCATTTGGAGAGAAAAAAATAAAGGAGGGATTAGCAGACATTTGTGGGCTAAAACTATCATTTATAGTATATCATAGACAACGAAGTTAGGTTTTTGCCCACAATCACCATCCAATTATTTAGAGGCATAAAAATAGAGGAAGGAGCACGCAATGATTTTAGCCTACAATTAGTATTTAATCCTTCCCATTGTTTTCTAAGCATCTTTTTGGTTATAAACGATTGTGTTTTTTTTTGTTATAAACGATTGTGTTTTGAATTGTTTCCTAGAGCATAGATGGTTGGGTACTGCCATATCTTCTCATTTTCCACGATTGTCTAAAGTCTTAAAAAGTGTCTAGCAATTCTAGTAATCCTATAATATTTATCAATTAAACTCAAAGTAGTTTAGTTTGGAGATTAGTTATAGCCAATCAAATTGGTTAGTTGGTGAACAAGTCCCCTACTAGTCATAATATTGAATAGAGTCCCACAAGAAAACTTGTGACATTGTGGTCCGATTGACTTTTGACAAATTTGGCAAATAATCGGTTATAGATATGATCAAACTCATTTTATAACTTTACCATTTTTGCCATGGTAACATAGTATGTGTGTGTGTGTGTGTGTATTCTTTTGCGAAAGAACCTCCTAACTTCTCATTTCATCTCTTTTGTCTGCCCGTTCATGTTCCTTAAGTTCGACTAAGTTGACTCCATGAGGAAGTCTTTTCCTTTATCATTAAATCCTATGTACATTATTACTTGAGGTTTCAATCGGTGTTTTTGTTTTTTCTAGACACCGGCATTGTGTTGCTGGCCTTTGTTGTTCACACATCTTACCATCGTCGTCTCTCAGATACAAGTGTATGTTGGCTTTCATCCCTCATCGCATGCCTTCCCCCCTTCCACTCTCATCTACATCATTTTAACAATTTGGCTTGGAGTATAAGACATTTTGTTTTGGGATTTAATTTCGGGATTAACCTATAGTAAAATTAACACACATTGGAAGGGGTGTGCATTTTAGAGGGAGGAAGATTTTTAGATTTTTAGAAAGAAAAATTTGAGAGAGGCTAGATCATGTATGATTCATAGGGTGCACAACTAATGATGGGGTGTATAGCAACAACAACATAATGAAAAATGGGGAGGGTAGGTAGCATGAGTTTAGTTATATATGTAGGGCTAGGGTTTGGTCCTTACTTTTCGTATTTTATTTGGGTTGGATTTAGATGTAGAAAGTGTATTAAATGTGGGCTATAAAAACTATATAATAATATCAATTGGTGTTTTACCAAAAAAGGGATTATTAAAACTATGGTACATATATATATGTTGATTTGTGTTATTAAATTCTACCCTCTTTGTATTTAATATAATGCCTTTTTAAAAGTAATTATTTCCTTTTTTTTGTTTGTTTGAGAGTAAAATAACAATGGTTTGAAAAAAGTAAAAAAAAAAGTATCCATTTATATTTTTCTTTGATGTTTTACACATTAATCGATCAATTTTTTAATAATAATTTATTTGAAACAATGTCATTGGTTTTATTAGCTTAAAAAAATGCAATCTTCAAAAAATACATATTGTTAAATACACACACATTAATTTGTTTCCTATTTTTAAACAAATACCATCAAACAAGCTTAGAAATAATTTTAATCTAGACAATAAGCTACTCTTGAAAGCTAATTATTGTTTTCATGACAATTTTGGGAACATACCCGTTAAATATCGTTACTCTCATAGCTAGAGATTTATATTGACTATCAGCAAAGCATGGAAATGGCACCCTAAAACGTCCCGTTTTCTATCTCCAAAACATCTCGGAAACATATTCTGTCCCAAAAATTTTTTTGTGTTGGAATCAATATCAAAAGTCTTCAATTATTTTTTTTAAATTGTTAATGGTTTACATCAACTAATGAAGGTAGTAGTTTTGGAATTTTTTTTAACTTTTTTCTCTTTATTTTAGTATATTTGGCCATTATTAAAAAAATGTATATAATTAAGGTTTTTTTTTGTCATTTCCTTCCGTCCCCACATTTAAGCTTCTTTTTTTTGTCCCAGTACAATACTTCAGACTATCAGAGATGAAATTAAAACTTTTTATATGTTGGAATATTAACTCAGGGAAATCTATCAATATTTGACATGAGCTGTGGGGTCCTCTTTATCTCTTTCTTAAGAGTTTATGGTTATCCCCAAGGTAAACACTCAGTCTATACAATTTCAAACCTTATTCTTAAGAACCACTTTCCAATAGAATATAGTACTTGTCTAGTCTTGCTTCTCTAGTGAAGAAGCCAATATATTTTAAGTGCCCCTCTCAAGTCCTCTAAATCACAAGAAGAGGATGCCCTGTATGAAGCCCACAACCTAATGGCATTTTCTCAGCCAAATCAGCCTATAAAAATAATCTCTTGTCGTCCTCTAGCAATTTCATGTCTGATAGCAGTGGTTTCAACATGTGGGGAAAATATTGGACACATAAAAGATCCTCCCCACAACCTCAATTTTTTTTTATATATATTTTTTATGGAGTGTTTTAAGCTCGTCTTTAAAGATTTCTATCAACTAGAACTCATAATATAAACACAAATTGCCGCCCTCTCTGGTGGGAAGGAGTTGAATATTGCACTCATCTATTCTTCATGTGTAATATTGCCTGAATAATTTGGTTTGATTCTCCTTTAGGTCTTTACATCAGAGATGCGTGACCATATTCTGTAGCTGACATTTTCTCACAGTTCTTCAGATCTGTATATAAGGAACACTTGGTTAGATGGAGGAATTGCCATATTATGGGCTATTTGGAAACAAAGAAATAGTGTGCCATTCAAGCACAGGATATTAGACATCAACCTAACTATCCGAGAAGCAAAGAAGTTCTTCTTTCACGAATCTGGCGAGTTGACCTATGACATGTCATCCTTCAAATAGATGCAGAGCTTGGAATCTCAACATGATAGTAGTGTCTGGCTGACACCTCCACCCAACATATTGAAGATCAAGATTGATGCAACCTACTTCAACAGCTTACTTGTAATTGGAATTTTAGAAAGTGACTGCACGGGGAAAGCCCGTCATTGTCGTCCAGAAGTTGAATTTAGGGCAAACACTTATGGACACCCCAGATCTTTGGTGAAACTTAAGTTTGCTTGCTGGGATTATAGGTTGCAGTCAAAGAGAAATTATATTTCAATAAATTTAAAACGCAGCCGTTTGATAGTGCCCGTGACTAGGGCTGTAAACGAGCTGAGCCGAGTCGAATACCCCTAAGTTTGGGTTCGGCTCGTTTAACTAAACGAGCCTAAAATGATGTTTGGGCTCGGCTCGTTTAACTAAACGAACGAGCCGAACCGAGCTTTTAACGAGTCGATCGAGCCGAGCTCACGAGCCAAAGCCAAAAAATGAACCGAGCCGAGCTTTTTTGTTTTTGGGTTCGGCTCGTTTATTAAACGAGTCGAGCCCGAGCCTCACTTTTAGACTCGTTTAACTAAACGAACGAGCCGAACCGAGCTTTTAACGAGTCGAGTCGAGCCGAATATCGAACTGGCTCAGCTCATTTACAGCCCTACCCGTGACTGTCCATGGCGTATCTGTTCGACGGCTGGCTTATAAGAAAAACTAATAATGGATAATAAAATTTTTATGACCCGCTTTACCTCTCGGGATACCGATATGGTAGCCCATAGTTTTCACTATCCCGCCTTGCTTTAAAGAATAATATATGCTTCATCTGGAGCAATTTATTTCCGCCCTGTAGGGCCGACTATATTCTATATCTTATTCCTTAGGTATTAACGAATATCACCATATATAGGCACACGCTCTTAAACATTAAAGAAACCCCAAACGACTAAAGCAACGACCTTCGGAAAGACATCCCCCGACCACTTAAAAAGTGCACGGCAAAAAAAGTAATAAAGTTTTCACCCGATCCTGCCTAATTAGTTAATTTATCCCACAAGCCGGCAATTGACGTCACTGGAAAGGTAAGACTGAGATCAACTCAGCTTTCAAGTTTCAACTGCCCACGCCCACCAAAGGACGGAAGTCCCATTCGGCCTTACAATTTGATCAATATTAAATATGATAAAAATTTAAAATTGTTAAATTTGTAAAAATATATATTTAGAATAAAATTATAAATATATTTTTTGTAACCTTATGAAATAATAAAATATTATTTATAATTTTAAAATAATTATATAACTACCTTAGTAATTACATAGTATTTTGATATTCATTATATTTATAGTTATATAAATTACTGAATATTTGATTGAATGCACCATCCGATCCGACCAATATGGTTATTCATATTTGAACACCCCTAACGATCAGTTTGACTTAAGGTTAACCTCATTCAGATTAAATGAAGAAGATAAACCTAAGTTAGGCGAATAATAGTGAATGCTTTAAAAAGCTATGTGTCTGTTTAATAGGTTAACCGACACAGATATGTTATAACATCGTTTGTTTTGTTGTGAATAGAGGTGAATAGCTAAAATTTATGAATAAAGTAACCTTAACCTTCTTTAACTACCTATTTGGTGGTTATCATTTTGTAAGTGAATGGAGGTTAAAAGAGATTAATTTTTATCCTAGCCTAACTTATGTTAAATTCCAAAATAATCTACTAAATATGAGGAATTAAAAAATTAACTTCCATTAACTTAGGTTAACCACCTTACGAACCAACCATATCTCCCACAACTATAACAATAGATATAATAGTTCTATCTATAAGTTTGGAGTCCCACAACTTTGGGAGAGATTTTGAAGAGGAGATTCAGATTTGAGGATTTTTTTTATTTCTAAATTTGGTCATATATATATATATGATTTTTTTATGTAAAATATAATTAAATGAATATTATAAAAAAAAGGGGGATCAAATATTAGAGATAAAGTCGGTTTTTAAATATCGGGTCAGATTTTTATGTTAATGAATGCAAAAAATAAATTGAAGAGTGAATTAGGTAGGCTAATTTAACTTCAATGAAAATTAGATCATAAAATTTTCAATAAAAGATTAAAATTTATAAATAAAAAACTTATAATTTCTTTTACTTGCCAAATTCAAGTATATAGATAGTCCTTATCCCAATCCGTTAGCATCCCTGCCCACGACTTAGACGACGAGCAAGGAGATTATGAGCACCGACTTCCTCTCCTAGTTCCCTTCCCTATTGACCCCCTGTTCCCTTGCCTTCCTGCCTTTTTCCTCATTCTTATTCATAAAAGAAGCATAAGGTTTTCTTGTACAGTTTCAAATTTATAACTCACATTCTTATTCGACTTCTTTGGGTTCTTTTTCCAACTCCGCATATACTCTCTGCACTGCAACTATTCATCTTAATTAACTAATTGCCAAACTTTTCGCCCGATACAGTACCCTCAAAATAATCAGCAGCAGCTGTTATGGAGGAGGAAAAGCGAATTGAAGACGAACTCAAATACCCAATTATCATATCCGACCGCATCCGTAAAGCCGTTGAAGAATCCATTTTCTTCAAATCCGAATGTTCTGAAGTTGGCAAGCAAGTCGATCATCTTTCCTTAATGCTCCGTAACGCTGTCCGTTTCGCTACCGCTAACCCTTCTATCTACGACCGTCCTATTCGTCGTATTTCCGCCGATGTTTCCAAGAACCTTACCCGTGCCCTAAACCTACTTCGCAAGTGCAAGCGCCATAATATACTTCACCGTCTCTTCAATATAGTCAGCGCCGCTGATTTCCGTAAACTCTACGGCATTATCGACGCTTCGATTGGGGATATGCGTTGGCTTTTGAGTATTCTGGACTGTGAAGGCGCTGGCGGCGCCGGGGTTGGTGGAGGTATTGTTCTTTCCCTTCCTCCGATTGCTAGTAATGATCCGATTCTGTCTTGGGTTTGGTCTTTTATTGCTACGGTGCACATGGGCCCGTTGATAGATAGAATTGAGGCTGCGAATGAATTGGCCTCGTTGGCACAGGACAATGATCGGAATAAGAAGATCATTGTTGAGGAAGGTGGGATTCCTCCGCTGTTGAGACTGCTTAAAGAAAATGCTTCCGCGGATGCCCAAATTGCGGCTGCTACCGCGCTTCATAATTTGGCTAATGATGCCGAAAGGGTCAGATTGATTGTCGACCATCACGGAGTGCCCTCAATTGTGCAGGTTCTGAATGATTCATGTATGAAGTCTCAGATTAGTGTTGCTAATTTGGTGGCTGTGATGGCTGAGCATGATGATGTTACCAGGGAGGAATTTGCCAGGGAGAATGTCATCAGACCATTAGTTTCGTTGCTGTCTTTCGAAACTTTCGAGGATGATGATCACATGTTTCAGTTAGGGAAGCAGAGTATTCATTCTATAGTACAGATCAGTAAGGAATCAGAGAAGCACGGGGTGAAGAAGCATCGTCCCAAGTTGTCTTCTTCGTCCTTCTCTATGTTCACGGATGGGAGCAGAGGCGGGAATTATAGGAAGGAGAGGGAGAATGAGAGTCCGGAGACGAAACGAAGGTTGAAGATAAGTTGTGCAAAGGCATTGTGGATGCTTGCTACGAATAGTATTCTTAATAGTAGGAGGATTACTGAGACCAAAGGGATGCTTTGTTTGGCTAAATTGATCGAGAAAGAACAAGGCGAGCTGCAAAGGAATTGCTTGATGACTCTTATGGCCATCGCTTCTGCCGCTGAATCAAACGCTGATCTTAGAAGGTCGGCATTCAAAAGCAATTCCCCTGCTGCGAAAGCAGTTATTCAGCAGCTCCTACGGGTCATCAAGGAATCAAACGATTCGTCCTTGCGAATCCCCGCTATTAGGTCGATCGGGTCCCTAGCTCGTACGTTTCCTGTGAGGGAGAACGGAGTGATTCATCCACTGGTGCATCAGCTCAGTCATCAAAACCAAGAAGTAGCAGCCGAAGCCATCATTGCTCTAACTAAGTTTGCAGGTCCCGATAATTATCTTTGCGGCGAGCACTGCAAGTCCATAGTTGAGTTCCATGGTGTTTTGCCCATCATGAGGCTGCTGAGAGGAGATGACAGGATACAGTTCCAGGCGTTGTGTCTATTGTGTTACCTTGCTATACATGCTGGTAACCATGAGGCCTTGGAACAAGCTAGGGTGTTGACTGCCCTTGAGGGAGCAGACAAGATGCTGGGTGGCCAAAATCCAACATTGAGAGAGTTGATCGCTAAGGCTATATATCATCTCAGAATGTACTCTGCTAGCATTGATGCTCAAGGGCATCGTTATGTGGTTTGAATTATGCTTTTTAGTGGTAGCGGTCAGCTAGTGATTGGATCAAAGTCTAGTTTAGTGGTATTGAACATGGTTAGAGAGTACAGTAGTTTTGGATAAACCATTGTATCATGTTGGGAGCATTTCTTTACTAAAATGCAACAATTATCACCTCGAGTAAAATTGCCTGAAGCCCATTTTTGTATTGTGCCCTGCAATTTATATTATAACACCCCGTGGTGCTCCCATTTGTAATTGTAAAAAAATATAGACTGAATCAGGATTCCTCTTCTCCTCACTAGTTTCAGGAGGGTCTGAACGTCCGGGCCTGCTTCTGAATGATGGTGGTGGAGGTTCAGCTTCTACGCTTCACATTAGAGACTACTCTCACCTTCTCTGATTTCTCTCAATTGAATCTTTCTCTCTGGGACGCACATAACACAGAGAAAAAGGACTAAATTATAGAATTAAAATTCATGGTCATTGGACATAGAGCAATTACGATGGCAGAGGGAAGGAGGAGAAAGAGTAGTGTATAACTTGAATAGAATTAGAAGCCCCAGAAAGTAACAGACGCGTAATTTCGGCAAAGAAGAGAATGCGACTGCAAGTTTAATAGATATAGATTGATCACATTATTTATTTTCAGTTCAGTGACTAATTATTATATGTGATGATTTTAGGTTTAGTAATTAAAATTTAAAGATTCATCTTTTACTGAATTGTTTTAGGTGCACTAAATAATTTATATAAATTCGGCAACTAAATTTTCAATATTAGGCACTTCATCTATAATAAAAAAAAATCATTTTATTATTTTATAAATTTTTCAAGAAGTTAATAAAAATAATTTTAAAATTACATTTACACTTTTTATTAAAAAATAATAAAGTATTTAATGTATATATAATTAAAAAAATAAGGATGAAATTAGAAAATAAGATTTGAAATTTTTTTAAAATGAATTTCTTTCTTGTATAAAAATTTAATGATAAAATAACATATTTAAGTAAGTTATTACTTTAGGTAAGTTCATTAATTAATTACTATATATAGTAAACTTAATTATTATATATGATAAATGATAGTCATATATTTAAATAGTTACTAAACATAATTAATTTTCAACAAATTACTCGGAGAACAAAAGTAAAAATAGACTTCTATCAAACAAAGTCGCAGAACCCGTGAATAGAATTAAAATAAGGAGTGATTAGACATAGAACGATTACGATGGCAGATGCAGGATGGAGAAAGAGTAGAGCATAATTTGAATCGAATTAGAAGCCCCAAAAGGATGGGACCCATATTTTCGGCATAGAAGAGAACGCGATTGCTGCAAAGCTCTCAAGAGTCCACTAGTTATTATTTTAGGTTGAGTTACATGGCATTATTTTAGGTTTAATAATTAATTGTTATATTTAATAATTTTAAGTTTATTAATTAATTTTTAAATATTTATTTTTTACTAAATTATTTTAGGTTCATTAAATAATTGGTTCAAGTTTAATAATTAATTCTTAAAAGTTCATCACATTATTATTTTTTATTGATTACATTATTTTAGATTAGATAATTAATTTTTATATATTATGAACATGTAAACATACATTTAAATATTACGGAATACATAATCAATTCTTAAAGATTTAGCTTGGAGAACAAAAGTAAAAATAGAATTCTATCAAAAATAAAAAGAAGAGTAAGTCTCACAGTTTATGTATGAAATTCAAATAAGGAGTGATTAGACATAAATCAATTAAGACGACAGAGGCAGGGAAGAGAAATAGTTGTGTATAACTTGAATCGAATTAAAGCTCTTCAGGTTCAACCAACTATTATTTTAGGTTTACAAAAATTTATTACATTATTTTATGATCAATAATTAATTATTATATGTGATAATTTTAGATTCGGTAATTAATTCTTAAATGTTCAATAGACAAAGGTTCATCCCACTGTTTTAAATTTAGTAATTAATTGTTATATATTAATGAATCTAATTATTATATTTGATAAACTTTTAATTATTATATGTGATAAATCTAATATATTATATCTCATGAACATGTGCTTAGATATTTAAATATTTGTTGAACACATATATATAGTAAGATTTATATAATCACAAAAATGACCATATGTCTATAAATAAAACATATAAAACTATACAAATTACTCTGGATTCATCATACTTGTTATATTAAAATATGTTCATAATAAAAAAGTTCTAAAATTTATAAAAATGACCCTGTATCCATAAATAAGAATTATAAAACAAAAAAATGACCCCATTTTATATGTAATTATTTCAAATTACAAAATTAACCTTATTTTTTAATATTATTATTATAAATGATAAAAATGACCTCGTATACCTAAATAAACCTTATAAAAGTATAAAAAATAACCCCATGTAGCAAAATAAATTTTGTAAAAATTGTTAAAAGAAATATCTCATATGCACTTTACAAGGTGCTCCAAGACCATGATATAAGAATTAAATTGGTACAGTTTTCTTGAAGGAATAAGGTCCTTGCGACCTTATTGCCTTGGTGTAGAGATGGCAACAAGGACCCTAGACGTCAAATTAATACCTATTCTCGAACTCGTCTTGATCCCCAAAAATTTCTAATCGATGATTCATTACCCTAATCCCTATAGGGAGACAACCCACATGCCCACCTCGATCCCTGTACAAAATCCCATCCTTGAAACCTGAGAAGTCATTCCCAAAATGCAAATGTTGAACCTCATCCCTGAACCAAGAACAAGTTTACGAAATGCACTGTAACATTAAGGAGATAAAATAAAGGTAAAAAAAATTGTGCAACAAGAGAATTCCATAAGCTAATATAGAAATCCATACAATTATTGGTTGTTGGTGCTAACAGAGCTGCAAATCTGGCTATATTATCATTTACCAATAGGTCACAAATTAATATTCTTATAGATGAAACAACATACATCAACCCTAAAAATGAATTTCCCATGTCAATATCCTTGTAGTTACCTAAATACAAAAAACAATCTCCAACCTTAAAAACAAACCTACCAACTTAGAAGAAATCCATTGATTTAGGTCAATGAACAAAAATTACAATTTATTTACATGAACTAGAGCCCTTAGACAACAAATGATCAAGAAAGAGGGTTGGAGTGTTGTGTCAGCGTTGTCTAGATTGGAATCACTAGATTAAATTTTTCTACTCAAAATTTCCTGAGTGACTAGACTGGAACAGATTCGAAGAAGAATGAAGTTAAAATAGGTGGTAAGAAACACTGGAACTAAACAAGGAATGGCAGTGATTGGGATGTGCGGCATGCAATCTGTCAGTAATAGGGAAGAGAGGAATTGATGCATGGAGCAACAAATGAGTAACAATGACTAGAGGACAAAAGGAGTAGTAGTGGAGATTGGGAGAAGAAATATTTAAAATGATCCCCAAAAATAAAAAAAATAAAGGAAAGTAAAAAAAATAATATATATAACCAGGGTGGGTTTGGGTATAGGGTCCCTATACCCATCCCCATCCCCCACCCTAACCCTAAAATAGTCCTTGATGTTTTTTCTAAAGCCAAACCTAATCCTCAAAATTTCCTCCCAAATCCAAACTCGAAAAAGGAATCCCCCCAAACATGCATGGAGAATTTTCATCCATACCCTGGTGAAAACTTTCACTTCAAGTTTGAAATTGTTGCCTACCTTACCATCTCATTCAAGTTATAGATCACATATGGTTACAATAAGTCCAACCCTGTTGTTATTGATATGGGTATTTCCTAAACCAGACTTCTATACGTATCATTCAACCCTCACTAGTCTTAGACTTTCTCAATCAACCATTGGCCTTGGAAAAGCATCCCAGTCAAATCCATAGGTTACCTCACTCCGAGTAAAACCTTAGTTACTGACCAACTAGCTAGAGTGCTGGGAAAGTAGTCCATGTATAAACTATCCCATGTTTACTTCTCCCCTTATTCTCTATCCTTCCCATACTTCCCTTGTATCTCAACTCTATATATAGGAGGTTCCATTTGTCATTTAAGATCTCTAAAAATTTAATAACAAATCACCTTATCTGTCTATTTCCCTTTTCTAAAATTTCTAATCCCCAAAACCACTTGGTTCCCATTCTTACAGTAACATCAAACATCATTTGTGGGGACCTAAATAAAAATTCATGTCACCTACATAACCTCAAAGTTAACGTGGTTTAGGTTCTAGAAATCTTCTTGACCAAGGTGTTTCTAGAGCATTTTGATTCCTATTAATGACCAAAAAACGATTCTTCTTATTTAATGGGTCTAACCTAAGGGTCTTCAAAATCTTTACAATCCTATGTTAACTAATTTGTTCGAGAACTATGCCAAATTGATGAATTTAATAACAACATGGAAAATCTATATCTAGCTAAGGATAAATCATATACAACATTGAGGAAAGTTGTTCAAGAAAGAATATACACCAAAGGTATGAGTCTAGCCATGATGTTTAATTTGTAAAATCAAGTAGCACTGTTGTAACACCCCTAAAATTTACTACTGAAAAATTTTATTTTATTTAAAAATTAGCGAAAGCAAAAATAGTAAATTTTGGGGATGTTACTGCCACACTTAGTACCAGACCGATTTTTCTCCTACCATTCTAGTACCAAGTGCTAAGGCTTAAAAGAACAAAACACGATTTACACAAATTCGAACTTTTATTTAAATCATAGTAGCGCGTTAATGACGTTACAAAAGACAAAACTCACTATTAGTGGTTACAAGAGTAAAATTATTTAATCAAAGAATTAGGAAGGTTAAAAGAGAAACCTTAAAATCTTCTCAGACAATCCTTACACTCTTACCCGATAACAGCTTGAATAGGACTTGTAACTAACTTGCAAGGGACACTACGCATTGAATAGGTAGGGGGCCACAAACAGAACCATTCATTATTGTGGTATTGAGTAACCCTTTATACCAAACTAAAACGCAGGGCCTGCATGCAACATATCATACATAAACGATGTACAAACGATAACATACGCGGACATAGAGATGATCACAATCAACATAGAAGCTAATACACAATGCAACACCACATACAATAGGAAATGTATAACACAAGGTCCCTTTACTTAGCAATTCCATCACTTACCCAAAAGAGAGACAGGAACCAAGGCCAAACGTATACTATATCAATGGATCATAAAGGTGAAATCAATACTATTGGTCTTAAGTCATTAACTAAACATTATTCAATACCATCTCTCAAATTATATCCATGTGAGTGCGAGAACCCTACTATTATAACCGG
Source organism: Tamarix chinensis (assembly GCA_030549775.1). Lineage (NCBI taxonomy): Eukaryota > Viridiplantae > Streptophyta > Magnoliopsida > Caryophyllales > Tamaricaceae > Tamarix > Tamarix chinensis. The sequence continues at coordinate 23,692,612 of CM060181.1, forward strand.
TGGATTAGAAATACACTCCAGGACAGAATACACATGGCTACTATTATTCGACGGTGGACTGGTCCCTAGGGTAGAAGGCTCCTGGCCACTATTATCGTTGGTGGATTGGTCTGGCCCTAACTCACATGGTGTTATATTATAAGTGATTAGTATATTTTCCATAATTCATTATCATCCAATGTTTGATTTATTGAGCTTAAGATCTCCCACTATTATAACTGGTGGACCGGAATACACTCCAGGGCAACACACACCTGACCACTATTATAACTGGTGGACCGGTACACATATACATCCTCTAGGACAAAATGCTCTTAGCCACTATTATAATCGGTGGACTGGTACAACTGATATAATCCATCTGGGCTTGGCTCAATAATCTTTCACGTTGCATGATTAGTGTTTTCCATTTAAATTAACGCAACAATTCCATTTATTTAACTCGAGGGGGAGGTCACGAACCCGAATACACAAAGGTACACCAATCATATTGGCGCATATAAGCAACACAATACCCTCCAACCATCAACCTAGGGATACAAAGGTACCCTGGTCGCAGTGGTGCACGAGGACACATAGTACCCTACCAACAAGAACACTTAATCCATAAGTATGCATACCTCCTAAATATGTACATAAAGTTAGATAGAGCAAGATTTAGGGCTTGGCTGGGGTATTAAGGCACACCGACAAAATCCAAAATAATTATGGGCTAAACCACGTCCTTAGGGTAAGGATCCCTAAAGAGCCACAATTTCCGATATTGAGGTCTTCCACTTTAATTATTAGTGTCTTAATTCAGGCGACCATGAGAAACACAACAACCACATACTTAATCATTTCCATTTTTTATGTTATTAGTAAGTAATCCTTATTCATATGGTTATCCATGTTAACTTAAATAAACCATTAAAGCCATCCTTTTATCATCCATTTCTGTTTTAGAATTCTTTCCCATTTATTCACATGCCATAATAGGTTATCTTGTCATAATAATAATACTAGTCATAGAATCAAGTAGTCTACATCGAAGGATCATGGAACACGTAAACCCTAACATGTAATTCTAACACATCCAACACACATTTCCATGCATAATTTATAATTAATGCACCTCTTGCATGAATACGAGATAAACATCATACCATACCATTAATTACCCATTCAACCCTACATCATGCATTAATCTTATGATATTCACTAGTTTACCCAAATACCCTTATCCTTATAGTATACGGGGTTATACTTAAATAAGTGATACTAAAGCCATAAACCCTTATCCTGCTATTTAACATTACTTATGTCTTATTATGGATGCTTATTTAATCTATTAACTAGTAATATGCAATTTACCGATTTACCCTTCATACTTACAAAATTATTGAAATACCCCTCTTGTTTGTAAAGTTACCAAGGTACCCCTTTTTACTTACCAAATTACCATATCGCCCTTCATACTTGTATAATCACCAAAATACCCTGTGTATTTGTTAACAACCAAATTACCCTCCATGCTTATTAAATTACCAACTTTACTTTTCATACTTGTTAAGTTACCAAGTTACCCTTCCAGTTGGTTAAATTACCAAATTACCCTTCAAGTTTATTAAATTACCAAATTGCCCTTCATACTTATTAAAATTACCAAATTGACCCTTATCGTGCCAAATTATTAAAATACTTCTCTTATTTACTAAATTGTCATTTTACCCCTTTTACTCACAAAATTACCAAGTTACCCTTCTTTTATGCCAAATTACTAAAATACCCTTCTTACTGATTATTTTACTTTACTCAAAAAATTGCCAAGTTACCATTCTTTTAGGCCAAATTGCCAAAATACCTTTATTACTTATTAATTTACCATTTTGCCCCTTTATATTTATAAAATTTTCAAATCATCCCTTTTTGTGCCAAAATTACCAAAATACCCTTATTATTTAATTAATTTACCAAAATACCATTTTACTCACAAAATTACCAAGTTACCCCCTTTTCTATGCAATTTTACTAAAATGCCCTTCTTACTTACTAAATTACCATATGACCCCTTTTTTCATATAAATTACCAAGTTATCCTTCTTATGCCAAATTTACTAAAATACTCTTACCACATAAAACATTAACACCCTTGGTCCATCTACATCATCTAACACCACCATCTATTATATTTATTATTAATCCCCATTATCACCTATCCTATATACTTATTTAGGCCACACCTTTTGTACAAGAAAAATTACTAAAATGCCCCTATGGCTCATATTAACATTATCTATGCTACAAATGGCCACATTAACTTACCATGTCATATTCATGCATTTAACATTATCATTAACAATAAGACTCCTTCTTTAACTATCATTTCTACACATGACACATAAATCAACATGCTTTTCATTTGAACTACCAATATATGCTACAAATCATAATATATTTAACATCATACAACATGGACATAAATATATTTAAAACCCTAATGTGATAGCATACGTATATCCACACATTTTAGTAGGGTACAATGGTTACCTTATTTCCAACAATAATTAAACCTTACTGGTACCCCAATTAAAGGTTTGAGCTTTAATTAGTAAAAATTAATACCTAAAAATAATATCAAAATTAGCATATTAATTAGAAGAAGATAACTAAAAGAATAATTTTTTTTTTATCAAAAAGCTTAAATAATGCATATTAATACTAGCTATTTTTATACTTTAAAAATTAAGAGGGGATGCTAGGGTGTTGTTGTGGTGGTCAGTTAAGCAGCAGCGGTGGTGGTTGGAGGCGGTGAAGCAAAAACAAGGGAGGAGGATAAGAGGGTAAGAATGGAAAAAGGAGTTAGAGGGTGATGTATAACTCGAGTAGGGGAGAAAATGGGTAGAAGAGAAGAAGAAAAGGAGAGGGAGCGGAGGCATGCCTGATAAGGTTAGGTGTAGGGTGTAGGGGTTGTAGGCGCATGGCTTGTGGTGACAGGAGGGCATATGAGGGAGTGGTGTAGTGGCCTATGTGGCCAAAAATAGAAGGAAAGGGACGAGGGAGAGAGGGAGAGAGCAGGGAAGACTGGCTACCATAGTAGGTGCAAAGGAGGGGGAGGGTTGTAGGTAGGTGCAAGGGGCATGGCTTTGACGGTCGAAGAAGGAAGGAGGAGGGAGGAAGAAGAAGAAGAAGAAGAAGAAGAAGAAGAAGAAGAAGAAGAAGAAGAAGAAGAAGAAGAAGAAGAAGAAGAAGAAGAAGAAGAAGAAGAAGAAGAAGAAGAAGAAGAAGAAGAAGAAGAAGAAGAAGAAGAAGAAGAAGAAGAAGAAGAAGAAGAAGAAGAAGAAGAAGAAGAAGAAGAAGAAGAAAAGAAAGGAGGCAGGCCAGTTGGGTGGAGGAGAAAGGGAGAGGGGAAAAAGGAGGGTTGGGCTGGCCCAACCGGGGAAGGAAAGGAGGAAAAATAAAAGAAGAGGGGAGGTGGTCTGGGCGACGCAGGGAGAAGAAAAGGAAGAGGAGGGACACGGCCTAGCATGGAGGAGGCAAGTCGAGTGGCCCAAGGAAGAAGGAAGAAGGAAACAAAAAGGAAAATAAAGGAAGAAGAAAAAGGAAGGAAAAGGAAAAATGGGAAAATAGAAATAAAATAATTTTTGGAATAAGGGTATTTAATTATTTAGGTGGATAAATTAATTTAATAAATTTATTTATTTAAAATTTAAGATATTAATTTAAGAGGGAGATTTTTAGTAAAATATGGGTTTGAAAAATTATTTAAATAAAATGATTATGATAAAATAATAAAATATTTATTTTATTTTATTAAATAATCATATCCATTTTTATACACTCAAAGGTCCACAAAATAATTAAATTAATTAATTTAAAAATTAAATTGCCCTAAATGAGGATTAATTATTAAATTTTAGGTTTTAAAATTTTGGAGTATTACAACTATGGAAGGGAGTCAACAAGCCGACTCTGAGGAGAAGTGATAGAGAAATACATAGATTTTAGAGGATGTTTCTTTCAACTATTGGCTAAAGACGAGGGGAAGGCTAGAGAGAGCCAATCGGTAAGTATGACCGATACTGTAATACCCCGTATTTTTAAAATCCAGATTTATTAAGTTTAATGATTTTATTAGCATAATTTGATGTAAACAATTAATTATTTTAATTTCGAATCGTTTTACGGATTTATCGATGATTTCGAATTCATAATTGAATGTAATTAATCATTGTCGTTGCGAACCATTCTAGATAAATTCGTTCACGACAATGATTTTATTATATTCTTATGATGTCGATCTTCGGTTAAAAATATATATTCCCGTTCTTTCTCGTATTTTGGTTTTTAATATTTTTAATTCGTTTTCGATTATAACTTCGTCATGTGATTACGACTTTGTTTTGAAGTTATATTTCGTTAACGAAATATATTACTTAAATTATAGAATTTCTATTTAAATAGTTAAATTTATTTTAATAAGTTTATCCGTAGAAAATATTTCCGACTTTAAATTTATTCATTTTCGGAAATCGTTAATATTTTTGGGAAGTTTTAAATTAAAAATATTTTCGAAGTTTATTTATGAATTAATTTTTGGAATTTATTTTTCTTTCGTTTTATGCTTTTTGGGTTTGCGGAAAATCGATTTCGGAAATTATTGAAATTATTCTCGATTTATTAGAATTTGACTTAAATATTTTATTATATGCTTTTAAATAATTTTTTGAGGCTTTATAATATATTCTCGTAAATAATATAAATTCTTATGTTCGTTGGTAAATTCTTCCGAAAATGTTTCCGAAATTCTTTATATAGCTTTTTATTAATTTTAAGTCTTCGGATCCGTTCGAAATAAATTTTCATTAAATAAATTTTAGATAAAATATTCCAATAATATTTTGATATTTTTAGTATTTTATTTTATGTGTATTTGTATTTAAAAAAAAAAAAACCCCCGCAACCCCGCGCCCCGGCCGACCCCCCTCTCCCTTTTCCTTTTTTCTCTTCTCTTCTCTTTTCTTCCCTCTGCTGCCCCGACTCCCTGTTCGCAGCCCTCTACTCCCAAACCCTAGCCAGCCGCCACCTCTCCCCAGCTCCTCCTCCCTGCTCCTCCTTCGTCGACCCCTGGCCTCCAACCTGCTGCCACACACCACCACGAGCGACTGCCACCGGCGAAGCAGCGCAGCAGCCCACCGAAGCGCGCAGGAGCAGCAGCGGCAGCAACGACGAGCCACGCAACTCGCGCCACCGCCCGGTCACCGGAGAGCCTCGCTGACCACCGGCGAGCAACCCTCGGCCTCCGACGAAGCTCCTCCGGCCCTTCCTTGTCCCGATTCGTTGATTTTCGTTTGGTATAATTTTCTGAAAAACCCTAATACGGATTTGATTAATTGAATGTGATTTAGCTTATGAAAAGCTAAATTGATTGTTGTATTATGTATACATGTGCTGTAAGATTTGTTTGGATATATTAATTGTATGGTTTGTGTTGAAAATTTGGGAAATTGAATTTTAGGCCGGGTTATGCCCAAATTTTTCGGATCCGTCCAATTTGGCGATTTTGGATAAATTGATTATACAATATGTTTTTAAATGTGTTTAATTTCATGTCGGAACCGTCAATTTGAGAAATTTATGCGGAATCAATCGGAATTTGATTTCTAGGTCAAAATTCTTGTGTAATGAAATTGGGTTGCGTAATTGAGTCGTTTCGCTCAATTGATTTTACAATACCATTTGAAATGTATTTAATTTCATATCGGAAGTGTTGATTTGGGAAAATTGTGCGTAATTAATCGGAATTGGATTTTTAGGTCAAAACTCTTGCGGGTCTAAATTGGATTATGTAACCGGGTCGTTTTATTCAATTGACTATACAATTTATATTAGGATATATTTAATTACATTTCCGAACCGTCAATTTATATATTTTAGCAAGAATTGATCGGATTTGCGTTCCGGGTTCAAAAACCCTAATTGTACTGAATTGGGTATTTCTTTTATTGGTTTTGAGCAATTGATTATATGATATGTTATAAAATATGTCTAATTGCATTTCTAAACATTCAATTTGATTAAATTAATAGAATTCAACCGAATTGCATTTTCAGGCCTAAAACCCTAGATTTCAAGTGAACTCATGAAATTGATCATTTATATATTTGTTTTTCTAAAATTAAATTTATAGAAATAGTTGGAATGATCCTAATTGTATTCTAATGCCTTTAATTGGAATTAATTGATTCGAATTACCCAAGTTGTGTCGTAGGCTTTAAAACCCTAATTTTGAAAACGGATCGTCTTGAATTGGTTAATCGGAATATTGTTTTGTTGAAATTGATTATTTAGATTTATCTAAAATTAGTGTAATTGTGTTTTAAAACTATCAATTTGAGGTAATCGAAGTGATTTGGTCGATTTGTAGTTTAGGCATTTAAAACCCTAATCTTCGGGGATGGTTTTAAAAAATTGATTGTGTTGTGTGTCTTTTATCAAATCGATTTCTGTCCTTCGATTTTAAATCATTTGATTTATATTTTTAATCTTAATCTTAATAGAGCTATGCTCTTGAGTCCTAAGTTTTGGTACACATTTTCCAAGAAAGATCATTTGTGTTTATTTAATTATAATATGTGAATTGTTTATGGATAAGAAAGTTTCTAACCTAGTTCCGATTTCTATCGGCGATCTAGGAAAGCTTTATTGTGGATCCTCGAGCTAGTGATCTCTCTCTCCCTCTTATCTCGCTTAGCTAGCTTCGGATCCAGGTAAGTTTCTACTTACCTCCACTTATGGGTGTTTCGTAAGGATGTGGCTAAGGTTCTTACGTGTTACGTGACTTGTATGCCTTGGGTGCCTTGTATATGTATCATGTCCTGTTGTGTATCACATGATTATCCTTAACGTGTTTTATGCGTAGCGCAGCTTGGAGTTAAGGTACGTGGTATGTGTTTTCTCATGACATAAATGTGATATCCATACGTGGTGATTATGATGTGCTGTGGCATGAATTAACCCTCTAGGACATGCATGTTAGGGTAATTATTATTATGACATGGAGATGAAAGGATAAAGGAAATAAATGGGAAGTGAGTTGCTAAAGGGGGTATGAGGTTGACCAAAAGGAATAAGAGATGAGAACCACGCATGGAAATTTTAGGGTTTGCATGGAAAGTCCGAGAGTTTGCATGGGTTGGATAAAGCTTGCAAGGGGATGATCGTTACGTGAGAAAAGTTGTATTAAGGTGTAAATAAGCTAAAGGGAGAGTTGTGGAGTGTTTGGAGACTTGGGATGAAAGATAATACGTAGGTTGCTGTAAGGGTGTATAAGGGACCCGATTAGGGTTTTGGGAGAAAGTAGTAATCTGGGAAATGTGGAAGTGAAAATGATTATGGGTGGTCATGGGAGAGAAGAGATATTGGGGGAAAAAGAGAGGGGTTACTTGTGGGAGAAGAAAGGTGCTAGGGTTGAAGTGGCCAACTAGGGTTTTCGGTCACGTGTGGAATCGAGGGGTAAAGCGATATGATTTGGGATTGGATCTAAATGAGATGAGGAGTAGGACGATAGATGGAGTAATGGTAGTGTAAGTGAGAGAAAGTTGGGCCACATAGGTCCAATTAGGGTTTCCAAGGGGAAACCTTAGAGGGAGATAGCATGTGGAGTGGATGTCATGAGGTGTTAGGCCTTAACCCACGCCATTAAGAGTTGGTCTTTATTATGTGTAAGAGAAAAAGGGGAGTGGATAATGAGGTGTGATAAGGGGCGCAAGTGTTCCAAGATATGGGACGGGCCCTCCTGGGAGGACAAGTGTGGATAAAGTTAGCCATGCATGTCAAGGGTAAAATACTTTCAAATAAGATATGTTAAGACACTAATTACTTAAAGAAGAAGATGTTGAGCTGGACCCAGACCGGTCCACCGGCGAATAATAGTGGTTAGGGCCGGGGTGCCCTACATGACCGGTCCACCGGCTATAATAGTGGCCAGGCGCGTTTTGCCCTGCATGATTTCCGGTCCACCGGCTATAATAGTGGGGGATTCCGTGCTCAACAAACCGAACGTAATAACGATAAGACATGGGAAAGACACAAAGTAATTACAGCGAAACATCATGTGAGTCGGGGCCAGACCGGTCCACCGGCGAATAATAATGGCCAGGAGCGTTCTGCCCTGCATGACCGGTCCACCGGCTATAATAGTGGCCAGGCGCGTTTTGCCCTGCATGATTCCCGGTCCACCGGCTATAATAGTGGGGTCCTCGCACTCACATGAATTGATAAAGACTATGATGTGAATTGATTATATTTACCAGAGATCTAGAGAATGACTGAATGAGTCTAACCGGACCATAGCCGGCTTTTATTATCTGTATTACTACATGCTGCTCATTTCCATGAGCAGAGGACTCGATTCGGCTTGGTTGGTTTGGCGTTGTCCGAAAATGCCCGATTGGTTGGTTTAATATTGTCCATGAATGCTCGGTTAGTTTATCTGAATGTCTTACTGGTTTAAGATGTTTGCTGCCACACTTACATGTTTAAATAAATGTTATATATGTTTTGCATGTTATTATATGTGTATGGTAGGACTTATGATGTGGGTTTTGAGTATGCATAATATTATATCAACGTAAATGTACCATGATTCAATATGCACTTGATTTTATAGTTTACGTCTCTCCCATAAGATAGGGTAGTGGGATTTACTCAGTATTGGACCCGTACTGATACTACCTTGGTTGACTGGGTCCTGTGATGATCCACCGATGGTGGGGAGCAGACCTCTTGTGCAGGTTAAGATCGGATACTGTTTTGGGGTGGAAGGCTTGACCGAGTGAGTAGGCGGTCCGGATATTTACCCTTCGGGATTTATTTTGTTTAATTGTTTTCACATTTGGAAGTTGCAAGTATTGTATTTAGATTTCTAAAGGTTTTGTAATTGACTTTAAATTTCTCGTACTCTGTTAAGTGTTTACTATTCGGATTTATTTGGTCGACAGGTTTTAGCCTTGCATCTAACATGAGATAGATGGTTGACATTTATCTTGTGTTAGATGTGGCGGTAACATTTCCCAAATTCGCTCCTAGCTTCCGCTTTAATCTTTCAAAAAAAAATTTCCGGAGTGAAATTTGGGGGTGTTACAGATACACAGCTAGTAGCAAGAATTGATCACCCTTTTAACTTGGAAAATGGTTTACACACCTTTTTCTAAGCCCCTTCCAATGTGAGATGACATAAAGTATAGAAATACTAACACATGGTATGAATATCATGAAGATGCGGGTCACACTATAGGGGGATGTAGGTCATTGAAAGACACCATAGAGGAGGTGATAAGACATGGAAATTTGAGAATATATGTTCAGTCTCAATAGAATAGAAGAGGATATCAGGGCAGACCACCTCCACGACCTACCTAAAAAAGAGTATAACATGGGGTTATCAATATAATAGTTGGGGAGACTCTTTGGCCTAGGTAAGCTATAAGTTTATGAAAGAAAAAAAAATGCTAGGCAAGTTGATTGTCATGAACAAAATAAAAGGGTGAGGATGAATGGTTGGGTTGAGACCTTTAGTAAGAAAGACAAGGGATGGTCAATTATGGAACCAAATGATGACCGTTTAGTAATACAGGTATTCTTAGCCAATTTTACTTTAAAGAGAGTCCTCATAGATAGAGGTAATTCGATAGATGAAGTTTTTGAAAAAAAAAAACTTATAACAATTGAACTTGCCAAAAGCATGCTTGATAAACAAGGTTTCACCTTTGGTGAATTCACAAATAGTATGATAAAATCTAAAGGTTCGGTGAACCTTTTTATAATAGTTGGATGCTAAGGGAATGAAAAAAACAATCAAGACATACTTTGTAGTGGTCACTTGTCCATCAGTATATAACATTATCTTGAGGAGGAAATCTCTTAATAAATTACATACAAACATCTTTATGGCAAGGTTAGTGATTAGATTTCCATTTGGCAATGGTTGGGGGTAAGTCTAAGGAGAACAAAAGTGTAATAATCCATTTGTAGAAATTCTAAATATAAAACTAATAATTATGTGTAATTACTTATAATAATTATTATAGGATGTTTTGTATTAAATGTATTATTTATATGTACATTATTATGGTATATTAGATATAAACTTAATAAGGATGAAATATAGATAGAACTTAGGTTATTAGCTTTAACCATAGTTGGTAACCCAGCATATACTTGTTTTTACTGAGAAACCAGTAACCAGATGTTTTTTCCCCAAATTAGCTTTCCCAAAATTAACCCCTACCCTATTAAGATTTTTGTTATCTGCTACCCATTTTTCCTAGTCATAACCTTATCCCTCACGTCATTGTTCTCCTTCACGTTTTCTTTTCCATTGTTTTCCTCATCCATGTTTTCTTGTCCATCACACAACATCTTCCATTTAAGCTCCCCCCATCTCTCATTATTTTTGGTACTTCGATCCATATGAAAACTAATTCATTGGTTTGTAATCATCATTCATCTTCTTCTTCTCCCTTCTCCCTATATTAGGTTTTGTTTGAACCAACACAACCATCATCGCAACCCCTTGCCACTACCAAGCACCACCATTTTCCCTTCTAAACCATAAGCACTACCTTTCAATCATCCTTCTTGCCACCTCCCAACCATCACCACCTCAAACCATTTATATTATTTCCTCCATTTGTGCTATGATTTATATTTCGTTGAGGTGTATGGTCGTGCATAGAGCTGGAAAAAGTTGGTCCGACCTGACCCACACCGCATAAAAACTAACCCGATATAATCGGATAAATTCATCAACTCCATCCAACCCGGCCCAAGCCCAATCAGACACTAACTGGAATATAAATGACTCGACTTGAACCAATCTCAACCCATAACCCACCATCAACCCTACCTACCATCAACCCAACCTAACTGGACAAAACCAAATTCGATATTAACCAGTTTTGATAATAAAAAAACATGTCTTACTATTTATTTAAAGCTTTTAAAAATATATTATTATTCAAATTTTACTTATTTTTCTTACATTTATTGTGAACTTACTTATTAAGAACAACATTATAAACACAACATTAAAAAGTCATAATAATAAATAAATAGTAATTAATAATGCCTTATTAAGCACATGCTTACATAAAGTTAAACTTAATTATTACCTATGAGGTTGATAAATTAGATTAATTTTGGTAGTCAATGTTTGATTTGACCTAAATCTAAAGTGATTTGATCTAAGATTAACTCGAACTGAACCCAACTCGACCCAACAAAACATAAAATGACCCAGTTCGTCAAGTTAACCTAAACTTGACCCATCAAATTAACTCAAACATGAAATCACCTGAATACTAGCTTGCTTGGCCTAAAGCTAACCCGATAGGGATGTAAATGGAGTGGGTTCAGGACTAGTATGATCATATCGGTACCTGTACCAGATAAGAAAATTTGTAAACAAATTTGTACTAGTACCCCAAATGGGTATCCACTAACACATCAATATCCGTATGCGTTGGATATATATTACTCGAATAATAATTTGTTTACCCATTAATGGATACTATCTGGCGGATAAATCCATTACCCGATAGATAAACCCATTTAGAGTTAAATCAAATGATAATTTTAACCTTAATTTATATTATATTTATTTTAAAATTAAGGATAAAATGATTACGATATATCTGGTAAATGGGTATGGATATGGATACAAGTATGGGTATGGGTTCGAATATGGATATCCCATACCTGTATCCATCCCCAAACCCAATGGGTATTTTTTTCTATCATCCATATCCATTTAAGAATCTGACGGATAAAACCCATCTGATTTCGGGTAAAATCCACCTTGTTTACATCTCTAGACCCAACCCAACAAGCTATCTCAAAATAATCCAAACCCAACTTGACTCAAAATCAAGCTATCTCAACCCAAACCCGACCCAACCCGATAAATTTACCATATACAACCTAAATTTGCAACAACCTAAACCCGAATGCGACTCTACCCAAATAATAAGGCTACCCGAAATGACCCAAACCCAAAATGTTCCAACCTCACCCACAATTGACCCATAAAGAAAAATGGCCTACAAATAACCCAACCTAAGAAAGACCCGGCCCTCTATAACCCGAACTAAACCCGACCTAATTGCCATTTATAGTCGTGCACCCATTATATGCCTTAACCATGCCTCTCTCACATGACACATGCACACATTTTCCTTCTACCTATGTGTATCATGCACAACCTGTACCCTTCTCTCCTTAATTTCTCCTTGCACGCCTATGTGCCACCCACACAACCCATGCATGCACTTCCTCCTCTACTAGTGCATGCATTGCATGCATGACCTTGTTCTCTTCTCCTCATGCATCTATGTGAACCACCACCATTCCTCTTTTCCTTAGCTACATGAAACACCACCAGTGCACCCCTCCTTAATGAGGCAAGAACCATTGGTCCTCCCCTCCTTAGAAACAGCAATAAGTGTCGTTGCTCCCCTCTTTTACAACAGAAACGAGAGGCATTTCCCTCCTCTACCTAACGTGACATTATGATATTGCTTTCTTTGCTCTATTATTCTATAACCTTTTCCCGAGTAAGTTTTAGTTAAATTTGGCTATTATTGTGTTGTATTAGATGCTAATATATGTGTTATTAGGTGTTGAGTGCTTAGGTAACCCTTGAGATAGTGTGGAGAATAAGATCTTTTATGTTATTGTGTAGCTTGGATTTAGGTGAATCCAATCCCAATTAGGACGATAGAATTTATGTGTAAGCATGATAGATTATTTATATCTAGAATTTTGATAGGGTTTTATATTATTTAAATGTTATAAAATGAATGATAAGATGGTAATATGCTCTTAAGTTACTCCATATGTTCGACTTATCGTTAATTATGAGCGATATGCATGTCTAAGGTTCTGCTTAAGTTTGGATCTTGCCAGGATATTATGTTATGCTACGTTAAGCATTCTATGATTATCATTTCATGTGTAGATAGAGTTGATATAACTAGTATGACATTATGCATGCACAATTAGGGTTAAAACATGATAATTACTACTCACATATTTTAGGGTAGAAATTCTTCCTTATATGCACCATGATGTTAAATGACATCTTAAATGTTATATCATACCATAAATATGTATGTAAGTGTTTCATGGAATATATGAATTTTTAAAAACACATTATTAGGGTTTGTATACGTATGTTGCTAAATGCCTGCATGATAAAAAAAATATAGTCAATTGCTAAATTTTAGAAACTACCTACCTAATAAAATATGGTAAATTATGATATTTTATCCTTTTCATGATAAAATTTCATATTAATAATACTTGGTACAAAATTGGGTAATAATTGTGAAATTTGGGTTTCAAGGACATTTTGGTCATTTTTGACTTATTATACCTAATGTGAATAATTAGACATTTGATGGTATTAGACTTTTGAGAGTATATATTTAATTTTGACTTTGACCTTAACTTGGATCGTTGACCTTAGAGTTCACTTGAATAATTAAAAATAAAGAAAAATTTGTTAAGTATGAAAATGGAAGTTTTTGTGCAATATGTGATATTTTTTATCACTTCATAAATCATTAATACTTAAAGGGAAGAACTCAAGGTTAGAAATGGTTCATCTCTAGGATTATCTACCCTATATATGAGGTGTAGCCCTCATTTGATTTTGGTTTGTTGTTGTGCTGATGTGCCTTAATAAGGTCATATTCTACTCCATAGGTGACCTACAAACCTTATAGGAGGTATCAATACTTGAGAATTTGGTGAACAAGGTTGGAAGATACTATATTTCCTATGTGTGCTAGTATAACCACGAGTACCACAAATGCACTTGGGTTATAGAGTAAGTGTATTGTGCTGCCTTCGTGAACCAATATAACTAGGTGAACGTTAATATCCCTAAGTTAATTATATCCCTCTCAGGTAAATACAAATGGAAGTAACTATTGTGTAAGAATTTAAGGCAGATTTTTGTGGTTGTAGTTCAATAGTTGCCTTAGTGCCCGACCTTGATATTTAGAATTGATTTGATTAGTCAGTGTTGGCCATGGGTTTTGATATGGCTATTATATATTTACAAATGACTATATGAAGTCCATGGAGTGGCACAAATCATATAAGAGTGAAAATGATAACTAGAGGTCCAAGGAAGAGGTTCCATTCTCAGAATGAGCTTATGAGTCTAAGAGTTAGGGCAAACTAGTATTGTACTTTCGGGTGCTAGTTTTTGTTGCAATCGATTTTTCTTTGGATTTTTATATCCCTTATTATATTTGTATATCAATGTGTACGTAGTATAATTAACTATAACTCTTATCTATGTTAATATCTGTTATTTCCACTATATTGTTTTGGATATAGCTTGTTTTGAACTTTATCACTTAGCATAATAAAGGTGAGGGAACTAGACTTATACTAGGTGTGGTGGCAACAACTATTATATTTGTAATTAATGCGTCCACAAAAAAAAAGTAGTAAAATAGGGGTATTACAAGAAGATAACTATGTAGTGTTATGCCATCAAACTAAAGATGAAGCCAAAGAAATCAAGGGAAGAGAAAAAGGTTGAAGGCATTAATGAGAATCATTTGATAGAATAAGATTTTGTCTTGGATAATATGAGTACTATATCCGAGGGGGTGATTTGGAAAGCTATAGAAACATAACCAATCTAGTTGGACAATAATAAAGAACATTGAGTTGTAATTGGCAAAGGGTTGGTTGAGGCTAACAAAGTAGAGTTGGCAAATTTTGTGGCAAAGAATGTAATTTTTTTTTCATGGACAATGGCTAATTTTTATAGAATTCCTTTAGAAATTTTTGAGCATAATATAGAAATTTTGATTGGGTACAAGTTGGTTAACCCAAATAAAAAGGGCAATCTGTGTAGAAAAACACTAGGCTCTTAAGCTTGAAGTTTAAAAGCTTTTAAAGTCAAACTTTATTCTTAATGTGACATATTCCAATAAGATAGCTAACCCAGTGGTGGTAAATAAATCTAATGGTAGATGGAGTATATGTGTTGATTTTAGAGACTTGAACAAGGCCTACCTAAATGATGGTTACCTTTTTTTTTTTTTTTGATTTATCAATTGATTCACTCCATTGTTGATCACAAGTGTTTAAGCTTTATACACCCTTTCTTAGGTTACCATCTGATCGAGCTAGCTAAGGAAAATAAAGATAAAATTACCTTTATAATTAACGATGGCCTTTAATGCTATAAGGTTATGCCATTCAAACTCAAGAACTTAGGGGCAAATTTTTGGAGGTTGGTTAACAACATCTTTAAGGGGCATATTAAAAATCAAGTGGAGGTATATATGGATGGAATGATTGTGAAAAGTAAAAAAGAAAGAATCACACACTAAGGATTTATATGTTACTTTTGATACTTTAAGAAAATTTAAAATTAAATTGAATCATACTAAATATGTCTTTGGGGTTGGCATTGATAAGTTCTTGGGATTTATGGTGCCTACCAAGGGAACTTATGTTAACCTTGAAAAATTGGTAGTTGTATTGGATATGCAGGCTTCAAACGATAAGATTCACATCTAATATTTGATAGGAAAGTTCATCGCACTACATAGGTTCCTATCTAGAAGGGTAAACAAGAGCTTACTATTTTTTCAATTTTTAAGAGACAATAATGATTTTCAATGGATTGTTGATTGCCAAAAGGATTTTGATGATATTAAAGGATATTTGGCCAGATTATTAACTCTCACTTCTCCATTTGATGAGGAGATTTTGTATCTCTATATGGGAGCATCAACATTAGTGATTTCTTCGGTATTGGTAAGAGAATATTTAGAGGTTGAGACACAAAGACCAACATACTTTATAATAAAGGTATTAATGAATGCTAAGAATTGGTATACTAATGTGGATAATATAGAATCCACTCTCTTAATAAAGTTTAGAAATTTAAAACCATACGTCAATTCTCATACCATCATCATTTTAACCAAGGTATCATTACTTATTATTCTTCGTAAGCCAAAAAAATTATAGGAGATTGATAGTTTGGATTATTATGCTTATCTAGTTTGACATCTATTATAAATTGAGACCATCCATCAAGGGGAAACCATTGGATAATTTGATAGTAAAATGTTCATTTGAATAAGAACTGAATGATTTGCTGACTTTATGGGAGAAAGGATAGTGGACACTTTATGTTGACGGTGCTTCTAACAGCCACAACTTGGGTGTAGTGGTAGGAATAATATATCTAAATGGTATAATTGAGGAATAAAATTTTTGATTTGGGTTTAATGCAACAAAAAAATGAGTCATAATATGAGGTGACCTTGATTAGCCTAAGGATGGCTAGGGATTTGAAGGCATTATGATAAAGCTTTATAGTGACTCAGGCCTAATGGTAACCCAATATAATGAACAATATGAGGTATGGGAATAGAACATGGACAAATATCTAAGAAATTTAATAGAGACTACCAAGTGATTCACTTCTAATTAATTGGATCAAGTTCCTTGGTCAACTATAGCCTATGCCATCGCAAAATTGGCACAAGAAAACACATATTCCATTCTCATAATGATTAAGGTAGAATTCATGCAATAAAGGTCAATTGAGGTTACCAAGGAGGTAGTTGAGTTGATGGAAAATACAAAGTCTTCTAAGACACAAGAAAAATGTATCAAGGATTTCATAGAATATCTTGAATATGGGGCTCTGTCAAGGAATAAGATACAGTTGTTTGAGTTAAGAAGAAGGCGAATAAGTATTTTAAGTCACTAGGGAAATTATATGAATGTTATTAAACAATGCCGGAATTAAAGTGCATATATAGGGTCGAGGGATAGAAGATCGTGTAGGGTATTCACTCAGGAATGCATAGGTTACACCAAGTTGCTATATCTCTCTCATTAAAAACACTCATATAGGGCTATTACAAGAAGACAATGTACTGACATGGTGAAGAAATGATTCATCGATGTCAAAATTGTTTAAAATTTACACTAACCCAAAATGTTCCAACAACCAAGCTTCAACCCATTGTCAGTCCATGGCCTTTCACTATATAGGGGCATATATTTTTGAGACCCTCAACCTAGGTATAAATGGATTAAAAATATGACTGAATGATTCAATTACCTATATATGATATCTAATAATTATACAGTCCAGGTATATGTTAGAAAAAAAATTGTCACAGTAGCCATTGATTATTCCATGGAATGGGTGAAGGCTAAGACCCTTGCACACATTAGAAATACCTTCTTCAAGCAAACTAGATCACTAACAATTCAACATTATTGATAACAATGTCATCCTCAACTAACCAATTGATGCGGATTACCTCACCTTTAAGTTTTTTGGTGATGGGAGGATCTTCCCAGATAATCAAATTCAATTGACCCCACTTTAGCAATCTCATGGTTCACTTCCTCATCGGAAGAAGTATTATGACTTCTATTTTTAATAGATGTCTGGGGCTCTTTGATTATTTTATGTTCCTAAATTTGAATAACATAATATTAAAGAATATTGTTATGACCTTAAAATTTGAATAAATACCGAAAAAGGTTGACACATAGCTGAACTTTCACTGACTAACAAATATAAAGGAATACCAATCATCCTCCATCCATTTGGTGACAATTGGCCCATACTAATCTAGTAGACCTTGAAAAAATTCCTTATAAAGGGGTGCAAAAAGGAGAACATACCAACATATAAAGCCTCAACAATAACTATGATACATCCCTTGTGATGATCATTATCTTAACCATTGGGTATAGTATATGTTTGGAAATATAGTATAAAGAGTGGAAGTCCTCAAGTTAAGCAATAGTAGTAGTAGAGACAGGAAAATTATCCTTTATTTTTTTTGTAGTCATAATGGAAGAATGAAAAAAGGAAGAATAAGGATTTGGTGTTTAAACTCAAAAGAACAAGTGAATGAGAAAATTTACAAAAATATTAAAGAGAGGGAATTTGAAGAGGAAAGAGAAGGTGTGTTTAAAATTATTGTTTCCAAAGCATTCAAAAGCGTGGTAGATTTAACAAGATGAGGAAGAGATATATTGTTTAGTGTTTTGGAAATGCTAATTCAATAAACACGATGGTTGTCTGGAAGTTTGGATCGGTGTATACTACCATTCACATTGACACTAAGAGGAGTTTTGACACTTAAAGAAGTTGTTGGAGTTAATGGTGTTGGTGACATAATAAGGGGCTTGAGTAATGGAGGGTTAGCGAATTAGGTTGAATATTACAGTAGTTAATATATTATAAATAGTAAAATTAAAGATAGGAAATGAGGTAAAAGAGAAGAAAAAGGAAAGCTTAAATAGAGGTGAACCTGAAATGTTTGAAATATCTTAGGGAAAATTTATAAATAGGAGTGTCAGAATCCATTATCTAATAGGACACACCATCAATCATGAAATTGTGAAATTGAATTTTCAGGAACATTAAAAGGCTGGTGATGGGACATTATATAAGGAAACGACAACTAGGGAATTATTACAAAGATAAATAGCTCAAATTCTCATGAAATGAGTGGATTAGATTTTCTCTAACTTATAAACTTAGACATATGTCATAACAATCATTTGCCTAGAATTCAAAATTACCCAGTATACAAAATTTAAAACACCATGGAAAGACCGATGGACTTTGTAATTCTCTCTTGGTCAAGTTTGTATTTCCCCCGACATTTTTTTTATTTCCCCATGATCATGTTTTATTTTCCCAACCTTTTTTGTCTTTTCCCTAACCATGTTTTATTTCCCCTCGACCAAATTTTTATTTCCCTAGTAATGTTTTAATTCACCTCGGTCAGGTATGTAATTCCCTCCCAGCAATATCTATAATTTCCTCCCAATAATATCTATAATTTCCTCTGACAATATTTGTAATTTCTTTCTGTATGTAAATATCTATAATTCCCTTTGCAACCATATCAGCAACCATATAAGCAATTCCCCTAGCAATATTCGTAATACCTCATCTATATTGGTGATTCTCCTTGGTTATGTTTGTAATTTTTGCAGTGTACATACCTTTAGAAAACCAATGTAGGGAGTAGATAGATGCATGTAAGAATAATTTCCAAAAGTCAATGGATAAGGAAGATTCAATTTTTAAAGGAAGTGATGATATAAGTATTTTCAAAATTTACCCTAAAGAGCATACAAATATTTCTTATACTAATCCCCATGGATAGGGATAATTCAAATTTTGAAGGTAATGATGACATGAGTATCTTTTAAAATTATGTTTTTATACTTATCGGTCACTCCAAATCATTTTTGGACATTCTCAATCTATTGTTGGCCCTAACCGAGCAGCCCAATTAGCTCCATAGATTACCTCACTCCGAGTACAAGCTTGATGACCAACCGACTAGCTAAACTAGTAGAAAAGCAACCCATGTATAAATCGATCGATGTTCACTTCTCGGCCCATGTTCACTTGTATCTTACTTTGATTAATAGAAGGTATTGTTTATCATTTAAGACAACTATCATTTTAGTTACCAATCACTAAGGTCATAAATGAGTTGAGCCAGTTCGGTATTCAGCTCTACTTGACTCATTATAAGCTCGGTTCGGATTATTCGTTTAATTAAATGAGTCGAGCCGAGTCCGAACTTGAAAAAGGTTGGCTCAATTCACTTTTTGACTTTGGCTCATAAGTTTAACTTGTTAAAAGGTCGGTTTTGCTTGTTCGTATAGTTAAACGAGCCGAGTCTGAGCCTTATTTTAGGCTTGTTTAGTTAAACAAGTAAAGCTCAAGCTTAGGAATATTTGACTCGACTCTACTCGTTTATAGCCTTACCGATCACTTTTTTCTCTATTTTCTTTCTCCAAAATTCCTAATCTCCAAATTCTCTCGTTTCCTATTCTTACAATAACAGTTATTCGTCAAGTTTGTCCCCGGTCGAATTTCCAAACCTAGGGTGGTTCAGCAAATCTAACTTAATATTTTAACAGTGCTGGTAGAATGAAGCACATACTTCAGACCTGCATCTCCTTTTTAATGGGAACTTCAAGTATTATGGGAAAAATAGCAAGATTTTGACACTGCGTCTGTCTCCTTATACGATGACAGCGTAGCAAAATGTGAAGTCTGGCTCACCAAAGGCATATCAAATTCAAAATCAATTTGCTGTCCATATGGGACGAGGACGCCTTCGGGGGGCGTATGCAGTGGCGGGATGAAAACAACAAAAAGGGATTCAACGTAAGGTCGAGAATCACTGATTCACAAACCAATAATTGAAGATTTACTAGCAGTTGGTACGGAAAAAATATATTAATAATTGATGAAAATGACGGCGAGAATATTTTACTGGTAATGTCCAATTTGAAACTCTCCACCCTCAAGCAAGCAACAATACAACAGAATAAGGCCTAGACGCTTCATCTAAGCTGTCACCTATCGAAAAAGACCTGATACCCAACGCATATTGCTTAATACATGTTTGGTTTGATTTGGAATAAATTAACTTATTTATCTATATTTGAGAAGACAAAAAAAATTATAGTTAGATTAATAATGGTTAAATTTTACCCTTTTTTATTAATCTCTAAGAGATGAAGATAAAAAAAATAATATTTTGTCTAATTTAATAAAAAATTCTTTCACTTTAATTGAATATAAATATTATTTATTTTATTTTTTAACTTTCAATCATCTCAATTCAAATAAAATTAAAATTATATTAATTTTAAATTATTTAAATTAAATTAATATCGTTCGAATAATATTTAAAAAATTAATCCAATTTACTTTTATTTTACATAAACTAAAATTTTAATATTTATTATTATTATTTAAATTTACCACAATTTTAACTAACAACAACTTATTGTCAATAAGCCAACAAACCGAAGAAACATTCGGACCGGTGTTATCCCCTCTCCCACTTTCCTCTCTCTCTCTCTCTCTCTCTCTCTCTCTCTCTCTCTCTCTATTTGTTTTCATCCGTCAAAATAAAGAAATAATAGTGCCCTGATTGGGTCCCTCCCCGTCGAGCAGTGGTACAAAGTGGCATTAATAGTGGGCCTCAATGTTGTCTACGTTCTATAGTGCCCTGAGATTTGACATTATGCAACCCAAAATTATAGGGCAAATTGGCAAATTACCACGCATAGATTTTAAAATAATCAAATGTCACATTTGATTCTAAAGTGATAAAAAAAATGGTCGGTCAGTTCTTTTTTTTTTCTTTTCAAAATTGAAGAGGAGGCGCCTTGAAAATGACTCTTATTAATAAAAAAATAATTCTGATAAAATATATTTGAGAGGTGTTTATAAATTTTATCATAATTAATGTTTTTCCATGCTTTATAATATTTTATTATAGTTCAAATTATATTGTTTGATGGTAAAGTATACTTTATTTTATAAATATAATAATAATAGTATTTAGTTTTTACATAAATATTATCATAATAGTTATAATATTTGAACTATAATAATAATAATACATATTATTTTAATAAATAATTATTTTTATTTTAAGAACAACAAATATTAAAAATAAATATTTTAATTATAAACAATAATTATATAATAAAAGTATAATCATCAAAGGTAAAACCCAATTTTTCAAAACCCTAATTATCTTACACAATTAGGCTTGTAAAGCACTTCTAAAATTTCTATCATCAACACTTATTCTGTTTGTAGCAAATTCAAACTTTCTATCACTTATTTTATTCATTTAAACGATTCCAATTGTGCGATTTTTGCCTATTTCGATTAATTTTAAACTTGTAAATCACTGTCAAAATATTTATAAAATTATCCATTAATGTCCCATGTCATTCATAATAAATTCGAGCCTTTTCCGGTTCATTTCATTCGTGTGTGAAAAATGTGATTTTTCGCAATTCTTACGATTTAAGTATTTTCATTTATTTTAAAACATTTAAACTTTGTAACTCATTCCTAAATAAACTTCAACCACATTCTTTTATTCAAATGATTTCCGCATTATTTTCAAGATGTCTATTGATTATTTATTCACTTGCATTTTTTATTTGCCAAAAACCGCATTTCACACTATTTTCGATCTTGGTTGTATTTCACATGCTTTTACTCATCTAAAAGTTATTATCACTTATAAAAATATTCTATGCTTCAATGTTCATCCTAAACATTTTTAAATTTATCAATTTCTTCTTAATCTCTAAGTTGCAACAAATTTTTGCGCAATGAGACAATTTTAACCAACTTATCTGCTATAATCCATTTTTAGTTCCATGCGAATTTCAAAATCAAATAACTTTACATATCTAACTTTCTAAAATTATTCTGTGTCAATCTGATCCCTTTCGGGTTATCTTTTGTTCATTTCACATATTTGCAAAATACAACGTTTTCAAATATTTTCTTATTTTGTTGTTTTTATTTGTTTTTCATTTATCCAACTTTAAATCAATTTTGATATCAAATATTTTTATATATTTGGGTTTATTAAAAAAAATTCTGCATCTTGATTTTTATAGGCTTGTCATTTCTAGCAGAAATTAGGTATACTTCTAATACACATTAGTTGTACTTTTAGTGTAAATTAGTTGAACTTTTAGTATAAATTAGTTATATTTTTGGTGCAAATTAGTTGTACTTCAAGTAGAAATTAGTTACAAATATAGTAGAAATTTGTTGTATTTCTAGTACAAATTATTTTCACATTTAATACAAATAATTTGTAATTCTAGTATAAATTAGTTATAATTGTAGTACACATTAGTTGTACTTCTAGTGCATATTAGTTGTACAACTATGACAAATAATTTGTACTTCTAATGGACACTACTTATAATTGTAGTACATACTTCTAGTATAAATTAATTTTATTTATAGTATAAATTAGTTATACTTTTAGAGCAAATTAATTGTACTTCTAGTATAAGTTAGTTATACATATACTGATATTTTATGTAAAAAATTATAATTTTAAAACTATTAAATAAAATTACTAAAGGGATTGAAATTATCCAAAATACAACAACAAAAACATTTAAGTTACCCAATATCTAAAAATTGAAAGAAATGGGTCGTAACAAAATCAAACTATCATAACTTTTTTTCTCAACTTGAACAACAATGTTGTTGATAAAATTATAATATAATATTCAAGTTATATAATATATATTTTAAAAAACAACAATAGTATGTAGATATGACTTATATCTTGTTCTCTTTGATGCCATAGTTAGGGTTGGATTAGAATTTGATAACTCAAGATGGGTAAACTAAGATTGAGTGGTCATGTCATCATCCATTCTTTTACCTCTACCCCTTGCCCACCGCTAGAGAAAAATACATAGACGACAATTAAAAGAGAGGTATACGCGATAGTTTGTGCTAACCGCCTAATCTATAGACGTGTATCTTATATATGTTGGTTCTAAAAACAGTTATATAATTTTTTTAAATTATACTTAAAATTTATTAGCGCCATAATATATATAACGTATAATATACATAAAAGCTGCCATATAATATACATATAGAGGACATGGATTAGCTAAAACTACCGTGTATACAGTTAATAAACTCCCAACATTCTAAAAGGGGGTATACATGGCCATTTGGGCTAATAAATGTCATGTATATGCACAAATACACGAGGGTCATTGGCCTAAATCGCCATGTATACCCATCTTAGAATGTTGGGAGTTTATTAATGGTATACACAATGGCTTTCACTAATAACCATTGCATATTTCCTATTTTTTTATATAACATATATAATCATTATCATGCATTTTTTTATGCAAAAAAAAAAGGACTGATGTTTCCAAGATACTTTTTATAACATCCCCAAAATTTGAAATTAAAAAAAATTAAGCAGAAGCATGAAATAAACATAATGGGTGTTACCACCATAATTGAGATAAATATGGCTTACAAACCATCCTTACATTAATTAAAAAGAAAAAAAAATGGAACATGAAACATAACAAACATAAATTGAGGAAAATTTCAAAAACATGAGTAAGAGTTTTGGAGGCTAACTTTAAATTACATTATTCAAATGCATAAAGCAAATATTCTGGGAGAGGAATCCCAAAATGATATCTAGGTTAAAATAAGAATCGCATAACATGACTAATAGATCCTACCCCTACATGAGATAAAATCACTCCTCACCAATCAAAGTGTCATAAGCAACATAATCATCTAGTAGGTCCTCCATGACCTACATAAACTCAACCAAGTCTTTTACTCATAGGAATAAGTAACACTCATAAAAAGTTTACTCACTATGCTACATAATGAGAAAGGTAATGATATAACCATAACCAGGTACACATAATGCAAATCATATAAAAGCATGAGCGAGTATGTTACATAATGTCAAATAATACTAATTTTAGAAATCCATCATTAATTAAAATCACAAACCATTTTCTTAATACATTGAGTCATGAAGTCAATTATTTTTAAACTGGTAGAACTGTCCGAAGTACCTTTTAGGAACAACACACCTGAGCTACTATTATCATCCGGTGGAATGGACCTAATACCTCTTAGAGTAAAACGTCCACTATTCTTAAACCAATAGAACGGTCTGAATTACCTTTTAAGGAAAAAAAATATACCTAAACCAATATTATTGCCTAGTAGCATAGACCCAACACCTCTATCTAGACACGTAATATTTTGCTTTGAGTAATTAATATCTTGTTCATTATTCTTATCTCAAGATCATATTTTGGTTTACGTTGAGCTTAAGAAACCCATTATTCTTAAAACAGTGTAATGTTTAGGAGCACATATCGAGTAAAATACATCTGAGCTACTATTATCATCCAATGGAACAAACATACAACACATCAACCCCGGTTCACATAATCTTTCACTTTCAATAATTTGTATATTGTTCGAGGTGTTATTTCTCAAGGTCCTCATATATACGCACAAGTAGGCATGAAAAACACATAAAATACCTAAACATAATGATGCAAGAGAAAACACTAAAGAATTGGCTTTCATAATTATGGAACCAATTGTTTTTCATTTGAAAAGTGTATCCCGTAAATTTGAAGACCAGCAGATGGCTACGTTGCTAGAAACGTAACAAACAATCAACTAAGTGTCTATGTGCATATGCATAGCATGCATGGAAGGAGTGACCACATGTATGAGGAGCTTCTTTGCAGAACTTTTGAGAATTATTAAGTATTTTAGCTAATTTATTAATTAATTAGTAAAGTTGAAGAATAAATTTAGTATAACATAGCACAAAGTTAGCATAAAAGTAGCATAATACCTTTTGGCTTGGAATCTTTTCAATTATGCTTTAGCTAGTGGTAGAAAGGTTATAATATGCATGAATGTCAAGCATATTGTTTATGGAATGAATAATTGAAGCTGAAGATCAAAATTGAATGAATTATATATAATTTCAAACTCAAGCAAATCAAATCTATGTGAACGATTTGGCTTGAAAGTTTTAATCTCTTAGTCTGTGTAAATTAGAGATTAATCCATATCTTTTATACTATTTTTAATCCATATTTTCCTTCCATAATTACCATAAAAATCCTCCTCTAATTCATGGTTAATTAAATCCTTAATTCAGTATACACAACCAAAACCCTAAACCATCCATTCGAAACCCTAAACCATCGATACAAGCCAAACGCCACCTTATTCCCTCTTTTCAAACCAAACCCTAACCCTAACCCTAAACCACGACTCTAACCTTCATCCAAAACATAACTTTCAAAACCAAACATCATCATTAATCCATCATCGAATGCATATGCTAATTAGTGTGTTCCATTTGAATCATCATCATTGTTAAACCATCATCATCGCTCTTCTACCATATTCGAACCACCATCATCTTTATTACATCACCTTCGAAGCTTTAATCTCTTAATTCACCATCACCTAGCCTTTATCATAATCTCTAAACTCCATTCGAACCTTAATCCCACATAATTGAGAATTACACCCTCCAACACATATCACATAATTATTTTGATGGAAGGTTGCATGGGCACTATTGATGGAGAGAAGTGTGGAATAGGTGGTGTGGTGGTGCTATGTTAAGTAGGAAGGGGTGGAGGAAAAGTAAGGGAGCTCAATTAGGGGTGCATGGAAATGATGGTAGGGGTGGTTATACTAGTGGCAACGAGTGGTAGTGGAGAGAATGAATAAAACAAAACGGAGTAGGATGGGCTCTCTTTGACATAAATTGAATGAAAGGATAGAAATGGAGAAAGAGAAGTAGGGGAAGAGTGTTTTAGGAATTTACACGCACACACATACACACACAATGCATAGTTGCTGGAGGTCGATAAGAATAAAAGGGGAGATGGAGAAGGTTGTTGGTAATGGGTAATGTTGGCATGCGAGGGAATGGGTGAGAAAAAAAAAAGGAAATTGGTGGAGGGTCAGGGGATAGGTTAGCATGGTTTGGTAGCATAGAAGGTACACGCGTGAAGGCTGTGCATGGCGATGGGCTGCATGGTTGAGAAGGAAAAAGGAGGGGACGTGATGGGCAGGTATGTAAGGTTTGATTTAAGAGAATGGGGAAATGGTAAAAGGAAAGGAAGATGGAAGGGATGATGACGTAGAAGGGAAGAAAAAAAAAAGAGAAAATAAAGAAAAGAAGGGGTGTGGGTTGGACTGGGGCAAGCCAAGAGAAAAGAAAAAAAAATAATAGGTTGGGTTAGGCATATAGGCCGAGGAACAATAAAAGAAAGAAGGAAGGTAATGGATTGGCTGGGCGTAGCTTAAGAAGAATAAAAAAGGAAATACGTAAAAAAAATGAAAGAAGAAAAGGGAAAAGAAATAAGAGAAAAGAAAAAAAAAATGAAAAGGAAAAAGGAAATTGTTTTAGTTTAGTATTAGGATTAGGTTTTCATTTAAATTTTTAGAAATCATTCTAACACCTTATCTATCAATTATATAGTGTTGTATTAGGCTAAAATAAAATAAAATGACCCAAAAATAAAATTTTAGATTGGGTTAAAAAGTTGATTAATCAAGCTTAAAATTTTTGGGTATTACACTTTCATCAGCATCAACATGTGTCACATCCAAAACAAGCTGTCAAACTTCATAAGGTTCTTATCAAAATAAATGATTTTATAATTTTATTATATACCATGCTTACAAAATCTTGTAAAAAAAATCTTTTTCATTCATATTTACACTACAAATATGAAAAATTAAAAGAACACATATGATCCTACAAATTATCATCATAAAAACTTGTAATAAAATCTAAAAATTCTTTCCTAACTTCATTAATCTTTTTATTATCATATTTAAGAAGCTCAAAAGGTTTATAGACCTAAAAAATATGGAAATTACCATGATAATATCAATTTATATGGCTAACCATAATTAATATGAACTAAATAAAGTAAATACATACTTGCCCCTATCTCGTGTAATAATTACAAATGATTTCCTTCATGAATATCATGACATAGTATCCACAACTTACATAATATTATTTTTATGGACAATAAATAATAAAACATAAATTACATTATCTTATTAGCGTATCATACTAAATACTGAAAATTAAATGATAATGATTCTTAAATGACAAAAAAAACTACATTAATTTTTTTCCAAGACATACGAGGTGGCAGTGCCTTTCCTTTTTGTGACCCAAAATAAGTTTTGAATGACCTAATTGATGCACATAGCCATATTTTTTTAAAAAAATGTTTGTTTGTATGAGTCATTATATAGATAAATATTTACCATTTAACAAAATATTTTGGATCAAAAAGAGGATTTCCATCAAATGAATCCATCCAATATGTGGTACCTAAAGATGGATACAATATCACTAGTACTCAATGCATGTCAAAGGAAAATGGAACAAATAATAGGGACCATAGAGCCATATTCATTGCCTTTACCACATATGGAACAAGTTCAATATCAGCATTTTTATTTGATATCGTCTAAACATAGAAACATTTATACATTAGACCTATCTAAGACATTAGATAATAAATTTTCTTTCAAGAATCTATGATGATGAAAGAATAATTATATATTTAATATCAAAATATTTCTTCCCCCTAAAAATTAAAATAAATTATAATGGAGGAGATGGAGTGTTCTTAGAGGCTTTTGAGAGTTCTAATTCTACTGAGTGGTGTGCTGCTAGAGAGGAGGATATCCTCTATTAGACATAGGAACTTGTGAAGGCACCTAAGAAGAAGAAGATTTTTGATTGCAAGTGGGTGTAAAAGTTCAAATAGAGATCCCTATGGGTCAAGAGACCAAGGTACAAGGTTCCTTTAGTTGCACATGGACTCATTCAGATTCCTCGTGTGGATCATAATGAGGTATTTTCTCCTCTGGTTGGACATAATTCTATCTATACTTTTCTTGCACTTGTGACTATACATGATCTAGAGTTGGAGTATTTGAATCTTAAAAATATTTTTTTTTTCATGGTGAGCTCAAGGAGGATATTTACATGCGATAATCTAATGGGTTTGTTGTTAAGGGGATTCATGATCATGAATGCTTATCGAAGAGGTCACTATATTATCTGAATTAGTCTCCTAGATAATGGTATAAACAATTTGATCAGTTTATGCTTGAGCATAGTATCTTTAGGAGTGAGTATCATAGATGTGTTGAATTGAAGGAGATGGAGAGAGGCTATCTTATGTATCTTTTAATATATGTTGCTGACATGCTTGTTGAAGAAAAATATATGTATGATGTTGATAAGGTGAAAGTAATGCTAAAAAGTGAGTTTTTGAGGCAAAATGTCATGGAGTTGCAAAGAGGATCCTTATCATGTAGATTATAAGAGACCGTGAGTAAAAGCTTTTGTACTTGTCATATTGTTAGCCTTGGATTGTCCCAAATCCAAAAAGGAAGAAGAGTTCATGACTACTATGCCATATTCGAATGTTGTTGGTTTTTCAAGTATGCTATGGAGTGTACTCGGCCTGATATCGATCAAGCTATTAGTGTGGTAAGTTGATATATGATGAATATGGGGAAGGTTCACTATAGAATAATAAATGGGATTTTAAAGTACTTGAAGGGTACGACATTAACTTATATAGAGTATGGGAGATCAAATGGTTCGTTGGCTGGGTTCGTAAACTCTAATTTTAAAGGAGACCTTGATAAAAGTAGATCCACTAGTGGATAAATATATATATTTTTTTTATCTTAGTGGCTTATTTATTAGTTGGAGATCTTCCTTACAAGAGGTGACAGCCCTTTCCACTGCTGAGGAAGAGTATATGACTATGTCAGAGGTTTTTCAGAAAGGTGTATGGCTTGGTGGTTTAGTATGTGAGTTGTGGTTTAGTCATGGTGCTCCAGTATCTCGAGGTGGTATTTAGAGTGCTATATGTTTAGCAAAGAATCATAATTCTTACCATCGTCGAAAGAATCACATTGACATCATATATTACTTTATCCGAGGTATTTTTTATGCCGACAAAGTTGTGATGGAGAAAGTGGATGCTTTGCATAATCTGGCCGATATGCTAACAAAGCTACTAACCATGGGTAATTTTAAGTGTTTCTCAAATTTGATTCGTGTTCCTAGGCCATGAGATCCTTTGTTAGGCCTAGGTTTTTTCTAGAGGTCATTACATATCATGCGTAACAAATACTATGTCAAGGTGGAGAATTATGAGCTTTGAAAGGGTATTTGATATACAACATAACATTGTGTTGGTTCATGTAGGTATTGGAGAAGTTTAATGTATAATGATGAGTTCTGTGATAACCATGGAGCCCTATGTTTATTAACACATGTCATCTTTATTCATAGAATGTGTTGATTTGAGGAAATAAACACAAGGGGCGTATTTTTTTCTTATTTTTGAAACACATTTTTCTCTTTTTTATTTTTTTTCTATTATAAAAGAGATATGAGAAAACCCTAACCATTAAGTCATACAACTCAAATTATTCTTCCTCTCCATTGAATTCTTCATTAATAGAGAATTTTAGATTTGTGTAATTGATTGATTGATTAGTTTAATCATCTTCTTATTACACAAGATCATGAATACATATTTCTATTTTTCCCCTCATTTTTTTGTTTTATGATTGAATAACCAATTGTTTATCATCTTATTAATTCTGATTTGGGTTTGGATCCATTCAATCCATGTTATTCCACAACACCTCGTATATGATATTATATGATGGTATCATAACATATCACCTTCTAACAAATGTAGGATATTTCATCTTTTAATTTCGTGTGAATCCAAAGATAGTGTCATGTCTAAATGCAACCTAAATTAAAGTGATAGGTAATGATACTGGATTATTGTTTCCATTCCAAACGCTTTTTGGGCTTCTGCATACTCCGTATACTTTTTTCCTTTTGCTCATATTTTTTCCTATAATATAACTGTCCTAAGTAAGTAAGAAAGAGTGAAAAATATAATTATCGTATCGTATATTATAACTTGAGTAACCATAATGTAATCTAAAATAAAAAAATTCTAGATTAACTTATCCTTAATAATTACAAGGTTACTTGGTCATCCAAAAAATTGCCCTACTAGTAAGCATAGTGTGGACATATCCTCTTCTCTTCTTCTTTTTTATATTCCACCCCAATCAACACTAACTCCATTAAGTATTCCTCAAAGGTATTATGAATTGAGAACCAAATTTTACCGCCCCCAATTGCTAAGTATGAAGGTTGAATTAGAATCAATGAATGTAATAGCATTTGCTACTACAGGCCTATCCTCTATAATTTTCAAGTCACATGAATACTGACCATGTAATTAATAGTCAAAAGATTCGAGTTATGGCCGCAAAAAAATACACTAAAGTGCATAGAATGTAGTATAGTATATTACTTTATTAATTTCTAGAAAGGGTCTAGGGATACTAGATGTGGAGGGTTGATTTTGAAATTATGGATATGCAGACATATTATATAACCTCTTAAGGATTGCCTCTTGTGATTCTTTTAATGTCACCACTTCTTTCTCCATTTATTCAATTTTATCCTTCAAAGGACAAGAATTAGGGCAACATCCAAATACCTTAGATAGGTTGAACACATCAATTTATTTCTTACATCCATCACCATGCTCTTAAGTGCCTAATACATGTATTAAAAGGGCATCCAATGCTTCTTTGTCAAAAGCACCATCCAGACAGTCCTATCTCAAACCCTCATATTTAAAGCTAGAAAAATAGTTAGGGATTAGTAACCTTATTAAATCCAAGTAAAGAGAAATATTGTGCGCTTTATAATTTTCTCAATATCTATTGAGTTAGTTCATCGGAAGGATTTTCCTTCTTTATGCTAGCATATATCCAAACATTAACTCACTTTGAAGGTACATATGGGGTCTGAGTTAACTTTACTTCCTCCATTAGTTGTTTCTCCTATTGCATCAAGTAACAATACTTAGTAACAATATTTGATCGTAAAAGAATGGCATATATATGTTCATACCAAGGCTTCACTAACTGCCTTGTTGCCTCTATGCCCTATCTTGTGAGCGTAAATATTTTTCTCCTCATTGGCTGTGTTCTTGGGATTATTTTTTGTCACATTTAATAGATAGATTATGTTAGTTTTAATTGTTAACTAAGTACACTCCAGTTATATTAAAATGTTAATAATAGTATGTTCTCATGTACTTTATATTCCTCTGAAGTCCTTCATGAACAACGCTCCCTCCACTACTCAAGGGTGATAATATCCTTATGCATGTCTAAGGGCATGGATATGATAGTACCATTAGTTGCATACATATAGGTTTTAGACACCCATAACTTCATGTCTAGGACTTTGCAACTTAACTCATAACAAGTTTCTTATGTTGTTGTCTAACATTAAATCCTTGCTATAATATTAAAAAGTCAAATAGTTATTATGCATATAATTAGTATACCATATGGTAATAATAATAAAAAGTCATATCTATTTATAATAATTAAATCAGACCATAGTGTCATCCCATACCCTATCCTTTAACTCTTTTGGGGCATCCCTCGAAGTCTAATAAATGATGGAGATGTGCACATGAGCCTTAGAGTTACAATAATAAATAAACATACTTTCATTCTAATCCACTAGATACCTTGATTCATCAAATTTAATATTAAGCATAATGCCCCTTTCTCTATTTCTTGTACTTTGTGTCAATCTGATTCTCCCCTTCTTTGTGTTTTTCCAACCTCTTAAGCATGTGTATCATCTTAATGTGGATCCATACCTGAAAAAATGAACAAAAAATTATAAATTAGAAGAATGTAAAGGAATATGTGATGTAATATAGTGAAAATATAAAAAATAAACCTTTATGCATAAAATAAAACAAAACAACACATAGGAAGTAATTAAAGGGATATATGATGTGATATAGTCAAAACATAAAAAAATAAACATTTATGCATAAAATAAAACAAAACAACACATATGAAATAATAACTCTTTCATCTATAACGCTTTAATCCATGACATGTATCCTCTTTATGTACAAACTCTTATTCAAGTACATAGATACCATCTTCATGATCATCTCACACTTAGAGGTCACCAATAAGGTCATCATGGTTGGACAAGAAAGTTAAGTCACTATTCAAAACATTATCCCCTTATATGTCATCTTCCCATTTTTTGCATTCAAGATATAGGACCATCATTTATAAGTTAGATTAGTAACACAGAATACCTATTTTGCTTATGAGGATAATATGAATAGATCTTGCTTATGAACAAGACTTGAAAGATCTACCCTTTTAAATAAAGATTCCTTAGTATAAACCCCATTTTGATTATCAACCCATTTGCACCTGAATAAATAAATTCTAAGAGTGGTGTAATCAAATGGTTATATGTTGTCTATCATCCCATAATATACCATTGATGCATAAATAGCTTTTATCTTTGGCACTTGATATATGCAAAAATTCTGATATTACACTCATGCCACTATTTTACATATTACTCTTGTCATCCTACTTTGTTATATAGAAAGTACAACCATTGATCATATATAAGTTGTAGGACATTACTTCCCTACAAGGATGGTGTGACAACTAATATAAATCGGTATCGGATTCAAAAGATTGAGATTTCAAACACTTAAAAAATGAGCTCTTATTTCTATATAATATTCATTTCTCTCTCCTAGATGGATTTAAAGCCCTCAAATCATCCATATGTTGATCCACATATGGTTGAATATCATCTCTACTGAGAAGGACATATAGGTGAGATTGTGAAAACATTTGATCATCATCAAGGATAGCCATACTCTCTCCCTTGTTCCTCTATATTTGAATGGTGTGGTTTAGGAAGGCCTATCGTATTAACATTGAGTAAGAACTCACAAAAAATTATGTCACCTCCTCTACTAGATAACTCTCAACAATGTAACCTTCAGACTTGTTCATATTCCTCATATATCATTTTAAAAATTTCATATACCTTTATAATGGATATATCCAATTCAAATGATCTAGCCCATATAAACTAAGCTCTCTAACCAAGTGAACCATTAAATGAATTACGATTACAAAGAATGATAGAGGAAAATACATTACAAGCTAGCATAATATAGTCACAATCTCACTCTGCAATTTGTCTAACCTTGTCAGGTCAATAATATTACTACATAATTCCTTGAAAAAGAAAAAAAATATGGTGACAACTTTTCGAACATAATTTTGTAAGATAGAACATACAAAAATTGGTCATGAGTCTTGAGTGAGAATATGATAATCATGAGATTTTATACCCATTAACTTCAAATCTTTTATTGAAATAAGTTTCTTGGCTTTTGATGAATATTATTTGGGAACTTTCACTCCGTGCAAACATTCACATAAAGAGATCTTCTCTCTCTCTCTCTCTCTCTCTCTAAAAAATTATAACACGCAAGAGGGGGAAAATGTTCTATTTTCCACCTTATGCAAATGTAATTCTATTTTTATACCCATGTCAACCAAGTCCAACCTAACATTGGTGCCATACTTTTTCTTTTTTGGCACATGTTGAAGTGTGCCAATTAGAAAATCAAATCCATTATTCTCAATATGCATCACAACAAGAAAATGTCACATATGTAAGTTCTTCCAATATGGAAGATCAAAGAAGATTGAGATCTTCTTCCACCCTCTTGAAGGGAACCACTTTTTTTTAAAAGTACATTCAAATCTTTTACTTTGTCAGATATTTGAAATCCTATAAGATGATTTAGAGATCTTGCTTATTCAACTTTTCCATTAAAAGCTTTTCTTTTACTACTTTAATTATGATTTGTAGGCAAGAACATATGATTTTCAAGATAACCAGTCTTCCTACTATTTAGTAGTTAAAGAGAAATTATGCTATCTTCACAAATAGGAGATGCATAGTAGCTGTAAACACTATAAATAGAAAGATTAGCATAAGCAGGATAATCATTTGTGGTATAAAATAACATTTCTATCAAGTTAAAAGACTTTTGACTCTATGCATCAACTACTTCAACTCCATGATCTCACATGTACTTTAAATCCTCAATAAGGGAAACCAAATAAATATCAATATCATTACTAGGAAAATTAGGACCAGATATAAATAAGGATAGCATCATCCATTTTCTCTTCATGCATAGTGATGGGGGAAGATTATAGATTGCCAAAGTAATGCATCATAAACTATAGTTGATGTTTCCATTGAAAGGGTTCATTAAGTTTGAATAGAGTGTAATCCGTAGGTTTCTAGCTTTACTACTAACATTACGGTATACAAAATTATTCATCTTTCATTGAGAAATCTAGTGGTTGTCTAAGCTTTTCATCATAATTCCTTCCTTTTACATGTCATACAAGGTTATCTACATTTCTCTCATTACAAAACATATGTCAGAATCGTGGTATAATTGGAAAGTGCTACAACACCTTATTAGGAATCTTAGCCCTCTTGTATCATGACATTTGACATTGAGGACAACTATCTAACTGTGCATATTCATTATGATACAAAATTTAATAATTAGGAAAAGCATAAATCATTTCATAATTCAACCCCATAGAGCATAAAATCTTCTTAACTTCATAAGTACAGGAAGGAAGTACATTGTCTACCGGAAGCATCTCTTTTTGGATCTCAAGAAGAGAAGTAAAGCTTTGATGACTCCATCCATTACCCACCTTCAAGTTGTCCAGTTGTAACACGGCGGATAATTTTCTAAAATTAGTACAACCATTTTATTAAGGCATCTTCGAATCATTAACCAACTTTTCAAATATTTTTGGATGGTCTCTAAAATGTTAATCAACATTATTGGTCATTTTCTCCATGTAAGCAAAGTCATATCTAGCTTCAATATCATCGTGTTCAATCACACTCGGTTCATTAAGAAGTAGTTCTCCGGGCCCTATCCACCTAGTATAACTCATACCAATTCCACAGATAATGAGATGATCTTATATATCATTTACCCCTGTTCTAATTGTATTTCAATAATCTACACATGGACAAGATATTCACAAATGATCTTTCAATTTTTCAATGACTATCTTAAGTTCTCTAGACAACCTGCGTGCATGCATCCATTGACGATCCATAATGAGAAATAAGTGAAATCTACCCCCCAAATTAAAAATGAAAATGGAGAATCTTATAATAATAGTCAAGTCAAGCAAAAAAAACACCAACACACCCAAAATACATATACACCACGCCAATATTTGCACTAATAACAATACCACAATTTCTACAATATTATCTAATTCATTTCAATAATCTATTTTTTTAAATAGTTTGATAATATATCTAGTAAAAGATTTCCATCTCCGCAAGATATAGCAACTCAAAAACTAACAACATACAATGTAAAAATATAACCACAACATCTTAAACAATATAAATATGCATGAAAAAGTTAAAATATGATAGACACAAGCAAAATTCAAAAAATAGAGAAAGTTTCACAACAAGCTTAAACTACAACGAAAAGAAAATGAGAATAGTCATGAACATACTTTGAGCAACTCAAAACTAACAACATACAGTGTATAGATATACACCACAACATCATATACAATATAAATATGCATAGAACGTTTTCAAATATGATAAACACAAGCAAATTTTAGAAAATGGAGAAATTTATACAACAAGCTTAAATTGCAAGGAAAAAGAAAAATAAAATAATAATAATAATAATAAACATACTATGAGAAACTTAAAAAATAACAATATAAAATATATAGATACACACCGCACCATCATATAAACTAAAAATATGCATGAAGGAGTTCGAATATGATAGACACAAGAAAATTATAAGATAGAGAAATTTATACAAAAAGCATAAATTGAAAAGAAAAGGAAAAAAGGAATAATGAATATACTATAAGAAGAGAGAGAGAGAGAGAGAGAGAGAGAGAGAGATAAAGCTAACAACAGTGAACTCAAGAAGACGAAAAGGAGCTAGAACTTCGGTAAAGAGAAAAGATAATAAATCGGCAGTTGTAGAGGTTTGTCACTTCAAATGACTCTTATGAGATATAGGGAGGTAAAATGAAAAGTTGCAAGCAGTTCAAGGTTAAAGAAAGATGAAGTAAAAAAATGGTAAAAAGGGTATACACAAAAATTCTAAGTTACAACCAATGTGTATACCATGTTCCATATTGAACAAAAGAGAATACAAGCCATGTTATGGAACAAAACTACCTACTATAGCTAGCATAAAATACTCTCATAGTAAGGGTTATACACGACTGTTTTTCTCTATAACTACCATGTATACCCTTATTTTTCCTTTTTTAATATGGAAAACATTATACACTACGAGTTATAGAAAAAAAACTACCTAATAAAGCTAGAATAAAATACATTGTCATGGTAAGAATATACATGGTGGTTGTTGTTTATAACTACCATGTATACCATGTATACCATGTATATGCCTATTTTTCCCATTTTTTTAATATGGAAAATAGCATACACAACAGTTATAAGGTAAAATAGTTATATGTATTCTTATCCACTATTTACCTTTCTTGTTAAGGGTATGCGTGGCGGTTTTACCTTAGAACCACTATGTATACTTCCCACTTAAAATTTTAAACTGCCAACTCTATGTTTTATTACTGGAAAATGGAAGAGACAGATGCTTAATTTTAAACCGTCTTATACTGGTTGTTGTTTATTCCAATTTGTGTACTAGTGGCCCTTGCCCCTCCTTACCCCCTTCCTCTTATATGCTAATACAAAATAAATAAAAGCTCCTAAACCGATCAAGTATAACCTGATATCACTCACAAACCTACATTATTTACAAGTCAATTACAAATTTATCTTTATTTTCCTAGTTAGAATTGAATTAAAATATAAATATATTTACCATTACATTTTTATAATATCATAAACATAACACAAACAAAATTTTATTAATCTTTGTATATAATAAAAAAAATTACCGAACTAAATGCTAAATCAAAAAATATATATACTAATATGATGTTGCAAAAGATCAAGTTATTTACCGATCTAACATAAAAATTAAATAATTAGTCATACCAACACTAAACAAACAATGAATACATTTTTTATAATATTTTTCATATAAAAAATTTCACAAACATATACAAAATCAAAAAATACAAATAATATATATATACACATGAACACATTCTTGCTATAAGAAATTTTCTTGGACAAAATTATAGCTTGATTCAATAAAGTCATATATAAACAAACAGCAAAATAAATAATTAAAACTAACAATTAAATACTTATATAAAGAAAAATGTGAAATAGAGTAGTGAGACTACCTTGATTTAGTGATGGAGCTGCAAAATTATGAGTTGAAGGATGGAGATTGTAGTGTTGAAGGAAGGAGGGAAGAAGGGAAAGTTGGAGAAGGAGAGGGAGACTCAAGTTAGAAACTAAAACGACCAAATGAAAAAAGATCGGGGAGAAAAGGTTGGGCGGCGTGCTTTTTTTTTTAGCAAAAGTGTGCAAATTTTACTAGGAGTGCTTTTAAGCCAATTTTTAAGAAAGGTAAAACACACCCCTATCATGCACGCTTCCCTTTTAGAACCGATAAAAAAATTGGTGTAGCCCGTGTATTATTTTAGATATTTTAAAATATTTTGTACTATTTTGGTAATATCGAAAAATCATCAGAGCTTTGAAAATTAACCCAATAATATATCATGCACTGGGTATATCATTATTGTGTCAAATAAAAAGCATACATAGAATGGGCACATCAACGACACGCCTCTCTTCTTCTTCTTCTTCTTCTTCTTCTCTTCTTCTTCTTCTTCTTCTTCTTCTTCTTCTTCTTCTTCTTCTTCTTCTTCTTCTTCTTCTTCTTCTTCTTCTTCTTCTTCTTCTTCTTCTTCTTCTTCTTCTTCTTATTATTATTATTATTATTATTATTATTTATTATTATTATTTTGGTTCTCCATTCGAAGACATAAATACAGTTGTTATTCAAACTATAACAACCATCTTTTGTCCTTAACCATACACATTGTTCTAAAAATTAAACCATCTTTCGGTTGCTCAATTGTTAATTTTGATTTGAGCAAAAACTTCGCAGTTGACTTTGATTCTACTCAATTTAATTCAAACTCTATTAGAATTGACTTCTCACACTTTGTTTCAAATTTTATCCTAAAACATTGTTGATTTTCCTCAATCATTTTCTTCTCTATATTTTTGCAGTAATGTTATATACCCAAATTCCAAACTCAAACTCAAACCCAAATTTTCTTTAAAATATTAGTGCACTAATCTTATTTTTTATTACTAATTAAGTAAGATAAACTAATAATAATACACTATAAAAGAAAATTATGGCATAAAAATATAATAAATTTATTATTAGCATTATTTATATTATAATCATCATTATTATTGTTATTATAATAAAAAAACATTTACACTTTTTTATAGTGTATTTTATATTTTGTATTATTATTAGTTTGTATTACTTAATTATTGATAAAAAAATAAAATTAGTGTACTAATATGTATATTTTTAATAAAATTTAGGTTTAGGTTTGAAATCCGGATACATAGCATTTTTGATATTTTTGCGATGCCGGTATTGTGAATCGATTTGGAGAGTACTATAACACCCCCAAAATCACAGTTGAAAATTTTCGTTTAAGTAAAACATACACAAGTACAGGGCGTGCTACCGCCGTAATTAGCACAAGTCTAGCCCCCGGCCAATCTCGCACCAACCAAAAGGTTATAAAATAATTTTACAAATCATTAAGCTAATTAAGACATGGAACTATAGAAATCCGAAAGATTTATAAAAAGGAGAAGTCAGAGTGCGTAAATTAAAGTGTCAATATAGAATTTAACACGAATACAAAGTCAAGCCCCCGAGGGGAAAGAGTGATACAATAGTAAAATAAAACTAAAAAAATTAGAGAGTCTGGTCGACGCTCGCTCTCGGCCCCAAGCAGAGTACAACGGTCATCACACATCCCCACCCGACGTATCGAGTGTGTCATAGGCATCAAATACGGTATCTCCCACTTGCACCTCTACTCGTAGAAATGAGCAGCAACCATGAAACTGGTGATCAATACACTATGTACAGAGTAAGGTAACCATATGGGTAAGGCCATGCAAGAACAATAGACAAGTAAGGCATACAATGCATAAGTCAGGTTCATATCGCCAACCCAGACATATACTAATATTCCTGTCTTACAAATTTCTTATATTAATTCCACATGAGTATGGGGACCCTACTATTATAACCAGTGGATTGAAAACGCTCCAGAGGGCAAAACGCACCTGACCACTATTATAGCCAGTGGTACAGATATCACTCCACAAGACAGAACGCACCTGGCCACTAGTATAGCTGGTGGACCGAAAAAGTATTCTCACTGGCCCCAACTCATGTGGTGGTCCATTGTAAGTAATTAGTATATTTCCATGACTTATTACCATGCAAGGTTTGGTTTATCGAGCTCAGAATCCCCCACTATTATATCCGGTGGACCGAAAATACTCCACAGGGCAGCACACACCTGACCATTATTATAGTTAGTGGACCAAAAAATATCTTCACTGGGCTCTGCTCGATAATCTTTCACTTTAAGTGTTTAGTGTTTTATTCATATCTTATTCCATACACAACCCAGACTAGACATGCATGACCCACTAGACTTTCCATGCTCACCTATTTATTCTTAGTTCTCCCGAAAAGCCCTATCCCATATCTTGGACCTTTACACAACCTATGACTCCAAGACTTCCTCCCCATATTTTCCCACTCACCATGAGAAACCCAAATCCTTATGCATATGGTTCAAGGTTCACTCCCCTTAACTATGCTTCAACTATTCTTCGCCCTCTAGGGTTTCCCTCCGAAACCCTAATCTAGCCTATGTAGCCTCACTTCCCTCAATCCTACACAACCCATACTCTTCTTTACTACCAAAACCATCACTCCCCTCAAACCACACCCGACATCACTACCTCACTACCTATCTTCCATGCAAGATCATGAAAACCCTAGTTTGCTCCCAAACCCTAGTACTCCTCCTTTCTTTTATACCATCCCCTCAACACCCCCAAACACCTTTTTCTACTTAGCTCACTTCTCCTCCATGTGACACCCCTTTCATTCTTATTCCTTAGCCTAACCATTTCCATTAGTTTCTCCCTTACTTACACACTTCTCTCACTTAGGGTTTCCTCCCAAACCCTAGTCGAATCCCCCATGCATCGTTACACCAACCCATGTACTATTTTTTACATATGGACTCCAATCACCCTAACAACTCTTCCCTTACCTCACTTAACCCTCAAGTAAACTTTTTCCACGTAAAGGTCATCCCCATACGAAGGCTAACCATCCCATGCAGCCGTATGCTTCCCGTGCATGTTTTATTCCATCCTCCTAATTTGTTCCCATTATTTCTTCTTTTGTCCACCCATAGATCATGAGATATTTAGGCCATCCTTACCACCCTCTAGTCAACTCACTTTCCTTACTCTTTTTTATATCTCTCACAACCACATCACACTACTTAAGGCTTCCTAACATGCATGTCATGAAGGGAAATATTACATAAGCATGTTCCAAGTACAAGTAACAATACGATATTACGCATGTCATAAAACACATGCAACTTACCTTAGCTCCATGCTTAGCAAGCTGCACTACAAGAGCATAATCCATAAGATATAAAGTACACACCTATAACCAACACACATAACACATATTACATACATTAGATCTTAACCATATCCTTACCTAAAACGACACTAGATTTGGAGCATGCTCCTACGCCTCCTTAGAGGTCGGACTTGGTTCACCTATAAGAGGGGAAATACTAGGGTTAACTTCCCTCTCATTAACATTTTCATTATTTTCTGCTCACCTCTATTATAACCGAGTATTAGGGATAATAATGATAATAATAATAATAATAATAATAATAAAAATAATAATAATAATAATAATAATAATAATAATAATAATAATAGCTTTAGTAGTAAAAATAAGGATATTACCCTTAAAATGGTTAGTCATGCTATTATTAGCCAAAATAGGTTTAGGTAGTTATATTAGTCAATGACAAGATATTATTAACAATATCAGCAATAATAATGATAACAACTTTAATAATAATAATAATAACAATAATAATATTAATGATGATGATGATGATGATGATGATGATGATGATGATGATGGTAGTAGTAGTAGTAGTAGTAGTAGTAGTAGTAGTAGTAGTAGTAGTAGTAATGATGATGATGATGATGATGATGATGATGATGATGATGATGATGGTGATAATAATAATATTAATAGTAGTAGTAATAATAGTAATAAGGTTAGAATAATAATTACTTTAAATAAATTATACTTAAGGGCTAGAAAGGGTTAGGGCACAACCTAGTGAGGGTGGCAGCTATGTGGTGGTGGCGGCGCACGACAACAGCGGTGGCTGATGGTGGAAGTGGTGGTTTGGAGAAGGTGGGTATTTTAGGACTGGTAGAGAGAGAATAAGATGGTGGTTGTCATGGTGGTGGACTCTCTGGGCGGAGGGGGTTGCAGTGATGATGGTGGTGAAACAAGGGTGGCAGCGCAGGTAGTCAAGGGTGGTGGAAGGGGAGGGAGGAGGAAGGGGAGGGAGAAAGGAAGAAGAAAGGTAGGGAAGGTAAAGGAAGTTTTTCTGGATTGATTGGGTGGCAGGGGAGGTGGTGATTGTAGTGGAGGAGGTGGTGAGAGGGGCGGCGATGGGGTGCAAAGGGGCAATTCGAGCAACTAACTTTACACAATCAAGGTGGTTTGTGTAGGGGGATTCAAGGGCAGTGAGTGGCTCAATTTGGTGGCAAGTAATGTAGGGAAGGGTTTGGGAGGTGTTTCGAGCGACGGCTAGGGCGGCGGCTGAAGTGGTGGTGGCGAAAATGCGTTGAAATTTCTACATAGAGTAAAGGAGGCCAAATGGGGGTCGGTTTGGGTATTTATAAGCCAAGGGAGAGGGAAGAAGACAAAGAAGGAAGAGGACAAGGGGCAGGCATGGAAGGGACTCACCGTCGGCGGTGGCAGGTCGGTACGAGTCTGCAATGGTAGGGGGCAGAAATGGCAGAGGGAAGAAAAGAAAATGAAGGAGGGCACGCGATGGAGGCCGGTGAGGGAGGTTTGGCTCAAAAAGGGAAGGAAAAGGACAAGGGAGAGAGAAGAGAGGAGCAGGTCGACGGTGCAGTGGCAGAGGGGAGGACGGTGGTAGGTCGCAGGTGCGACCTACAGTGCAAGGACGAGGGAGAAGGGAGGAGGAAGAAGAAAGGGGGTCGAGTCGGCCGGTCGGGGGAAAAGAAAAGAAAGAAAAATGGGGAGACCAGGCTGGTGAGGGAGAAAGGAGAAAAAAAGAAAAAGAAAAGTGGGTTGGGCCACGTAGGGGAGAGAAGAGAGGGAGGGAGATTTGGGCCAATGGGCATGACCCAATCGGGGAGAAGAGGAGAAAAAGAAAAAGGAGAAAGGAGAAAAATAAGGAAGAAAAAGGGAAAAAAAAGAAGGAAAAAGGAAAATGTAGGGAAGGGGAAAATGAAAATAGACTAGTTGGGGTTTTTAGGATATATTGGTATTTTTGAATATTTAAAAATAATATAAATTAGTAAAATAATAATTAAATTCATTTTTATATTAATTTAGAAATTTTAGGGTAAATTTTCCTAAATTCTATTTTAATTATCAAATTACCTTAATCTTCCCTAATTAAATTCTTTATTATTTTCCTCCTTTTTGTCTTAATTACTCCGATTATTTTATTAAAATAATATATTTAATTAACTTCACTAATAAATTCCTATTTTATTATAATTTTCTAAATAAGAGTTTTAGGGTATTATAAGTACAGTTTGTTGCTTTTACCTGACTCATCACAAAGTGAATAATGCTCGGTTTCCTAAAAAGCAATAACGCCTCACGTATATAATCATAGTAGTCTTTGGTTAATCTTTCATGACTTTTAGGCGCCATTTGATTCAAATAAAATTTAAAAAAAATAAAATAAAATCAAAATATTTTCTTTTAAATTTTCCTCAAAGAAAATCAAATAGCTAATATTTAACAATTTTATTCATCACTTTTTTTCTATCTCACTAATTTATGTAAACCACATACAAAAAATTATTTTTCTTTTCATTTTCTTTCTTTTCTTTAAAACTTTCCAAATATCAAATGGAGCATTAATGTAAAAGTGATTCTTTATAGCTTTAGCTAGTTATGTGTATATTCCTGATTCTTCTCACATACTTTATAAAAATTATTAGTAATGTGTGTGATAATTACAAGGAATTCAACTTTGATGTCATGCATGACCATGCATACAATTTGACTTTGCATGATAGCAACGATTATTGTTGATGATCGTAGAGTGCAAAATTGATGATTCTAGGGATAATGAACGATGATCATGGTGCATAAAATTAGTGGTTGCAATGATAGCTTTCAATGATTGTCGTACAAAAAAATTGATAATTACAACAATAACAATTGACAGCTATAGTGCACAAAATTAATGGTTTCCTTCTCAAAAGAATTAGGCCACTTGTACAGCTGTGTTTGATGGTTACTATTTTTTTTTTAGTGATGATTAACAATCTGAAATGCCCCGAAAAAATTTCTAATTTTATAAATTATATTTAAATGAGGTTTTATTAGAAAAATTATTTAAATAAATTATTTTCATTAAAATAAAAGGGTATTTAACTAGGAAAAATAAAGAAGGAATTTATTAGTATTTTAATTAGGAAGAATTTGGGTATTCTAGCTAATTAAGCATTTTAGTTTGAAAATAGATTAAATAAATTATTTTATTTAAAATAAGAAGGAGAAAATAGTTTCAAATTAATATTAATTTTATAAATAATTTAAACAGAGAAAATTAGGATGTTATGCTAATTAAAAAGGAATTTATGGAAAATCTTTCAAAAATCCTTATTTAGCCTAAAAAGTGATTTAAATATTATTTTATTTAAATATTATTATTTTTAAATATATCAAATATTTTAATTAATTTAAATACCTAATATTATTATTTTTACTTTTCCCATTTTTCCTTTTTCTTTCTTTCCTTCCTCCCCTCCCCCGAATTGGGCCTGACGCGGCCCAATTTCCTTCTCTCTTTTCTTTCCCTGCCGCGGCCCACTTCCGTTGTTTCTTTTGTTTTTCCTTCGGCATCCAGAGCTCTGCGTTTCGTCCCTTTTATCCCTTAGATGCGTCGTTTCACTTAACTCCCACCTCCCTCGC
Organism: Tamarix chinensis; assembly: GCA_030549775.1. Classification (NCBI taxonomy): domain Eukaryota; kingdom Viridiplantae; phylum Streptophyta; class Magnoliopsida; order Caryophyllales; family Tamaricaceae; genus Tamarix; species Tamarix chinensis. The sequence goes on from CM060181.1 coordinate 23,737,372, forward strand.
GCCCGACCGCCCGGCCTGCCCCTTTTTCTTTCTTTTCTTTCCTCGCGAACCGCCCGGTCCAGTCCCCTTCTTCCTCCCCCAACCCCTCGCACCTGCCAGCCCGACGCACCTGCAACTCCCCGCCGAAAATGGCGGCACCGGCTACGAGAGGTCTGACCGGCCGAGTCACTTCTATTTTTCTTCCTCTCAGCTCGCACATTAGCTGGGAATAATCAATTTTCCCTAACCCCCGCTCATTCTCTCTCTCTGGCTTCGCGAAGGTTCGACCCAACCCAAGCTTAGGTCGGTCGATTTCTGTCACCGGCCGCCAAAACCATAGCAATAAATGTCATCCACGCGACCCCCAAAACCCTAATAACCCATCTAAAATCTATATATAGCCTGGTTGTGAGTGTGGTCGAGACTTCTTCCTTCCGAAACCCTAAGTGAGAATCGCCCACCACCGTGACTTCAGACGCATATTCCGACGCCGATAGCCAAACCCAACGCCACCACCACATCTCAAATTCTTCGTTGCAATTCCCTCTAGCTAACCAGACCATTTTCAAACTTCGATTCTTCTTGCACGGGCGTCCATAACCGTGCAAAGTTTGCTTCTCATCTCGCCCAAAATCTTGACCCCGAGACCTTAAACCACCGCTCGCCGCCACTTACGCCGCTTCTGCCACCCTATAAACCACTCAAAATCTTCTACTAAGTATCCTCCATCGAACCATAAGCTTAGTTTATTTTTCTCCTTACCCCTTCCCTCTTTTTCTTCATTTTTACCTCTCTTAGATCCATTTTCCGGCCACCTCCGGGAACCACCGCCAATTCCACCTGCACCCTCCGACTCAAGGTCAGGGAGTATTATTGAGTGAACCTAGTCTAATCCCTCAAGAGGAATAGGAGCGTGCACCAAGACCGGTGTCGTATTAGGTAAGGGGTGCTAAGGCCTTTTTGTGTGCTTATTTGCATAATGTGATTCGCATGCTATGTATCATATGTCTATCATTATTATTTATGTTATATACGATGTGAGGTGGAGTCCACGTATGATATTGGTTTGTTATATGGCATGGGTTTTACTTATATGTGATAATATGTGATTGGCCTTAAGACATGCATGTTAGAGTTTGCACGATGTTATTAACATTGCATGGTGTTAGGGTTTCATGTGACGATATTAAGGTTGCATGACAATATTAGGGTACGTGGGAGTGTGGTACGTTGCATGGTAAAATTAAGGTTTGCATGGAAGATGGTACATTGCATGGCAATATTAGAGTTGCATGGAAAGGTGGTACATTGCATGGCAATATTAGGGTTGCATGGAAGATGGTACATTGCATGGCGATATTAGAGTTGCATGGAAAGGTGGAACATTGCATGGTAATATTAGGTTTGCATGGAAGATGGTACGTTGCATGGCAATATTAGGGTTGCATGGAAGGGGTGGTACGTTACATGGCAATATTAGGGTTGCGTGGAAGTGGGGTATGATGCATGGGAATCCGGATTGCATAGTTTACGTGGTGCTAGGGTTTGCATGGGATCTAGGGTTTGCATAAGAGCTAGGGTTTGCATGGAGTTGGTAATGCGTGTCTGAAGCTACGATTGCGAATAAGATACTTAAGATATTAATTACATAAAGTGGAAGATGGTTGAGACGGGACCAACCGATCCACCGGTTCGGAATAGTGGTTAGGGTTTTACCCTATGCGTGACCGATCCACCGGTTATAATAGTGGTTAGAGCAAGATGCTCTATGTGTAAACCGATCCACCGGTTACAATAGTGGGGGTTCCCGAGCTCAACAAAAATAAACCAGAGTTTCGTTAAAATACCTAAAAGACATTAATTACTTATAGCGGAATACCATGTGATACGGGCCAACCGATCCACCGTTAGGAATAGTGGTTAGGACGCGTAGTCCTATGTGTCTCCGATCCACCGGCTATAATAGTGGTTAGGGTATGATACCCTATGCGCCTCCGATCCACCGGCTATAATAGTGGGGGCTCTCGTACTCATATGGTTTTAATAAAAGCATGGTGTGAATCGATTTCCGATCAGGGATTAATTAACTAATTAATCTGGACTATGAATGAGCCTTGTACTTTTACCTGAATTGTTCATATGCCTTTATGTTGTTATGTTAGATTATGCCCTTTTATTATTTTATCTGGATTATGTGTCTATGTGCTGGCCTTAGTGCTCGGTTACCTTACTCAGTACGTAGCGTACTGATCACCCGTTTCATGGGTGCTGCTCATTCCCACGAGTAGAGGGCCCAATTGATTTGGTGCAGGTAGGAGATGTTTACTTTGATGCGATTGATATCCATGGGTCATCAGGTGGGGCCGAGTGATGATTGGGCCGAATCCGTATCAGAGTGGCGTGGCCGGACTTCCATTGAGATTTTTCCTCCTATTTTCCTTAATTTATGTTAAGCACTTCCAAATAAATTTACGTTCGGAGTTATCTCTCTCTTCCTTGAAAAACTAACTCTCGTAGTCTGGATTGAATAAGGACTTGTGCGTATTTAATTTTCGTATTTATGAATTTGAACTATTATTAATATTTATGAGTTGTTTTCTTTAGCCTTAGCACTTGGTACTAGAACGGTTTGAGAGAACCGGTCTGGTACTAAGTGTGGCGGTAACATTCCCAAAATTCACAAGTCTGAAATATTTTTGTTTTAATTGCTTCTGCTTAAAAAAAAAAGTAGTGAATTTTGGGGTGTTACAAGTTGGTATCAGAGCGGTTGATCCTGTTGACCATGCTCGTTTTTGAAAATAAAAAATTATTTTTGGAAGTGGCTATTGAAATTTTGAAAAAAAAAATTAATAGTAATATTTTCTGCCTTAAGTGAAAATCTTTCCGTTTTAAAAGTTTTGGAGCCCGGCCACGGTGAGAAGTACCAGGGTAGATTAGGGTTTTCCCCAGGAATTAGAAATCTTATTGATAATTTCGAACCTGTGGGTTTGTTTCTAAGTGTTTATTTTTGTGTAGCTAGATGGCAAGCAACGGGAGAATTCAGCGTTTGGAGGATGCCGTCACCGCCTTCCTAGAGTTCACACAACACGCTCAAAACATTGAGGAAGATTGGCTTGGAAGGGTTACCGGACATCGCCCTCCGACGTATTCCGGAGAGGAGAATCCAGTGGTTTTGGAGGGGTGGATCCGTGATATGGATCGCACCTTTGAGGCCGTGAATTGTCCCCTCAACCGACGGCCCAACATTGCAGCATTCTTCCTCCGGGGCGTAGCAGACGCCTGGTGGGAGGATTTTAGTGCCAAAGAAGGTCCCCCGGCTACTTGGGAGGCATTTAAGACCGCCCTTCGTACCAGATTCTATCCTGAGAGCCTCAAGAGGGATAAGCTCCGGGAGTTCATGCAGCTGACACAAGGGCCAATGTCAGTTCGTCAGTACTACGCCAAGTTTACTGAGCTGCTCCGGTTTGCCCCAGGGTGGTGGCGAAAATGCGTTGAAATTTCTACATAGAGTAAAGGAGGCCAAATGGGGGTCGGTTTGGGTATTTATAAGCCAAGGGAGAGGGAAGAAGACAAAGAAGGAAGAGGACAAGGGGCAGGCATGGAAGGGACTCACCGTCGGCGGTGGCAGGTCGGTACGAGTCTGCAATGGTAGGGGGCAGAAATGGCAGAGGGAAGAAAAGAAAATGAAGGAGGGCACGCGATGGAGGCCGGTGAGGGAGGTTTGGCTCAAAAAGGGAAGGAAAAGGACAAGGGAGAGAGAAGAGAGGAGCAGGTCGACGGTGCAGTGGCAGAGGGGAGGACGGTGGTAGGTCGCAGGTGCGACCTACAGTGCAAGGACGAGGGAGAAGGGAGGAGGAAGAAGAAAGGGGGTCGAGTCGGCCGGTCGGGGGAAAAGAAAAGAAAGAAAAATGGGGAGACCAGGCTGGTGAGGGAGAGAAAGGAGAAAAAAAGAAAAAGAAAAGTGGGTTGGGCCACGTAGGGGAGAGAAGAGAGGGAGGGAGATTTGGGCCAATGGGCATGACCCAATCGGGAGAAGAGGAGAAAAAGAAAAAGGAGAAAGGAGAAAAATAAGGAAGAAAAAGGGAAAAAAAAGAAGGAAAAAGGAAAATGTAGGGAAGGGGAAAATGAAAATAGACTAGTTGGGGTTTTTAGGATATATTGGTATTTTTGAATATTTAAAAATAATATAAATTAGTAAAATAATAATTAAATTCATTTTTATATTAATTTAGAAATTTTAGGGTAAATTTCCTAAATTCTATTTTAATTATCAAATTACCTTAATCTTCCCTAATTAAATTCTTTATTATTTTCCTCCTTTTTGTCTTAATTACTCCGATTATTTTATTAAAATAATATATTTAATTAACTTCACTAATAAATTCCTATTTTATTATAATTTTCTAAATAAGAGTTTTAGGGTATTATAAGTACAGTTTGTTGCTTTTACCTGACTCATCACAAAGTGAATAATGCTCGGTTTCCTAAAAAGCAATAACGCCTCACGTATATAATCATAGTAGTCTTTGGTTAATCTTTCATGACTTTTAGGCGCCATTTGATTCAAATAAAATTTAAAAAAAATAAAATAAAATCAAAATATTTTCTTTTAAATTTTCCTCAAAGAAAATCAAATAGCTAATATTTAACAATTTTATTCATCACTTTTTTTCTATCTCACTAATTTATGTAAACCACATACAAAAAATTATTTTTCTTTTCATTTTCTTTCTTTTCTTTAAAACTTTCCAAATATCAAATGGAGCATTAATGTAAAAGTGATTCTTTATAGCTTTAGCTAGTTATGTGTATATTCCTGATTCTTCTCACATACTTTATAAAAAATTATTAGTAATGTGTGTGATAATTACAAGGAATTCAACTTTGATGTCATGCATGACCATGCATACAATTTGACTTTGCATGATAGCAACGATTATTGTTGATGATCGTAGAGTGCAAAATTGATGATTCTAGGGATAATGAACGATGATCATGGTGCATAAAATTAGTGGTTGCAATGATAGCTTTCAATGATTGTCGTACAAAAAAATTGATAATTACAACAATAACAATTGACAGCTATAGTGCACAAAATTAATGGTTTCCTTCTCAAAAGAATTAGGCCACTTGTACAGCTGTGTTTGATGGTTACTATTTTTTTTTTAGTGATGATTAACAATCTGAAATGCCCCGAAAAAATTTCTAATTTTATAAATTATATTTAAATGAGGTTTTATTAGAAAAATTATTTAAATAAATTATTTTCATTAAAATAAAAGGGTATTTAACTAGGAAAAATAAAGAAGGAATTTATTAGTATTTTAATTAGGAAGAATTTGGGTATTCTAGCTAATTAAGCATTTTAGTTTGAAAATAGATTAAATAAATTATTTTATTTAAAATAAGAAGGAGAAAATAGTTTCAAATTAATATTAATTTTATAAATAATTTAAACAGAGAAAATTAGGATGTTATGCTAATTAAAAAGGAATTTATGGAAATCTCTTTCAAAAATCCTTATTTAGCCTAAAAAGTGATTTAAATATTATTTTATTTAAATATTATTATTTTTAAATATATCAAATATTTTAATTAATTTAAATACCTAATATTATTATTTTTACTTTTCCCATTTTTCTTTTTTCTTTCTTTCCTTCCTCCCCTCCCCCGAATTGGGCCTGACGCGGCCCAATTTCCTTCTCTCTTTTCTTTCCCTGCCGCGGCCCACTTCCGTTGTTTCTTTTGTTTTTCCTTCGGCATCCAGAGCTCTGCGTTTCGTCCCTTTTATCCCTTAGATGCGTCGTTTCACTTAACTCCCACCTCCCTCGCGCCCGACCGCCCGGCCTGCCCCCTTTTTCTTTCTTTTCTTTCCTCGCGAACCGCCCGGTCCAGTCCCCTTCTTCCTCCCCCAACCCCTCGCACCTGCAACTCCCCGCCGAAAATGGCGGCACCGGCTACGAGAGGTCTGACCGGCCGAGTCACTTCTATTTTTCTTCCTCTCAGCTCGCACATTAGCTGGGAATAATCAATTTTCCCTAACCCCGCTCATTCTCTCTCTCTGGCTTCGCGAAGGTTCGACCCAACCCAAGCTTAGGTCGGTCGATTTCTGTCACCGCCGCCAAAACCATAGCAATAAATGTCATCCACGCGACCCCCAAAAACCCTAATAACCCATCTAAAATCTATATATATAGCCTGGTTGTGAGTGTGGTCGGGACTTCTTCCTTCCGAAACCCTAAGTGAGAATCGCCCACCACCGTGACTTCAGACGCATATTCCGACGCCGATAGCCAAACCCAACGCCACCACCACATCTCAAATTCTTCGTTGCAATTCCCTCTAGCTAACCAGACCATTTTCAAACTTCGATTCTTCTTGCACGGGCGTCCATAACCGTGCAAAGTTTGCTTCTCATCTCGCCCAAAATCTTGACCCCGAGACCTTAAACCACCGCTCGCCGCCACTTACGCCGCTTCTGCCACCCTATAAACCACTCAAAATCTTCTACTAAGTATCCTCCATCGAACCATAAGCTTAGTTTATTTTTCTCCTTACCCCTTCCCTCTTTTTCTTCATTTTTACCTCTCTTAGATCCATTTTCCGCCACCTCCGGGAACCACCGCCAATTCCACCTGCACCCTCCGACTCAAGGTCAGGAGTATTATTGAGTGAACCTAGTCTAATCCCTCAAGAGGAATAGGAGCGTGCACCAAGACCGGTGTCGTATTAGGTAAGGGGTGCTAAGGCCTTTTTGTGTGCTTATTTGCATAATGTGATTCGCATGCTATGTATCATATGTCTATCATTATTATTTATGTTATATACGATGTGAGGTGGAGTCCACGTATGATATTGGTTTGTTATATGGCATGGGTTTTACTTATATGTGATAATATGTGATTGGCCTTAAGACATGCATGTTAGAGTTTGCACGATGTTATTAACATTGCATGGTGTTAGGGTTTCATGTGACGATATTAAGGTTGCATGACAATATTAGGGTACGTGGGAGTGTGGTACGTTGCATGGTAAAATTAAGGTTTGCATGGAAGATGGTACATTGCATGGCAATATTAGAGTTGCATGGAAAGGTGGTACATTGCATGGCAATATTAGGGTTGCATGGAAGATGGTACATTGCATGGCGATATTAGAGTTGCATGGAAAGGTGGAACATTGCATGGTAATATTAGGTTTGCATGGAAGATGGTACGTTGCATGGCAATATTAGGGTTGCATGGAAGGGTGGTACGTTACATGGCAATATTAGGGTTGCGTGGAAGTGGGGTATGATGCATGGGAATCCGGATTGCATAGTTTACGTGGTGCTAGGGTTTGCATGGGATCTAGAGTTTGCATAAGAGCTAGGGTTTGCATGGAGTTGGTAATGCGTGTCTGAAGCTACACGATTGCGAATAAGATACTTAAGATATTAATTACATAAAGTGGAAGATGGTTGAGACGGGACCAACCGATCCACCGGTTCGGAATAGTGGTTAGGGTTTTACCTATGCGTGACCGATCCACCGGTTATAATAGTGGTTAGAGCAAGATGCTCTATGTGTAAACCGATCCACCGGTTACAATAGTGGGGGTTCCCGAGCTCAACAAAAATAAACCAGAGTTTCGTTAAAATACCTAAAAGACATTAATTACTTATAGCGGAATACCATGTGATACGGGGCCAACCGATCCACCGGTTAGGAATAGTGGTTAGGACGCGTAGTCCTATGTGTCTCCGATCCACCGGCTATAATAGTGGTTAGGGTATGATACCCTATGCGCCTCCGATCCACCGGCTATAATAGTGGGGGCTCTCGTACTCATATGGTTTTAATAAAAGCATGGTGTGAATCGATTTCCGATCAGGATTAATTAACTAATTAATCTGGACTATGAATGAGCCTTGTACTTTTACCTGAATTGTTCATATGCCTTTATGTTTGTTATGTTAGATTATGCCCTTTTATTATTTTATCTGGATTATGTGTCTATGTGCTGGCCTTAGTGCTCGGTTACCTTACTCAGTACGTAGCGTACTGATCACCCGTTTCATGGGTGCTGCTCATTCCCACGAGTAGAGGCCCAATTGATTTGGTGCAGGTAGGAGATGTTTACTTTGATGCGATTGATATCCATGGGTCATCAGGTGGGGCCGAGTGATGATTGGCCGAATCCGTATCAGAGTGGCGTGGCCGGACTTCCATTGAGATTTTTCCTCCTATTTTCCTTAATTTATGTTAAGCACTTCCAAATAAATTTACGTTCGGAGTTATCTCTCTCTTCCTTGAAAAACTAACTCTCGTAGTCTGGATTGAATAAGGACTTGTGCGTATTTAATTTTCGTATTTATGAATTTGAACTATTATTAATATTTATGAGTTGTTTTCTTTAGCCTTAGCACTTGGTACTAGAACGGTTTGAGAGAACCGGTCTGGTACTAAGTGTGGCGGTAACATTCCCAAAATTCACAAGTCTGAAATATTTTTGTTTTAATTGCTTCTGCTTAAAAAAAAAGTAGTGAATTTTGGGGTGTTACACAATCATCTAGTGAATATGATTTTGATTTGTAACTGAGTCGCATTATATATGTTTCTCAGTATCTAAGATTGTTGTGCGGGAGACTAGAGCCTCTAAAATTAATGGTTCACTCTAAAGATGCCGCTTATAATTAGGATGGTGTAAATGGTGATTGGATCCAATATCTGATTTTTTTTTGGTAAATTCATCACGAAGTAACAGACAAAACAAAACAACCCCATTGGCTCAAGGAATTCTGCACCTAGAACAGACACTATTGACAGGAATACTCCTTCTATAAAAAGAGCTTGTACATTGTGCACTAACTCCTCTATTCTATATGGAAACTCCTTACTACTAAATTTGATCAAGAAGCCAACTCGCATTTTGATAGTCATAAGCATCCACTTGGTGCAGAACTTTTGAGTGCCAAAAACTACCTAATTTCTGGCCTCCCAAATAGACCCTATGATTGCGAAAAAAGAAGCCTGTCAAATATCTTTCCCTCGCCCTTTCCTTCGAACACCTAACCATGCCAAAGCATTCTTATCCATTGTTTCTAAAATCACCCATTCGCACCCGATCCATTCACAGAGGTCATACCACAATCTCCCCGTCACTCTATAGTGCAGAAAGATATGGTCACACAATTCCTTCTCTACCAGACAAAACAGACAACTTGCCTCGGATTCTTCAATAATTCACAACCTAACCAGTCTGTCTCTAGTATTTAGTCTGTGTTGAACCGCAAACCATGACAGAAGCGCCATCCTTGGAGGAGCGGCACTTCCCCACATCAAGCTCAAGGTCGGTGAAAACTGGCCCACTACAGCTATCCTCTGGTACTCAGCCTGACAGAGTGATCTCACCGAGAAAATACCGGAATCGTCGCCTCCCCACCTGATCGTATCCTGCCTGCTATTGGTCATTTGAACCCTCTAAATAGCTATTCTCATATGCTCTGATTGATCCTCTTCCGATACGAACAAGGCTCTTCTCCACCTAAGGTTCCAACTCCATCTTCCACCTTCCCATTCTCCCATATCCGCCACTTTGTCTTCTTTCTGAGCAGAAGCCAAGAATAGTCTAGGGAAGCGGTTCCTCAATACTCCCTGCCCTGTCCAATCGTCACTCCAGAAGCTGACTCTCTTCCCGTCGCCAATCTGAACCTTTAGCCTTGAGTTTGTGTTCTGAATCACGCTACCTGTCCGAACAATGTCCCTCCAAGGTGTCCATCCTCTGTGTTCCTGTGGTATATGTAGACAACCAAAGTGATCACTGGAGTAGATCGATGCTATAATATGCTTCCATGACGCTCCCTCTACTGTGTAGTACCTCCACCACCATTTGAATAGTAGAGCGTTATTTCTCATCACCAGATCCCCTACACCCAATCCCCCTAAAGTTTTAAGCCTCTGAATCAAATCCCATTTGACCAGCGGCAGGCTTCTCCTTTCTCCACTACTACTCCAGAAGAAGTTCCTCTGGATACTGATGATCTCTTTCGCCACACCCTTAGGTATTCTAAACAGACTCATGAAATACAGAGGTAGACTATTTAACACACTTTTAATCAGAATCAGTCTCCCTGCTTGTGAAAGAACTTTAGACTTCCATCCAGCTAACCTCTTCTTTATCTTGTCCACTACTATTTTCCACACTTCCTTTCTGGCTATATTTTCTCCCAACGGAATACCAAGATAGTTCATAGGTAACGTTCCAACTTGACACCCCATAATACCAGCCGCCTCAGATTGAAAACTTGCTCCCACTCCGAGCCCAATAAGCTCCGACTTCTCAAAATTAACCCAAAGGCCTGATAGTAAAAACAAACAGTCCATAAGCCTTCGCCAATTTCTAAATTTTTCTAATGACTCCCCACAGAATACCATTGTGTCGTCCGCAAATTGTAAATGAGTGACCATGCATTCATCCCTTCCCACCATAATACCCTGTAGTAGGCCTTTCTCCACACCTCTTCTTATGAGTTGGGTAAACGCCTCCACAACCATAACAAACACGAACGGAGATATAGGATCCCCCTTGTCTTATTCCCTTACCCATCTCAAAAGGTTCAGAGGGTACTCCATTAATGAGGATCAATATCTTTGCTGTTGTGATGCTCTTTTGAATCCAACCTCTAAAGACCTTCCCGAAACCCATAATGCTAAGGATACTATCCACAAAATCCCATCTGATGTTGTCGTATGCCTTTTGAAAATCCAGCTTAATCATTACACCTCTCGCTCCTCTTCTCTTCTTAGTCCATTGTACTATCTCGTTGGCTATCAATGCCCCAACCAGAATGCTTCTTCCTTCGATGAATGCCGCTTGAGAATCGCTGACCAAATCGCTGACCACCAGTTTTAGTTTTTGGGCCATAAGTTTTGAAATCACCTTATAGATACACCCCACTAAGCTGATGGGTCTGAACTGGTGTACCTCTTCCGCTTCCTCAACCTTGGGAATCAGCGTAATCAGAGTAATGTTGAGAGCTCGAGGTAACCTACTAGTCCTGAAGAACTTCTACACCGAATTGGTAAACTCTCCCCCTATAACATCCCACATTTTTCTGATAAAACCCATATGATATCCGTCGTATCCCGGCGCTTTGTCTGGATCACACGCTCATACCGCCTTCTGTACTTCTTCCCTACTAGGTATTCTATACATCCTCTGACTCTGCTCACTTGATAGTCTCTGGAACCCATTTGCTGAGATGCTCATCTGTGGAAGGTTTGGTTTCTCCTAAAGCTTTTTAAAGAAAGATAAGATTTCTTCTTTTATTCCATCTGGCTCCCGCACCTCCTAGAATTCTACTACCAACCTGCTAATGGTGGCTCTCTTCTTTCTGACAGCAGCTATTGTGTGAAAAAATCTCGTGTTTCTGTCTCTATCTTGAAACCCTCTTATCCTGGATACCTGCCGCCAATACTCTTCTTTCCTCCTGTGCCATTTCCATAATTGCGTCTGCAAGGCGGCTCTTCTAGCAAAGTCTACATCAAGTGGTGCACCTCCATTCACAATATTGTCCACTGTTGCCAGCTCCTCTTCAAAAGAGCTAATCCTTTATTCGATATCCCCAAACACCTCTTTGTTCCACTTCCTCAGCATCCCCTTCATATCATTTAGCCTGCTCTGACAAGAATTCCCTTCTAGATTGTTCCAACACTCTGTAATGAAACTTCGAAACTTAGGATGAGAGAACCACATATTCCACGCATGAAACAGCTTCCCCCCCCCTCCTCTAGGCACTTCTCTGAGGCAAATCAGATTATGATCTGAGAGAGATCTACCTAACCCCTTACAAGAGATCCTAGGAAATTCAAATAACCATGCTGGACTAACTAGAAATCTGTCGAGTAAACTAGCTGAGTCTGCTCTCTGCCACGAAAACTTCAAATTTGCAGGCTTAAAATCTATGAGACCCATCTTAGCTATCCACTCATTGAATGCCTCAACGCTTCTTTTATCGATCCAGCCCCCTTTTCTCTCATTTGGTCCTCTGACCTCGTTAAAGTCCCCCATGACCAAAAGTGGTCTAGCGCAACGTTGACCGATATCCCACAGTTCCTCCCATAAGACTTTTCTTTCACTAGTATCTGAGCACCCATAGACGAGCAACACCCCACACTGGAAGGCCTTTGGGCTCAGTTGACCTTCAATCAGGATCCATTTGCTGCCACTCCTAAAGTTAGTCAAAGAGAAGTACTGAGTATCCCACCCACTAATCAGGCCTCCACTCCGACCTCGGGCAATCGAGTCTCTCCATTCGATTGAAGGACTCCTCCACACCTTATTTTTCCACGAATCCCGCAAGGACTGGTGTTTTGTTTCAACCAGACCACAAACCCATGGTCTTTCATTCTCTAACACCCCATTAATACTAGATAATTTTCCAAAAGCTCTGATCCCCCTCACATTCCAACTAACTATTATCATAACAACTACTATCCACACCTTTACACATTTTCCTCTATCCCGCCTTTCTCAAAGCTTCTTTCTACTGATCTTCCTCTGGCTTCTTCTTAAGCTGAGTAATCTCTCCTTGCAAGTGTTCTCCTCTTTGGACCCTAAACCAATTTCCTTCCCGAACTTCCAGGTTTCTTCTATCTCCACCCAATCATTTCCTTCCACTAAGCCCTTCTCCTTTTGTACTTGCTCCATCTCCACCCCCTCTGATTTCTCCTCTATCCTAGGATTCGCACTTTCAAACCTCGGTGGCATCTCTTTTAAAGATTCCCGGGATGCCTCCGCACTCTCCTCCTCTTCATTTTGTTGTCCCGATCCCGACTCTCCCACAACACGTTCAACATTTTTTCCTCCCTCGGCATGCCTCCACCTATTAATTAATCTTAATTCTTCTTCAAGATCATGGTCGACACCCGCAAGTTTCGTGTTAACAAAACCCGACTCCCCTTCCTTTTCTACCCCTTCACATCCTCCTACATTTTCCTCCATCTCCTCCCTCCTCCAACTACCAAATCCCACTTCGACACTATAGTGTCCTTGCATTCGGGTCCCTCGATCCCCAGCTCCCTCCCTTATCTACTCGAACAAAATATCACCCAGCTCTCCCTCCTTTCCACTATTCCCCCGACAGTCCTCCTTTTCTTTTTCTTCCAGCCATCGAAATTCCTCCTGATGTTGCCCTGTCGTCTCCTGCACGTCCCCCTCACCCTCTCCCTCATGCACGTCCCCCAGAACTTCTGCTTCCCAAAATTTAGCTGGCCTTTTATTAATAATATCCAGCGTAAGGTAATATTCCCCCCAATCTTCTACATACTCTCCCTGCCTATCTTCCACCTTTTGAATAGCCTCTGCCAACGAAACCTTGCCATCCCCTATCACTTCCTCCATTCCCCTATCCGCCCTAGCCTTTTGAGTCTTCTTATAGCCGTCGTCCCCTACTGTCCCAACATCCTGCACCCTCTCCATGGCCCCGCTTGATTGGCTTTTGCTTCCACTCGCCTAGCCATTCCCCCTACGTTGCCCGTCTGCCCTTCCTCTTCCCTCTTTTCTTCCACCGACGGTCTTCGAATCCCTTCCCTGACCGCGATCCTCCCCCTTCAAATCTTCTTCTCTCCCTCCTATACTACTGCCCGTCGCCTCACTCATCATATCTGTGTTTCGGCCCGTCTGACTCTTCCTGGCTAGCTCTTCCACCTCTCTACACCGTAGCTTCGAGCTCCCCGCCACCTGCCCTCCCATGCACTACCATGCCGTAGCACTTGCACTGCTCGAGGCACCTGAACCCTTCGCATCTATGTTCCCCTGAGAAAACTGCCGGTCGTCGACTTCCTTGCCAATCCTCCGACCCCCGGTCACAACCACTTTCGAATGCTGCCATAGCATGTAACTCTCCCCTACTTCCTTAATTATCACCTCTACCGCTACCTCCCTGCACCTTATTTCTACAGATTCCTTAATGTCTTCCATGAATGGGGTGTCGATCAGCACCCGTGAGACTGCCAAACTTGCACCGAAATCCCCCTCCTCCCACTACTACGGAAACAGGAATTAATAACGGCACATTAGTAACGGTGGTTCGAAAACCGTCATCAAATCCGTGAAAATTAATGCGCGGGAATTTTTAATAACGGTTTTACGTAATAACCGTTATTAAAAGAGCAAGGTAAAATTTTGCACGGGAATTTTAATAACGGTTGACGTAAAACCGTTATCAAAACAAGATTTAATAACGGTTCAAACAAGAACCGTTGTTAAAATTTCCAATGTTTTAATAACGGTTCCTTTTAAAACCGTTATTAAATCTTGTTTTGATAACGGTTCTTGTAATAACCGTTATTAAATCATGTTTTAATAACGGTTCTTACAGGAACCGTTATTAATATCTCCTTTTATTTTGTTCTCTTTTGTTTCGTGCCAAAAATTTCACACTCTGCCGCTTCCCTCTCGTACTCTCTTTCTATTGCGAACCCTTGCACCACCGCTCCGGCTCCTCTGAATTAAGGGAAACCGTCGCACCGCCATCTCTCCACCACCCCTCTGCCATTCTTGCGAACGTAGCCAGCATTTGTACCTTCGTCGTTGCCGTTCTCAACTTGTACGCCGTCGCTCCCTTTATGTATGTGTTGTTCTTCCTTCATTGCTTAATTTGTCTCTACTGATATGTATATATATATATATATATAAATGCATGCATGTTGCACCGAAGAGTTTATGTTTGATGTGTTGTTCGAAAATCTGTCGTTTGATGTGTTGGTGAAAAAATTTGCTGTGGCCTTTTTGATTGTGGCCGGCCGAGACCTTAATATATATGTATATATATATATATATATAAATGTGTTTATAATCTATTTTATAAAAATATGTATTATTATTTTAAGAGAATCCACAAGCCTAAAATATATATTAT